>CM044432.1:131333020-131360867 GCA_024363595.1 Xenopus borealis
AAGCAGCACTGGGCAAGCAGAGTATGACCCACACAAGCAGCACTGGGCAAGCAGAGAATGGCAAAGAAAAATCTCTCCCAGAGCTATTTTCCCTCCTCTGTGGATTCAATGAATGCATAAAGCACCTTGCAGTTATATGTCTGTGATGACTATTCACATCAACCACATGTTAAAAAAAAAAAAATGGATACCACCCTTGTTACAGTATGAAGAATTGCATGAAAAACTAATGTCATAAGCCAGAAAATAATTTTGTATGCAATACACATTCTGTTTTTTTAAGGTTTTATTTTTTCAGTGTATAATTCATCCCAACATTTCTCTGTTCAGAGCCCTGCAGGAGAGCCTACTTGCCAATTCCCAAAGTGCCCATTCCAGCCTCAGTAGCCAGTCTCCGAGTTTTGATAAAGACTTACAGTTTGCCATGGAGCTGTCTGCCAAGGAGCAGGAGGAGGCTGACAGACAACGCCAACAGGAAGAGGCTCAGTTAGAAGAGATCTTGCAGCTTTCCCTCATGGAAAAATAGACATTCTAAATGAACAGTTAAAAAAAAAACAAAAAAAACATATGGCTGGAAAAATGCCTATGATACGGGTCTTGCCCCTCTCCTGCTAAAAACCAGCAGCATCGCCAAGTGTGGACGTCCCTCCACAGGACAAAAGATCACTCCATGGACTCTGTATCTTACCAAAGAGCTGAGACCTTTTTTGATACACCTTTTCTTCTCTGCTTCCTAAATACAAATCTTGGTCCTTTTCTACCATCAAGTTTCTTATATTTACAGACACAGAGCTCTGTTTTTAACCCTTTGCCTGCCAACTTTGGTAAACTCTACAGACCTGGCACTCTGTAACTTTCATGCTTGCTGTGCAGTTTCTATATCATTGGTAGTCAAAGGGTTATTAAAGAACTCCTGTAGGAAAAATAACGGTTGAGGTGAAACGTCTCTTGCATTGAACATTTTGCACCAACATTGACCTGGCACCATATTAATTATGCAGAAAGAAAGATTTATTTTAGTCTCATCAAAGCAGCTGGTCGTGTAGTTATAATTTTCGTTTCTCCCTTTCCTATACCTAGAGTTCCCGGAAAGGGGGAAGGGCTTTAAAGTGACATCGTACTGGCCATTTATTGTTTGGGAATCCAGCAGATGTTGTGCAAGGGTTTTCCTGACGTGTAAAGGTGGCCTCATACAGGAAATAGCTTGGTCCAAATCATAAAAATGAGTGTGTAGAATCAGTGTGGGCAAATGGAACAGATATATGTATTATTTGGGAGGCTCTTGCAGACTATACATTTGAAGCACACCACCTATTATCTGTTAATGATCGCAGGTCGATCTGTCTATCTATCCACACTGATCAAAGGCTGGGAAATTTGGCTGACATTTTTGGCCTGCCCAATCCGAGTACTCCCACTACTGCGAGATTGTTTTAAATGTGCTCAGTAAAGCCAAATAAATTGTCTTTGCTTATGATAATGTGGCAGCTTTTATTGGGGCTTGAGGACGAGATTTTATTTTCACACAGCAGAGTGGGTTCATTCACACTCATTAATAAATGCAAATATATATATATAGATAGAAAAGTCAGGCTCAGTCTGTATAATAACTGCTTTTCAGGAAAGTTAGTTATAGGAATACACATTGTATGTTACGTTTGAAATATGGGAGCTTTCTCTTTAAATGCTTTTCCTTTCAGCACTATTAAATTATTATTTTTATTTAAATTATTTTCTGCTTTTAATTAGGTACTCATTTCTGCTTAGAATTCTTTCCCGATTTGGAAACCTTGTTTGAAAGAAATGGTTAGAGATGGCATTCAGTAGCACATACACTGTTTTCTAGCTGTGCGTTTGCTTCTTAAAAGCAGTGTCTCAACACAAAACCCCACACACCCGTTAGGGAGGGTGATTGTAACATCCATATTTTTATAGACAAAAAGGGGCCTGAGCCGAAAAGTTTGCAAACCTCTGTTTTAAGGAAATTGCAACAAATGCAGATAATGAACACAAATTATATATGTATTGACGTTTATAACTTATCCTTTACACTTGGCAGTTCCTGCAGCTTCATAAACTTGTCATTTCTGGGAGATGCTTCAGTCCAAATTGATTTCAATTGCATTAATATTAATAACATTGTCTCTTGTTTTACCACGTCTCACCTGTTGGTTGTAGCATCACAGCAATGACCTGCATGTAGGAAAACCTCCACAAGTCTTGCTGCTTCAAACAAAGTGTGCTTTTGCAGCTGTTAGCCATTTTTGTACATTAGAATGTAGCATCTCTCAGACTGACAGAAGCCTGGAAAGCATAGAGGCCCATGGTTTCAGGGGATATCTGCTTATTTCTGTGAGAGGCACTGCCTATATCGGGAAGTGATTTGAGACATTTCATGACAGCAGTTCCGAACTTGCCCTTTGACGATTAGCATAAGAGAGTAGTTTCCAAATTCCATTTTAAAGGAACCCCTTTGTAACACCATACAGTTCTTCTCAGATTACTAGACCAGACCTGGATTCTGGCAATTCCAGAGGGGTTCATGTATTTATGAGCCCCTATATATCGCAGTCCCGTTTATTGAGCTGGTGGGGGTGCCTCTTTGATTCCCTTTCCGGATCTGGTTCTACCTTAATATTGATATCAAGTTTTGGGAAGGGTGTCTCGAGTAGAGCAATCCTTTTAATTCACTTATTGAGCCCTGGGATCCCAAGCTGCAAATTGCTGCTTGGAACCCTGCAAGCACCGATATCATAGTACTAATATAGTCGCTGGATTTGATTTCTCCTGGGGGTTCTTATGGCTGCCATAGCAGGTCAGCATGGCTGAAGCAAACTGGGATGATTCCAGCTTGGCATTACCTTGGGTATGAGCTCCAATACAATCTGAGATGCAGCTCTTTTATAAAGGGAAACATTTTATTGTGAGCATGGCTGACTGCTCTAATAAAAAGGGGAAGCTGAACATAATTAAATATTTAAGAGCTAAACCCCACATATACCAGGTACAGTCACATTTTCAGTGGGTTCCAATGCTATTTAAATGCTGCAGCCCACAGACAGCTTTGTATTCATTGCATTGCATTTCTCCACCTTATTTCTTCGGATTTCTCCTTTTAGTTGCCTTGTACCTTTTTTGACAGTGGCCGAGTGATTGTCACCAGACTTAACAGATTTACTTTGTACAGAGATTTTGTGTGTTGCGGTTTGCTCCACGGCAGCACGAGAACTACTTTGTACAGGGCTTCTTTGTGTTGTAAATGGAGTGCACGATGTATGAATAAAGTGGAACATGCTGAAAAGGCTTTTAACTGATGCCAAGATGGGTCTTTTCTTTTGCATCTCCTCTGGGGTCAAGAAAGATTGTGCTGGCAGTTGGTCTCAGCTGGAGACTTTCAACGCTGGTTTTTGTGACATTTCATGTGTTGTGTTTTGAGAGATTGCAAGTGTGTATCCTAAAAATCCTTTATTTATTCTGCCTTCTAATAGTTTGGGTTGGACTATGAGTAAAATTGGTTCACTTCAGTCAAATGCCAACGCTTATTCTTATTCTGAGGCCGCCTCTGTGGTGGTGAATGCAGTTACTGGAACTGAGCTTCTCTCTGCAGCAGGGCTTGGCTGTTACACACAGGAATAATTGCTCTATGTTGCAATGCAATGGCTCTGCTTGACTTATATTGTGAAGGTTACACCGCACACCCGGAATTTTACTCACTCGCTGCAGTAGTGGTGCTGGTTATCCGTTGACCCGACGAGGTCCCCTAGTAACGGCAACTTTATAATCATGGATCCGCACACACCTGTTTTTCTGCAGTGGGGAAACCCCTTTCTTTTTATTTATCGCCAATGATATTGGTGGTAAATAAAAAGAAAGGGGTTTCCCCACTGCATAAAAACTGGTGTGTGCGGATCCATGATTATAAAATTTCTGCTTGACTTAAGCAAACACTTCCTCCCACAACATTGTTGGCATCTGTTACTAGACATAAGCTCAGGTTACGGTGATTGGATAAATGCTGGTATTTTGTTGTAATTGCCGGTAAAGTTGCTGTTCCACGTTAGCCAGTAAAAATGTTAAAGGGCAACCCTTTTGAAATAAAAAATAAAGTGGTACAGGTATGGCATCCGTTATCCGGAAACCCCGTTATCCAGTAAGCTCCAAATTATGGAATGGCTCCCATAGACTCCATTTTATCCATATAATTCAAATTTTTTCTTTTTCTCTGTTATAATAAAACCATACATTTCAATTGATCCAAGCTAAGATATATTTAATCCTTAGTAGACTTAAGGTATGAAGATCCAAATTGTAGAAAGATCCCTTATCCGGAAAACCTCAGGTCCCGAGCATTCTGGATAACAGGTCCCATACATGTATAAAGTTGATACCTTTATTGGCTAACTAATCTAATCATAGCAAGCTTTCAGAACATTTTAGTTCAATGGGGTTGCCCTTTAACTTCTCCCTCCCTTGAAGCCAATTGAAGAAAGAAGTCAACCTGTTCACCTTTGAGTTAACTTTTAGTATGATGTAGAGTCGCATGATATTCTGAGACAATATTGCAATTGGTTTTCATTTTTTATTATTTCTTGTTTTTGAGTTATGTGGCTTTTTATTCAGCAACTCTACAGTTTGCAATGTCAGAAATCTGGTTGCTAGGGTCCAAATTACCTTGGCAACCGTACTCTGAGTTTGAATGAGACCAGATAATGAATAGCAGTGAGCCTGAATAGAAGGATAAGTAATAAAAAGTAGCAACAACAATACATTTGTAACTGTACAGACCATTTGTTTTTAGGCGGGGTCCTTGAATCCCATTTGAAAACTGTAAAGGTTTAAAAGAAAAAGGCAAATTTAATTCAAAATGGTAAAAAAAAAATAACCAACCGAAAAGTTGCTTAGAATTGGCCGTTCTATGGCATTTTAAGAATGAAATTAAAGGTGAACCACTCCTTTAACCATTTTTAGTGGTTATCCATATAGGTGTAAGGCACCCAGAGTCCGTTTATTGGAGATGTTTTCCCAGAACAGAAAACTGAGGTGACTTTCACTGTTCTTTTGTTTAAAATACTGCAATTAGCCTTATGTGCATAATGATCTGCTCAGCCCTTTCTACACCAGACATTTCATTCAAATGTCCCCTGCACGGCCTGGTTTATTTGTGTCCAAGTCCAATGACATTCAGAAACAGCTTTACGATTGCTATGAAACCGTGATTTTACAAGAAGCCTGATATATGAGCAATCCTACTTTTTGTTTAAAGCAGACATAAAAAATTAGTTTTGGTCCAATTTAACCAAAGCATGGATAGACTTGGGTTCATCAGACAATTAGGGCAGAGACCGAGAAATTCGGGGAGATTTAGTCGCCCGGCGACAAATTGCCTCTTCTTTGGGCGGCTAATCTCCCCAAGGTGCCTTCCCGTCAGCTAGAGTCTAAATCGCTGGTGGGATGGCACTCGGAGCACTTCATTTTCCGAAGTCGCCAAAAGTTTCCCTGTGAAGCAGCTCCTCGTTGGCTGGAAGGCAGTGTAGGAGATTAGTCGCCCAAAGAAGAAGCAATTTGTTGCCGGGTGACTAATATCTGTGCATCGCCATGTGTGTCTCTGCCCTTATTACTGACTAAGAGCTGCAGCACAAACAGAAGACAACAGGAGGCAGCATGGTGCATCTTTATGTGGAGTCCATTCAGGTCAAATAAGGTTTGCAGAAGCTGCTGCTGTCATTCACTGCCTTTTGTACTTACCATTACATACTACCTAATTACTATTTCTTCTATAACGGTCTGTTTTTATTATATACAGTACATGCCTCTGAAAATAAAACACAGAGCTCCCCAAATTGCAACTGATGTAGAGGTATGACCCTCTTCTTCGGGCGACTAAGGGTGGCCATACACGGGTCAATAAAAGCTGTCGGCAGCTTATTGGCCCTTGTGGGGGGCCCTACGACGGGCTTCCCCGATCGATATCTGGCCGAAAGTCGGCCAGATGTCAATCGGGCAGGATTAAAAATCCCGTCTGATCGCGGCCGCATCTGTTCGTTGATTTGGTCCCGCGATCCGACTGCCCATATCTGTGCCATTCTGATCAGATCGTTGGGCCCTAAGGCGGCATCGCCAAACGAGCGGATCTCTACGTGTATGGCCACCTTAATTGTGCAAAAGCTTGCCAATCACATTGAATCTAATGGCAATGAGTTCACAAATCCATACCAAATGCTATGAAGGGCAAAGGGCAGCACTCTAGGCTCACCTTAAGCATTTCTCTGTGGTAATTGGTACCATCTGCCCATTACATTGTGGGAGTTACCATTTTATGATGGGCAGAGAATGAACAATGGAAGGGACACTCATGGCATCAGGGAAGTTCAGCAAAGTTCTCTGCTGAAGTTTTCTCTTTTCTGAAGTTCTATAAAGAGAAAAAGAGCAAAGACAACATAATATTGTTAATTCTTGTAAATCTATTGATTTTGTCACATTCAGGGATTAGTGTTATACAGTGTAAGTCTCTGGGGCTGTAATACTGGCAGTGCTTTGCTGCTTACCAGGTAAATGCAGTATGTGGTGTATTTTACTAATGGTGTTATGTACTTCTATCATTTAACTCCTTAATAAAGAAAAGTGGCCTTTCCACCAAAAATTTTACTTAGTGTGTTCATTGTCACCCTTTGTTCGTTTGTTTTTGGAGCTAAGTTGTGCTCATCTGATCCCATGTTGCTTTGCATTTTACAAGTCCGTAGCTGTGTGACGAATAAGTCAGCCCCTATACACACTGCAATAAGCTGCCAATTAGGTCTTCAAAATATACCAATTTATCATGCTACTGCATTTGTTCATGCAATTTCAGGTTGGCCAACTACAGGCAAAATATTTACAACAGCATTTTGGGCAAATGCAACTTTGCTATGGAAATACACCTTGATGCAAACGTTTGTGTGTCAGATGAAGAGAAGATTTGCTCTTCAATATATATAATTATTAATATTATAATGATATATATATATATATATATATAATTATTATTATTAGAATTATTATCCCACTTATTCCACTCTTTTGTCTTTATTTTGCTTCCTTGGACTTTTTTTTTAACAGCAAGTGGCCACTTCCTGCAATGTCACCAACATCACTAATAAATACATTCAAATGAAAATCTGAATAAATTCAAATGAACTATGACCTCAATGTAGCCATAATATACTGTATAAATTGACTTAAGCCTAAGTATGTTAATTTCGCTGGAAAGAAAGTAACGGTAGAGAAAATTGCTTAAAAAAACTATAGCGCTGACTAATATACTCCACTGCTTATTTGACCATTATTGCATTTTGACGGATACACATAGTCTTAGAGAATTAACATCTGACGTTGTTGCACGAAAAGTATGGTGAAGCTTTCAGGAGCAAAAATTCAGACTTTCGTAAATTTTACCCTATGACCTCCCCTCCATTGGGAACTCCAAAGTTGTCCCTTTCCTCTAGCAGGTGAATGGACACCATCTTGAATAATACGTTACTGACTGATAAATATATGCGTACTAGGTGTATCTTAGACACAAGAATGAATCGCGTTTTGTAGAATGTTGTACTGTTTTATTGTTGCCTTAATGTTACAAATGTTTAAATAAAAACCTTTCAAAAAAAGAGAGGGATAGCATTAAATCAAAGGGACAGTATACACCTCATTTTCAACATCAATTTAACGAATAGGGCTTTTGCTGAACACATATTGTATCTATTTCTTTAATTTGAAAACATTTATGTTTTCTGTTATTTCTGGCACTAAGAATATGAAGCCAGCTGCATTTTAGCAATGAAGGATCCGATAAAACTAATTAAAAGAACACAGGTCAAGAAACTGCCCCTCCTCTCTGGACCCAGAGTCACTACAGTAGGATGAGAGTAGATCAGTGATCCCCAACCAGTAGCTCGCGAGCAACATGTTGCTCCCCAACTCCTTGGATGTTGCTCCCTGTGGCATCAGAGCAGGTGCTCATTTTTAAATTTCAGACTTGAATGCAAGTTTTGGTTGTATAAAAACCAGGTGTACTGCCAAACAGAGGCTCGTGTATGTTGCCAGTACACATAGGGGCTACCAATACTCAATCACAACCCTTATTTGGCACCACCCAGGAACATTTTCTATGCTAGTGTTGCTCCCCAACTCTTTTGAAATCTGAATGTTGCTCACGGTTGAAAAAGGTTGGGGACTGCCGGTGTAGATGCACCAGAGAGGATATTCAGGTATGGGACCTGTCATCCAGAATGCTCGGGAGCTTGGGTTTTCTGGATAATGGGTATTTGCATAATTTGGATCTTCATACCTTAAGTCTACTAGAAAATCATGTAGACATTAAATAAACTCTATAGGCTTGCTTTGCCTCCAATAAGGATTAATTATATCTTTGTTTGGATCGAGTACAAGGCAATGTTGTATTACTAAAGAGAAAAAGGAAATCTTTTATAAACATTTGGATTAGGTGAATAAAATGGAGTATATGGGAGACATCCTTTCCATAATCTGAGCTTTCTGGATAACAGGTTTCTAGATAAGGAATCCTATACCTGTACAGAAATGCATTAGTGTGCATTCTCATGATGAAAATATACCTGCACTCCAGTTGTCTAAGGAGGGGTTTTTATTTTCTGTAGCTTTCTTATTGTTACCTTGGAAGGCACAATACATTCCAGAAAAAGTGTGAATTTGTCCATTATACTAATTTACAGTTTACATTTCTAATTTTTCATCACCCATTTGATATTTGCAAAGTTCCACAGATTCTATGGCATGGCTATGGGTGTTAATGTGTTTCTATTCAACAAAAACCAGTGACTATTGATGAGAACTACAGTTAACAGGCCTAGTGAAAGCTGGCTTTAGGGTACATGGAGAGGGGTGTCAAAGTTTTACCCTGTGAGTAAGAGCAATGTGAACAACAAAGTATTGTACAAATATACAAAGGTTTCATTTAAATTAAATTTAATCATTCAACCACATGCTGATTTGGCCACCAAACATTTGCTTGGATGCCTTAAAAAACTGTTCATGTGTAGCCAACGTTAGCTTTAACTAAACAACGTCTAGCATGCAATATGATGCTGCTATTTCTAGTGCAGGTATGGATTTTCATGCAGCATAAGATATATGCAATTCATGGATCATACAGTATTTAAATCAGTTTACTGATGCATACATCCTGGCTGGGCAGTAGTCACTAACCAATTGAAACAAATGACATACGGTGAAACTGTAATGGTTTTATCACAATTTTATTACAAAATGAAGGACCTGAGATCAACACCCTTGAACGCCCGCAGTGGTATTGTATATATTTGAAGCCACATGGTTGTCTCGAGAAGGGCAACAAAACTACTGACACTTTGAATTCTGCAAAGCAAACATGATGGCCAAATAAATGACTATCCATCATTTAACATTAGAATCAATCTGTAATAAAAATATTCTCATTATCATACTGGTTAGAAGCCATTCCTCCAATCGGTGGTGGAGCTACTGGGGGAGCAGGGGGTGCAATTGGGCCTGGGCCCTCACCCCCCCCCATTGGCTGATTTCAGGGAAGATAATCTGGTATGGAGGGGGGTGGGAGCCGAGCTGCACGTCCCACACCAGGGCCTGCCCCACTCCAGTTACGTTAATGCCTCCAACCTGTGTTGTGATGGGCTGCTCCTGATTGTACAACAATAAATACTCAGGTATGTGTTAGGCAGTCTGAATGGTCTAATGTGTAAATGATAATTAATATCCCCCTCTTGTATTCCAGTAGAGAAACCCACAGTTATACATTAAAACAGTATTAAAGGAGAAGGAATGTCTTTTTACTTGGGGATAATTGGCACCACCAAGTGATTGTATCTAGTAACCTAATACTCTGGGCCAGTGCTCCTATCAGCTAAAATCTGCCCCAGGGTTACGCCATCGAGCACCATGGAGCAATTCTCTTCCTGCTTCTTCGTTCTTCTTCGAAAAAGCCATCTATTTCATTCTACTGTGCATGCTTCTGCCTCAGAACCCAGGGCCAGTGCAGTTTTCTCCTGATAGGAGCAATTGCCCCGGGGTGTCAGCTAAGTAAATATATCCACTTGGGAGTGCCTAACTTTTGGTACCCACAAGTTAAATAGACCTTCCTTCTCCTTTAAGAACTTATGTTTCACCAAGAACCAGTGAAGTTTATGGAAACAAACTGACATAACTGGATACATTGAACATGATGCAACAAAATACAAATCAGTTTATTCCATAATTAAAATATCTGTGTGTGTCCAAATATAATCATTTATACAAGTTTGAAATATGGAACTAGGGAATCAAGGGGTACCCACTGAACATTAGTGACTCATTATGTACAGTGTACAGACTTTGGCAAGAGACTCCAAGGGTTTCAAGCTCAGGCTAATAAAGTTATTGCTAATAATTTTATAACAGAATCCCAGTCTAACTGAAAAAGAGCAGAGCTCAACTTACATTAATTTATATAATTTTACAGTTCTTTGCTCATTCATTCATTTACACCTTCTGGTACCTCTGCAGGTCTGCTAGCATCATCGTGAAGGGCACAGGAATGATTAATATGAATGATGACTCAACTCCACTTGGAAATCATTAAATTGTTTAGTACTTCAGCAATAAGGCAACAAATAAAGTTAAAGCCTAGATAGTTCATGACTCAGTTATGATGCTATTCAGAAAGATATTCAATCCTGATAGAATTTATAAACTGTAATCCTATGACTTATATATATATATATACATACATAAAATATTTCAGTAGACATGCATACCTGATGTGTTTTAAAAACAACCAAAAAGCTCTCCGTGGCAGACATATTCCTGTATACAACACCCCTTTAATAAAAATACATATATTGATAATAATTACTTAATTTAACTCCAACAACAGTTTATCTGCATTACTGCATTTCAAACCCCAATATCAGGAGAGGGGATACCATAACAATGCACCAATGAACCAATGATTTGCAGTTACTCCTCTCATTAGTCTGGTTCGTAATGGATCTTGGAATCATTTAGTTAGGGTTCAGATGCCATGCACATGGAATCTAGCTGTTGGTCCCTCACTGTCTTCTCTGGTCGGACACAGACAGCCAAGCGCTATGGAGAAAAAAATGTTTGACATTTATATAACACTGCTTTACATGTGGAAGGTGCATGTTCATCGTTTTTTTGGGTTAAAAATGTAACACCAAAAATGTTTTTAAAAGGAGAAGGAAACCTGTTAGTGAAAAACCCCGTCCCCTCTGTAGACCCCCCCCCGGGCAAATGCCCCCAATTTTTTACTTACCCGTCCTGCACGGGAGTTCACGGCAGCCATCTTCTTTCTTTGGTCTTCTTTTTAAATATACTGGTGTTTTCAGCGCATGCGCAGTTGGAGGAGATTTCCGGAATCACTGGGCATGCAAAATTTTTTCCAGAACTGAACCACTGCGCATGCGCAGAAAGTCACGAAAATTTCCGGCAGTTCTAGAAAAAGTGCCAAAAGTTACGAAGAAGACCGAAGAAAGAAGAGGGCTGCTGTGAACTCCCAGGCCAGCAAACTGCAGGAGGGGTAAGTAAAAATTAGGGGGTGTGGACACAAAAATGGGCTTGGTCCCAAAAAATTTGCTGCACTATACGCGCCAAATTATTTTGTCTCTCTTTTTACATACCACATGTTGGGAGGTAGGTTAGGAGCATTTGCCCAGGAGTGGGAAGGTAGGCTGTGGGGGTCTATTCAGGGGAGGGTTTTTTTTCTCTTACAGGTTTCCTTCTCCTTTAAAGGAATCCCAATATAATATAGTGTTGCCCTGCAGAAACTCTACTATAGTTTATTTAGACAAACTGCTGTGTAGCCATGGAGATAGCCATTCAAAGCTTAAAAGGAGAAAAGGCACAGGTTACACAGTAGATAATAGATAAGCTCTGTAGTCTACAATGGGATTCTTCAGAATTTACCTGTTGTTCTTCTGTGTATCCTGTGCTTGAATAGCTGCCCACATGGCTACACAGCAGCTTGTTTATATAAACTATAGTAGAGTTTCAGAAGCAAGCACACCAGTTTTACCAGCGCAGGGAATCAGTACATTATATTGTCATTCCTTGAAAACACTTTTTCGGTGTTACTGTTCCTTTAAGCCACTATTTTTACACACAACCGCTTACAAATACTTCACAATATGGGTATTTGCTTACAGTACTCATGCTTATAGCAATCGTTGAAAATCCAAGATAACAAATATGCATTAACCTTCAGATCAACTTGACTGGCATTCAGGCTGGGCCCTGTATTTACTTCTTCTGACCTTTCATCTAAAATATATTACATTTAAACTGACTGTGGAACGACCACAGTTGTGTTGCTAACAAATACACGTTTCGGACTAAATTACACGTGTTTTAGTCACAGCCATCTTGCCAGAGAGGAGTATGGGGATCCAAAGTCCTGTTCTCTACTGTGTTATTAAATGGGAAAAAAATACTTTTTACAGCATACAGGCAGGTATTGCTTAGAAAACACTGATTCTATGTTCATAAATGATTGCGCTTATCAGAACATATGCTGTCGACAGCTTGTGCTAATTCAAGCAGTCTGATTGCTAAATTCTTCTCAGGGAAAAGGACATCAGTCAAAACACCTGGAACTGCTGATAGCTGCTTCACGTCATGGGGCCTATCTATCATTCTGTGAAAAATGATTTACACCAGTAAAACAGTGTGAAAAACTGTGCCAAATAAATGGCAAATTACGGTATATATATATATATATATATATATATATATATATATATATGTATATATCTCAAGATGTGTATTTCACATTATACTGTTGTTTTAACCCTCTTCGAAGCCTTTTCATAACCCACAGATCAGTTCCAGCTGAAGTCATGCTTTAAATAAAGGGGTGAATAAGGCAGCTGGATAATTGTCATATTTTATCATAGTGTTACCATCAGGCTACCTTTTATGCCAGATTTTTACACAGAGGTGCAGAAATATTTAAAGGAACAGTTCAGTATAAAAATAAAAACTGGGTAAATAGACAGGCTGTGCAAAATAAAACATTTTCTAATATAGTTATCTAAATATTTAATGTATAAAGGCTGGAGTTACTGAACATAACACAACTTCCTGCTTTTCAGCTCTCTAACTCTGAGTTAAGGTGGCCACACACTGAGAGATCCACTCATTTGGCGATGTCGCCAAATGAGCGGATCTCTCCCTGATATGCCCACATTGAAGCAGGCGATATCGGGCTGATCCGATCGTGGGCCCTAGGGCCGCGGCCCAACAGGTCTGATCCGATCGTGGGATGTGGCCACGGCCCAACAGGATTTTTAATCCTGCCCAATTGACATAACTGTTTAGTGAGTTTGCAATTGATCCTCAGCATGCAGCTCAGATTTTAAAGCAACAGTTATGACCAATGTGTCCCCCCTCAAGTCACTGATTGGTTACTGCCTGGTAACCAATCAGTGGAAACCAAGAGAGCTGAAAAGCAGGAAGTAGTGTTCTGGCTATTATGTTAGACATCCAGTCACTCCAGCCTTTATACATTACATTTTAGCCTGACTAACTATATTAGAAACATTTTTTATTTTGCAAAGAATATCTGTTTACCCAGTTTTTATTTTTATACAATTGCTTGAAAATCAATAAACAGCTTGATAAATGTGGTTATTACAGGGCAATGTGTGATGTCTTTGGTTGCCATTTTTTTGTTACCCAACATGACATACTCACCCCATTTGTGGTTATTTTGTGAGCAGGTAAGCAAGTACTTCAAAACAATGTGGCTATCAAGGTTTGCATGCCATGCGCATACTCCAGCTTTTGATGCAGTGTTTCTTCCTCTAGTGTCATTAATAATAATGCTGGGCATAATCATATTTTATAATAATTCAGCACAGAAAATCCCACCTCCTTTAGGGATCCTGGGGTCCATACCAACTTGTACACCATGTAGACAGGTATCCATATGAAAGAAGATGCACCAATAAGAAATCCAACAGAGGTGGTCCATTCTGGATATTGATAGTCAAATAATGTAAGAGTTGGCTGATCCATAAGAGAACTGACAATGATAAACTGTAAAGAAAGAATATCCATTCAGTCTTTCCTGTTATTAACAACACTTAAATAATTAAATGTTATTAACAGCACTTAAAATATTTTTACATAGATGGATCTACTGTACTTCATCATTTACTTAGCAGAATGACTACTGCAAAAACATATAAAGCATACCACTGCAAATGTAGAATGAACACCTATCACACACTGCTGCAAATATATGTTTTTACATTGTAAATATTAAATACTCAGTATGATGAGATTTATAATAATAATAATAATAATACATACTGCTAAGAATGCCGGGCTGATTGCTACCCAACAAATCTTCCAAAATATTCCAGGAGCAAAACCCAGCATGGACTTTACATCATTAGAAAATCTTTGTATCCCTATAAAGAAAATATATATATTTATTTGCACCTTTAGTACCTAACAATAGAAGGCAGTTGTCACTGAGAAATATGGTTTAATTGTTATATTCTTTCCAGATGTACATAAACACAGTGAATTTAAAGAAAGAACAATAGGATTAAAGCAATAAAAAGTATACATTATCGAGAAACCTGTTATCTGGAATGCTCTGAATTACAGAAAGGCAGTGTCCCATAGATGCCATTAAAATCAAATAAACATTTAAAAAAATTATTTCCTTTTTCTCTGTAATAGAAAAACAGTACTCTGTATTTGATCCAAACTTTTAATCCGTATTGGAAGCAAATCCAGCCTATTGGGTTTATTTCATGTTTACATGCTTTTCTAATAGACTTAAGGTATGAAGATCCAAATTACATAAAGAGTGTTTTAGATAACAGGTCCCATACATGTACTGAGCAGTGGAAATTTAATGGAAAGCATAATGTACCACTGCTCACTTTTGTTGCTACCCCTTATACATGCAGAGGCCAACAGATATGTGCCTGCTCAATTGTTCACATAATAAATGAAACACTCTATCCTCTTCCTCTCCTTTATACAATCTCCTTTATACAAGCTACTGCAATTGGTACCCATCCCAGTCTACATCAATCACTAATTTCACTTACATATCTAAAGCACCTTTTTCTGTTAATGTATATATTAATATCCTGAGTAACTATTTATACTAGTTTCTTTTGCTTTGCAAAAATACTATTATGTAATCTGGCTTGGAAGCTTTAAATTGTGTGCAAAAGCAATGAAATTAGGTGATCTTACCATAAAACCATGATACAGCAATGGCCTCTAAAAACACAACTGCAATAATAGGACAGCCAGCACCAAATTGTTCCAGAAGTTTAACAACATAAGCACCTCCCTGCGACAAATGACAAGGTTTAAAATTATTATACAAGGGTACGATCAACAGCAATACTAATAATGCTATTTTCCTTATTTCTATGCATGAACAGTGCTTCACTATTAATATGTCAGGCATGCCATAATACTTCTCTGTATGTTTAACCCAACGGCAGAACTTTGACACATCTGATATATCATGTGGACAAAAGGAAGAATCTATTAAATGAGTGGATTTCTTTTATGGCATAACTCATACTGAATACGTACATGTGTCAGAGTACTGAGGGATCCAGTAAAGCAGACTATGACCAATCCGAGGACAAACCACTCTCGCCTCTTGGACAATATATGTGGGTATTCATCCATAACCGCTGTGATAATGGCTTCCAGGCCTCCAAACTGGGAATAATTCAATATGACAGTATTTATGTATTTATATAGTATATAATAACTGGTTTGTCAGAAATGCCTGGCAGCTATTTTCAATCGATTTAAGGGCCCTTACACACGGGCGTTTTTACCTGTGCTCCCCTGCGTTCCGTTTTGCTGCGTTCACCCGCAGGGGAGCGCAGGTATAGACGCACTCAATTATTTTCAATGGGGCTGTACTCACACGAACGCATGTAGGCGCCAAACGCAGGAAAAATGCAGCATGTTGCGTCTGAATCTGCGTTCGGCGCTTACACGCGTCTCGTGGGTACAACCTCATTGAACAAAATGAGGTGCGTCTAGACCTGCGCTCCCCTGCGGCTGAGCGCAGCCAAACGCAACGCAGGGGAGCGCAGGTCCAAAACGCCCGTGTATACCGGCCCTAAAGGTGTAACATAAAATTTGCATACATGCATCGGCAGGTGCATATCAGGAATGCAGACTGTGTGATTCCCCAAGCTGACTGGGAATGGCTGTGTCATAAGGGCATTTTAATTGCTGCTTTAATGAAGAGGTTAAGGGCAAATTTATTTGCGTTACATTTTTTTTCCAGCAATTTCAGCAAATCCACCTTTTCTGAACTCAATCAATCTTGAAACCTTGAAAACTCAAAAAGATAAGAATGAAAAGCTAAAACCTGGCTAGCTTCTATAGAAGATGTGCTTTCAACACTAAAGCTGTTTTATGAGTTTTTATTTTTTGAGTCAAAATATTAGTAAATAATTGGAACAATGAAAAAACTTTTTTGGGGGGGAGATAAATTTTTTCCCCCTGCGACTAAATAAATACGTTTTTCCAATTCAAGCTTGTATAAATTTGCTATTAACAGAGAAAACAATGATCATTTAATATATATTTAAAAAACCCCAAAACAAATACAAAACATAAATTGGGCTGTAGGGTCCTTGATATCATTAATGTAGTAGACTGATCAAAATTAATGGCTGATTGGTTGCACTAAAATCAGTCCTAATGGTTCACCCATGCCTGAAAGATTCTTTGTTTAATTGTTCTTTAATTGAAAACAAGTATAATACAATGCACTGGTTTTATGTAGATGTAGCATCAACTACTGCCAGGTATGGGGAACAAGCAGGGCCAGGCCAAGCTAGACGAGTGCTCTAAGCAACCCCTTCTTGCCTGTGTGCATCCCCCTTTAATATGCACATGCATGCTGACCAGTGGGGATGGAAGGTCATGGAAAGTACAATAAATTGTTGCTGGTATTTAAGAGATTTCAGAGTCGGAACTAGCAGAGTGCAGGCAGAAGAGTTATGTGCCCAGCACCCCCCAATCATTGGATGGAATTCATTTTTATCCAGGTGACTCAGTAACTGGTTTAAAAAAATCAACCATGCTTACCATGTATCTAACACAAGTAACTCAAAACAACTGGAGTTGCTGAGAAATTTTAATGAAGACGTTTCACTGCTCATCCGAGCAGCTTCTTAAGAACAGTGAAACGTCTTCATTAAAATTTCTCAGCAAGTCCAGTTGTTTTGAGTTACTTGTGTTAGATATACCATGACCTGGATGAATGAGAATCTTTATAGTCATGCTTACCGTGCTATCTAAACCAAGGGTTATCATCATCAGGAAAAATATTATGGCAAAGAATGTAGATCCCACCATATTGGCAATGGCTTCTGGATACGTAATAAAGAGGAGACTTGGACCTGTCCAAACAAAGATACATGATTACGCATTATGTCGCTGACTGAATTTACTCTCAGAGTTGTGTGGTTCCTTCTGATTTCATGCTGACATAAATAATACAAGATGCTCACAATAGGATGAGGTGAAAGTAAATGAGTATACCCCCAAGGCAGCTAAAGGGCAACAATAACTTTGGTTCAGTCTATAATGCACAGGAGCCTCTTAATGTTATGGAGGAACCTTGACATCTGGGTGATGTAATTTAATTGGCAATTGTCAACAAAACTGAATTCTCTCCTGTGCTCCTCACATATTGAAGGTAGTTAGATATAATACATCTTAGTTCTGAGGTGTCAACAGTTATGATCCAGACATAATTCTACAGCATAATGCTGAGATCAGGTTAATGAATACTATATGGAGGGACTGTGTACAATATAAAGGGGGATTCGAATATTCGCCCGAATATTCGCGAATAGTCTCAATTCGATTGTGTGACTATTCGAATATGCAAATTAAGTATTTTCGACCATTGAATATAGAATATTCGGGCACATCGAATAGATCGAATAAATACATATTCGAGCGCTCGATTATTCGAAGAACTTGCCCTTTAAATTTTTATTTTTATTCGACTGCCTACTTTGCAAGATTGAACCTACCGAATTGTAATGGGGAAGCCCCCATAGGCGTTTGCCGAATTTCAATCGAACCTTCGATTCGTATGATTTTGGTGAATATTCGAGCATTTTTTTCTGCGACTATTCGCAGAGTCGTTCGATCGTACAATTCTGGCGAATAGTCAAATATGCGCTCAAAACTGGCTAAAAGCCCTCTAAATCTGCCCCTAAGTTATCATTGTTTTTCTTTGGTGCAGATTCATTATTAGTATTAAAAAGTGAAAACCCCGTGCACAAAAATAACAGCACTGACCTTTGTCTTTTGCCACATCCTCAACTTCAACACCCCTCATTTCAGCCATATAACCCAGTACTGTGAAAATCACAAAACCAGACACAAAGCTGGTCAGACAGTTCACTGTGCTGGTGATAAGTGCATCTCTGAAAGGCAGAAAATGAGGAAATGGTTTGGAAATACATTTAAAAAAACAAAGATTTCTCAATATGTTATCTAAATAGTTTATACAAAGGTGTTTCATAGGTATCAGCCATGATGCCTCTAACTACAGACGTGCAGGGTGCATTTTCAGAGGCTCTGTTGCCATTGGGCTTTTTATTGAAAATGGTACAAGACAATATCAACGTATTAACTTAAACTAACATGTCAGGCACTAATATCATATAAATAACATAATATACCCATGAAGAACCTAAATCTCCCCCATTCCACTGACCAAATATCTTTGTGAAGAGCTTGACAGTGTAAGGTGAGAGCCTTGCATTTGGCAGAACATTACTGGGGCAACTTTGTGGAACTATGTGGAAGTTAATGGAGCAGACTGTTCCCATTTTTACACAACTGCAACTGTGGTTGTGGGCCATACATGGGTCATTTTGATTAATTAACCATTTATCACTTCCTGCTCCTTTCCCCCTTAGCTACTATATGAGATCTGGTTCAAAGATCAAATTTAATATTTAAAGCCTTCTGCCTGAGTTTCAGTGGAGTGTCTGATAAGTAATACTGTAATACAGGGCCAATTGAAGGCACCTACCTGTAACAGTTATTGTGGAATGGGTTATAGCTTGATAGTGCTAAAAGAACTCCAAATCCAGGCCCCAGAGAGAAAAAAATCTGGGCTGCTGCATCCACCCAGACCTAGGGAAAAAAAGTTATTTTACTTATTATTTATTAAATCTCTTTATCAGCAGAGACTTGAAGATGAAGAAAGGACTGGATTAAATTCTCATGACAGCAAACTCATTAGGGCAAGAGCTGACACTATTTACCTTAAATAACATGCAAAATTGATTTTCCATCTTGTAATAGGTGCAGCAAATGCATAGTTCATCTTCATCAAATATGTGATTTGTATGTGATTCAACAGTATACTAGTGCATAAGAGGAGAATGTCAGTTTAATAACTGCTTCTTAGTTATTTATTTTTTCCTGCATTAATTCTTTTTAACCTCTAAAGCACAACATTCCTGCCACTATAAACCACTTGTATAGGGTGTACAGAAAAATGCATGAAAATGGGCTGCATCTGAGCTCGTATATCAACTAATAAAGCATTTTGAAGGGATCAATATTGTGTGCAGTTATGGAAACTAAATGCTCAAATGTATGGGTCTGTGTTTCATAGAAACCAATAACTATATGTTTAATTGGTTGTAGGGTGGAATGAATACTTAATTATGGCACTATAAAGAAGAGTCTACACCTTCAGAGCAGGACTGATTTGAGTGTTATTTAACATTTTAATTTGAAAGTGTAAGGCTGATTACATTTCACATTGTAAAACAATCACTCATCTGTAATTACAAGTAGGAAGACTATTGTAAACAATGCTTTTAAAATCACAGGAGGCAGCATTAATGCAGACCAAGAGAAAATGAGATGGGTAATTGAATGAATCATTTCCATATCCAAGGGTTTGTTCTGCAAGTGCCTTTCTCTGCAGAGATAATAATAATGCCATCGGTGCTCTTCAGATCTCTGATTTACCCAGACCCGGGAGTATGTCTGTGATGTGAAACCAGCTGCCAGGACAGATGTTGGGGGTGGGGGTGATAGAGAGATACTAAATGCCCCAGCTGCTTGCCTATTTTTTTTGTTTGTCTTTACTATATCGTTTCCAATGAAATGTCATATATATATATAAAATAAATATATCCAGAAGCATACGCACTCACTACTAATTAAAATGTACGTTTTTATTTTTAAAAATGGACTCCGGTTAGTCCGTGTTTAAAAACAAAAACTTAAATTTTAATTATTAAGACCTGTGAGTGCAGATTCTTCTTGATATTATTTGTTTATTTTGCTGTCTCTGCACACAGGCACCTTTACCGCAGTTATGGAGAGTGCCGGTATCAGAGTGAAATGTACATATACCAGGGAACATCAGGAGCACTCTCGGATGTGATACAACGTGACTTCATTGAAGTTTCACATTCTCCCCCACACCAACATGTTTCGGTTTGACCTTTGACTGTCATCAGGATGTGGTCCTGACGACGGTTCAAGGTGAACCAAAATGCTTTGATGTGGGGGAGAATGTGAAACTTCAATAAAGTCACGTTGTATCACATCTGAGAGTGATCCTGATGTTCCCTGATGTATGTTTGCAAGTGAGGAGCACCTGGAACTTGATGGATTGGCAGTGAGTGCAGGTGTATAGTTTGACTATATATATAGTCCCTCTCAACATTTTGGAATTGGAAAGAGGGACAAAAAGATTTGCCATATAGGGTGTGACAAAAATGTCTGACCACACCATTTTATGCAGCCACACCCACTAATTACCATAATCATTGTGCAAAATTTGCCAGGTTATGAAAGTTTGAACACATTTGTGCAGTTTTTATGTTTTATTACAGTTTTACTAATGAAGGTGAATTGCCCTTTAAGCCGTGAGTCTAACTTCTCCCATGGGACAAAACTGTTACAAAATGTATCAAGTATTTATTCTGGGCTCTCTGCCAAGAGCCAATTAAGTTAGAAGCATTGTATCTTTTTGGGCTGTTTAGTGCAGAGAAATAGGGACTTTCCCCTTTAGTGCAGAGAAAAAGAGACTTTCCTGTCAGTGCTGAGAAATATGGACTTTCCCCTTTTGGTGCAGAGAAATTGGGACTTTCCAGTTCTAACATGGGACTGCGGGTTGAGCTTAAAACTGAACATTTGGGAGGTATATATATATAAATTAATTATTTTAATATTTGTGGCATAAATACAGGTGTAGCATCTGTTATCCGGAAACTCATCATCCAAAAAGTTCCAAATTACAGAAAGTCTGTCTACAATACAATACAATACAATGTTATTCAAATAATACAAATTTTTTTAAATTTTCCTTTTTTTTCTGTAGTAATAAAACAGTACCTTGTACTTGATCCCATCTAAGATATACTTAATCCTTATTGGAACCAAAACTTTATTTAATGTTTACATGAATTTAGAGTAGACTTAAGGTATGAAGATCCAAATTAAGGAAAGATCCATTATCATGAAAACCCTAGGTCCCAAGCATTCTGCATAACAGGTCCCATACCTGTATTATTAAAAAGTAGAATGCAAATAAATCTTAACCTTGGCTTTACCTAATTCAGAAAGTGTATTTCTAAGCAATGCTAACATGAAAACAGCTTTAACAGCTTTAACAGATACTGAGTTCGGCCTGATGTCCCATATTGTTGGCTGTCGATATATTCATTTCAGCTTGTTTACATTGCCTGTGTACATTATTACTCACAAATGAATGGAACAGAGTCTGACAGTAAATGAGATCCGTAAACATTCTTTGTGTAAACCATGACTAATAAATCCTTTTTAGGCTTATGTCATTCTGGGTCAGTGTTTCCTCTATTTATTGTAGGCTCAGTGATTTGGAGCAAGTCAAATAAAAATCCTGACTAAACTAAATATGTATTACCTAGGTTTTAGGCATGTTTCTATTTAAAGTTGTCTGCAGACCAATGCAAATATTTTGAGAAGGGTGCAAGACAGTAATAGATCAATGGCAAACAACATTATTTACATACAACATGTTTTATGCTCCTGTGCCCACTTTTAAGTGAAAAGTAAAGAACAGAAGTACACTCCTTCATCCCACATGTACAAGTAACACCAGTTCAGTTCTCAAACATTATTGGGGTTCTCAAATGACCATTTCTTGCAAATATGCATAGTAAAATATAGTACAGTGTAAATAAATATGTGCTTAGGCAGGGTCAGACTGTCCCAGCCAGACACCGAGAAAAAATCTGGTGGGCCCTGACCCTCATGAGCCTCGCCAGGCCAGACCCCCAATCGTGATATTTAAAAAGAAAAAAGAACTTATCCGGCGTGTTGCACCATCTGAGTACACGCCATCTGCACATGCGCGCCAGTATGGGACAGCTTGCGCAACGTCTGCACATGTGCCCCAGCGTGTGGAGCAACAGGGGAGGCAGGGGGCCCGAGGGGGCCCTGGACAGCAGTCCCAGTGAGCCCCGAGCGCCCCAGTCCAACGCTGAGCATAGTCCACTGAACTCATGTAAACATCTATTAATGCAGTGGCCTCTGTAATAAAGGCTTAAATGCCCAGCTAGAGACACAAGCAATTATACACACTAGAGCAGGGGTCCCCAACCTTATTTACCTGTGAGCAACATTCAGATGTAAAAAGAGTTGGGAAGCAACACATGCATGAAAAATGTTCTATGGTGGTTCTAGGGCTGTGATTGGCTATTTGTAGCCCCTATGTGGACTGGCTGCCTACAGGAGGCTATGGTTGGCAGTACATCTGGTTTTTATACAACCAAAACTTGCCTCAAAGCCTGGAATTAAAAAATAAGCTCCTGATTTGTGGTTTCTGAGAGCAACATCCAATGGGTTGGTGTCACGGTCGGCACCCAAACCAGAACAGATGCCAAGCACCCTGGTCTGGCTCGTGCTTCACCAGCAGTGTGACTGCCTTTGGCCTTGGGAGGAGCCCTCAGTTTACTCAGATGCCACCTGGAGTTGTGGCTAGCAAGGGGCACGACGGTTAAGCAAAGTCTTTGGGCAGAAGGTCACAACAGGAATCAGATGCCGTCACAGACTAGACAGCACAGGCACCCGGAACTCAGAAAAACTGAACCTATAATGGGCAATGCAAAAGTCCAGACTGTCCCTTTAAATACTTAGAATTTTGCTCCAATGTGTAGGGTAGTCATCACGTCAGCGTGCCTGCGCCTTTAAGCTACCTGGAAGTGCACCACGTGTGCCTTAGGAGAAGGCCTCACTATGATTTGTGCCTAAATGGCAAACACAGGGCATCTTACTGGGGCAGCGGTCGCCCCCTTTATTTGTCATTCACTTTATTAACTGTATTAGCTGTGTTGGTCAAAGAATTTTATTGGTGGTCTATTTATTACATAAATTACATTGTGTATGTTCGCAAAAGTCATGTGTTTCCAAATTTTGTGAGGAAGTCGTCAGGGTCTAATATTAAAGGATGCACACAATCAAAATGGTGGTTGCTAATATTCGCAAAGGTGTTTGCAAATGTTTTTTTACACTAGCAAAACATAATAAATGTTGCAAAATAAGTTGTAGGAAATAAAACTGTTTGCATTTGATCTGCTATCATCTGTTCCTCTCAAAATATTTGCTGGATTTAGAGTAACTGCTATATTATTCAGTGTGCATGTTTTAATCTAATTTAATGTAAAACAAAGTAAAACTTCATTTTGCATACCATTGCAATACAAACATGATGTGGTATAATTAACACATGGGATTAACATATGGGATTAACAATATATTCTTATGAACCTGTTCTTTTATGCTGGAAAGTGATAACATTGGTCTGAAAGCCAACCAGCCCACTGACCCTCACATGCTGGAAGAACTACTGTATATACTACCCTCCCCTTCTATAAACTCACTTATTTAAGCAGGCTTAATATCCACCAATATAAGAAATATTACATGCTGTTTGGGGTTAGCTGTCCTTCCTAAATAATTCATTATCTAATGCTTCATCTTGCTTCTATTCTCTCCTCTCCTGTTCCTCTGAATCTTGCCTTTTATTTTGCACTGTTCAAACTGCCCATTGCCGTACTTATTTATTTGTGGTGCAATGATTTATTTGTATTTGAGTGCAAAACATAAATGAAAACTGTGATTGTAGACTATGATTTTGTTAGATAAACAAAATCAATTTACTGTCTGCAACAAGATATAGGTTAACAATTATACTGCTTATTATTCTATAGCAGCACTATTTAAATATTATTAAACTCTCAGAATGTCAACAGAAGCTGATTAGTGCTATTTTACAAATGACCTAATATGGATACATACTGCAGTATCTGTAAGTTTTTCCCATTTGGGCCTCAAGTAAAATAATATTCCCCTCCATGCCCCTGGAAGAGTAGCTCCTCGAATCAATAGGATGAGAAGTACCACATACGGGAGGGTTGCGGTCACCCATACCACCTGAAAAGAAAAGAAGAACTTGATCACCTATTATACTATTCACAAAGCCTACAATTCAGCATTGCGATTTTAGCAATCCCAGCCTCTACCAAGCACCTGTAGAACGTCAAAGTTGCATATAAAAAAGAATAGTTGGCCACCAGGACAAAAGGCATATTATTTTATTGATTTCAGAAATTACAATTATGTTGTATTATGACAATTATTATGGGAAACCAAACCTGGTTAGGGTGAGAAGGACTGAAAGAAGACAAAAAGCCCTTCACAAGCAATAGCATGCAAGTGAAGCCTTCTGAAATCAGAAGGTATTTACTTGTCTCATGCCATACACATAGCACTGCCTAGATATAAAAAATGAGTGATTTACATGTCTCCACCAACGACAATTATTATGTGTGTCTACTATTGCATTCTAGTCGCACTTAAGGAAAACTAATAGTGTTATTTGGTTGATTTGCTCTCTTATTACCTTCCCAGAAGTTTTTACTCCTTTCCACAGACTGAAGTATACAATGGTAAATATAATAAAGAGGCAGAGAAGAAGCTGCCAGCGTAGGCCTCCAACATCATCCAAACCGTCTGCTTCATGAATTCCAAGGACCTTTCTCCTGTAGCAGAAATGATTAATAACACAGTGGATAGTCATAGTGACACTCCAGACTTAGAGGGATGGTTCACCTTTAAACAAACTATTAGTATAATGTAGAGAGTGATATTCTGAGAAAATTAGCAATTGCGTGTTCATTTTATTATTTTGTGTGTTTTTTAGTTTTTTAGCTGTTTATTCAACAGCAATTTCAGCAATCTGGTGTCTAGAGTCCAAATTCCTCTAGCAACCACGCATTGCTTTCAATAAGAGACTTGAATATGAATAAAAGAAGGCCTGAATAGAAATAAAAAGTAGCAACAACAATGAATGTGTAGCCTTACTGAGCATTTGTTTTTTTAGATGGGATCAAAGACCCCTATTTGAATACTGGAAAGAGTCAGAAGAAGACAAATACAGGTATGGGATCTATCTGGAAACCTGTTATCTAGAAAGCTCTGTATTAGAGAGGGATCATCTCCCATCGACTCCATTTTATCCAAATAATCCACGTTTTTAAAAATGATTTCCTTTTTCTCTGTAATAATAAAACAGTACCTTGTGTTTGATCTAAATTAAGATGTGCAGCAATTTGAATAAAGGCATGAAGATCCAAATTACAAAAAGATCCACTATCCTGAATGCCTTGAGCATTCTGGATCGCAAACCTGTAATTAAAAAATTATTTAAAAAAAAAAAAGGCCAGTTGAAAATTTGCTTAGAATTATTCATTCTATAACATACTAAATCTTAACTTGGTGACCCACCCAAGTAATAAGATATCTGAAAATGATTTAGGAAAGCTGATACATTGGACAATAATTAGCAGAACAATGTTTCACTTGATTTGCCCACTTGCCAGTGTTTTAAAATATCACCTTAACGTCTTAGTTATATCCACTTACATGCACTTACGTATAAAACTCTTCAGCTGGGGACTTTGAGTAATTGCTCCATGTTATGTTAGATTTGCCAAAGTAGTTGGTGCAGTTGGGAGTGTTCCAGGGATTATCGCAATTTGTCCATGGCAAGGTCTCAGTGAAAGAGGAATAGAAGTAGAACAAAGCCCAAGCTATGATGGTATTGTAGTAGAAGGAGACATACAAAGCAATTATGCAAATGGCAAATCCAATACCTGTAAATAAAGAACAGTGGCTATGATTCATGTCTACAGTAGTTCTTAAACCTTTGCCTTAAATGGCTCTAGTAGAATCAGATGAAGGTTTACCAATGTTATTATTTTGTATCTAAAAAATCCAGGGTTCGTTTCAGTCCAGGATTGTGCCTTTTTCAGCAGTATTCAGATTTGGGGAATCCTCATGCCTGGATAAACTGAATCTGAATTCTTACAAACACGTGACTTTTAATCACACAAACAAGGAAGTTATACCGCAAATGTGAATTAGGATTTGGTTTAATATTCGGACTAATCTTTCATGAAGGATTCTGGGGTTCATCCAAATCCCAAAATAGTGGATTTGATGCATCAATACTAATAACCCTTGTTTTTGCGGTAGAATCGAATTTGCGGTAAAATCCGTCAAATTCAATAGTCGAATTTCGAAGGATTTTTTTCAATTCAAAATTCTACCAATGATAAATCTGCCCCTATATGTGGCCTTACACAAACATTAATTATCAACAGGGCCAAGGACATATATTGATTAATCACCTCTCTGTTTTATTTATATTTAATTTGGCCAGATCACATATAATATACAGCATACACTGACTTTACCCAATTCATTCATACTTACAGTTGAAAAGGCAAAGAGGGATGGAAAGAATGTAGACAACTCAACAAAAGTATGCAAAGAACTACAGTAGTTGAAACAAAATTTACCTTTAAAGATCGGGCAGATACGTTTCCATATAGGGATAGCACCCATTCTGTGGAACTGACCAAGGGCTAACTCCATGTAGAAGAGAGGGACCCCTCCAAAAATTGCCATGATAGTATATGGAATCAAGAATGCTCCTGAAGTACAAAAAAAGAACACCGATCAAACTGTATGTGTCTGTCTGCAAAACACCATATATTTTTACTTTCTTGGACATTGGACAATGAGGATTGTAAGAATGTTAACAACAGACATGAGTGTATGGACTGCATCTCATGAAGAGCGGGCTAATGGATACATTACCTGGTCTCTGCAACTTCTTTCTCAAGTACAGGTAACCAAGGACAATCTAATTACTTTAAATGCAGTGAGGATGTACCTTGTATGGCCTACTCCTAACCTTTTTGCAACT
This sequence comes from Xenopus borealis, assembly GCA_024363595.1. NCBI lineage: Eukaryota > Metazoa > Chordata > Amphibia > Anura > Pipidae > Xenopus > Xenopus borealis. The sequence goes on from CM044432.1 coordinate 131,360,397, forward strand.
ATAATAAGCTGGAAATAGTTGCTATTAAATACCAAGGTACAAGTCACCTTGGCCTTAGTCTAGGGCCCCATTTGTTGCTTTAGCCATTTTATTTAACCATACCTGATTTGGCGTGGTCTGGTTTTGAATATTGCTGTGTTCAACTACCAATAATTTCTAAAGAAACTAAGCACTGCCTATAGGCAATGCACAAGCGATGCCTCACCCTCTGACACTGGGGAAAAAAACTCTCATATCTAACTGTAAGCAGAAGTGTGCAGTACACTGTGAGCTAAACATTTTGGGGCAGATTTATCAAATTCGTGTGAAGGATTCGAGTTTTGATCAAATTGTCCATTTTCGATTTTCCAAATTTTCGAATATGCAAATTAGGTCACTTCGACCATCAAATATACAAAATACGATCGTATCGAATAGATCGAATAAAAATCTATTCGATCGTTTGATAATTCGATGGTCGAAGAACTTGCC
>CM044432.1:131367264-131405504 GCA_024363595.1 Xenopus borealis
TTTCTAGAATAAAAAAAAGCTATATCTTGATCATTTATTATTGAACAAGCCTTATATCACAAAATGCATTAATGTCCCACATGACAGCAAGTACAGTGTATACACTGGCTACTTCATGCAGCTGGTAAGTACAGGGGTCAGCATCTCTGTGTTGCCTATGGGTTATCAGATTTATCCAGATCAGGCACAGCTTTTGGTAAAATTCCAGCAGTACACATGCACAGGTCTACAAATGGCATGTTACAAACAGTAGCAATCCAATCCATTTAGATAATGGCAACAAATCCTACAGAATAAACACATATTAATGTATTATTAAGAATCAGGTTTTTTTAAGTGATTGGATGGCTGCTCAGTACCACGGACAGATCCACCATCAGACCTGGAGTGGCTTTCTCTATCAAAACCACAATTTGCATGTACTGTATATGCTGCGGCATAGTGTCAATAGAACCCACTTTTGCATGTCTAAAGATTCAAGTGATTACATTATTCAGTATTTCAATGTGCAATGTTTAACTACATACTTTAGTTCACATTTTTAATGCATTTCTTTCTTTGTTCTCATTCAGCGAATTAACATTTGGTAGAATCTTTACTCTGTGCCTTTACTCCAGTTGCATATGTAAATTAAGATATTCTATACATAAAGATAATTCTACACTTTTTTTTAACAGTTTTACCCCTATTTGAATGAATGCATGTGGTGTGAACAGAGTAGTGGCACTATTGCCCATTATATTAAGGGAACCATTTTTGTTTTGAGATGGGTACATTTAGTACCATCCATGGTCTTGTTCCAACAGTGTTATCAACACTTGTCTTTTTCTGTATGCTTTCTAATGATGTCAAAAATAATATTGTCACTCCTCAACCACAAGTAGGAAAAGTGAAAACATGAAGTGAATCCATTGCCAATGGAAATTTGAAAAAAAAAAAAAAAAAAAAAAAAAAAAAACTACGGATTACTAATCCACAAATGCAAACACAATTGTAAATAATCTAATAATAATCCAAACTAATAGTGTAAGAGTTTAAATTAAAAGTAGTGTACATTAAAAACATATTCATATAATATGTAAAAGCAGTTATGATTATTGCTATTATTGTAAGAATGTTGCCTTACTAATATAAAAAATCAGAGTGGGCATGATCTAGGTAGTACACAAAAACGGATTGGACCCTTCCATGCAAAGCAATTACAAGTAGATCCTTCAGTGCTAACAGGTTGGGACTTTCTGTGCCCATTGTATTGCCTTATTGGTTACTTGTCATTACCACTGTCTTATTGCTTATTTGACATTATCTCTGTTCGGGATCTTTGAATAATTTGTCTCTTGAAGAAACCATTCATATCTTAAATGTCTATGGCAGTGATACCCAGCCAGTAGATCACAAGCAACATGTTGCTCACCAAGTCCTTTGATGTTGCTCCCAACAATCAATCAACCAATCAAAGCAGGTGCTGATTTTTGGATTTTTGGCTTGGAGGCACATTTTTGAGTCATAAAGAACACGTGTACTGCCTAAAAGACCCATCTGTAGTATGTCAGGCCACATCGGTGCTATTAAATAACCAATTACAGCCTTTATAGGCCACCCATAGGAACTTGTTCATGCTTGTGTTGCTTCCCAACTATTTTATATTTAAATGTGGCTCACAAGTGAAAAAGTTTGGGGACCCCTGATCTATGGGATGTTGAATTGGATAACTATCTTTTGGTTTCAAAGGAAAGGATTGGGGAGAAACATAGAACAAACCAAGTTGTTAACATGTCGTGTCTCTAGTAACCCTTTCAGTGAGAATCACCAAAAGAATACATGGTAGGACAAACTTATTTAGTTACATACATATAATAGTGCAGGTTACCCACCTATCCAGTTACAATCTCAGTCCAACCAGGGGGAAGCTCTATCAAGTTAGCATCTAGCAAGTATTTCAATAATTTACCTGTAAAAGTCATTTCCACTGAGAAAGCAACCTAACAATAGGGTCACAATGGTTGGAGAGCAAAACTTCTCTTTAAAGTATTTTCATTTTATTCTGCATAATAAAATGAAAATACTTTAAAGAGAGGTTTTGCTCTCCAACCATTTTGATCTACTAGAAACTTTACAAACTGGCACGGAGTGTGTGGTTGTTGAGAAGCGGTACACACATTGCTGGGACTTTCCTTATTTATCTAACAATAGGGTCAGCCCGATTTGTGATGCTCCCTTACAAATCTGGTGAGGCCCGAGAAGACATTTTGCTCCTAATACATAGCAATAGCTGCTGCTATTTATTTAGCTCTGCAGATTTTCCTTAAAGGGGTTGTTCACATTTAACATGATGTAGAGAGTTTTTGTATTACTTAGCTTTTTATGTAGCAGCTCCCTATTTGCAATTTCTTCAATCTGGTTACTACGGTCTAATTTACCTTACCAAGTGTTCATTGATTTGACTAAGAGATTGAAATATGAATTGGAGAGGCCTGAGTAATAAAAAGTAGCAATAATAATTCATTTGTAGCCTTACATGCATTTGTTTTTTAGATGGGGTCAGTGACTCCAATTTTAAAGCTGGAAAGAGTCAGAAGAAAAAAGGCAAATAATTCAACAAGAAATAATGAAGGCAAATTGAAACATTGCTTAGAAATAGCCACTCTATGACATACTAAAAGTTAACTGAAAGATGAACCACCCTTTAAGCAGCACAATGGTAGTCTTTAAGATTTGTTTTTTTATTTATTAAAATCATAGCATTGCATAACATGTTTTTATTTCTTTTTTACATCTATTGTATACAACAGTAATGTAGTGGACACCTTAAACCCAAACTGTAATTCTGCATGATAAGGTCTGAAATAGGAGAGATATGGGTAACAACTATGAGAAGCAGATGAGACAGTCAAATTTCTATTTGGGTTTATCTGATGGCCACCTGAACTTAATGTGTGTGTCTCCAAGTATTACCTGACTTATAAGTTACCGTAAATAAGGAGAAAAAAAAGTAGTGAAAAGTAGAAAAAAGTGAAAAGCAAGAAATTTTAATGTACACAGGACATTCTAAAATCAGAATATATTCTGTCTGAAGTGGTTACCTAAATTGTCCCCAAAGCGTTACAATTTATAAACTAATTTAGCCAGTAAAAGCCTCTGGCAACAGCAAGTGGCCGGTTACAAAGGGTGGCATAAAGCCACCTCTTGTAACTTTAACCCTGTTTTAACCTGGAAATTTGTCTCCACTAGAGCAGAGAGAACTCTTGTACTTATTGCACTAGTGATGTGGCCCCCCTATTGCCTGCTCCAACACTGACGTTTTAAGCATGGAGTACGGCATTGCATAACCCCTGAGTAAAAGGTACCTCTGTATTTTATGTTTTATCTCTATATTATCCTGTTTTGATCTACTGTATGGCACATGGTACAACATTCTGCTACAGAACATCGGGGTAATAATCAGGATACCAGGTATCAACCTATTTTTATGTGGCATGCAGGGTATTCAAAGAGTCAAGCAGATAAAACATGGTACTGTAGGGAATTTTGTAGGGGTATCCATATATGTATTATTAGATGACAATCATTATGTGGCATGCTTTATATGGACAATATATTACATACATAAATGTGTGACAGGAATGTTGTAACATTGGTACAGGCAGAATGAACTTGAACTGTTTTGCTTCATAGACCCTTCAGCAGGGATTCTTAACCTCTGGGTTGGGACCCCAAAATGGGTTCACATGTTTTTAAGAGTGGTCCCCATTGTTCCCTTCAACAATATGGAGTTTCTTTTTTTCAGTAGAAAATACCAATACCATAAACCTATTTTGGAGCCATGAAGCTGATTTATTGTCTTAATTTGGGTTCCCATGTGAAAGTTTAAAAACACTGCCCAATACAGTCTTCCAGTCAGATTTCATCATGGAAAAAATACTGTTCCCAATAAAGCATAGTCGTCATAAATCAGCTGTAGACAATTCCCTTTAAACATTGTTGTCAATAACTGAACCTCATCTCCTGAATACTGCAAAACTAGCAATCCCTTTACCTGCTATAAAGGGGAGAATCAACATGTTAAATATAACATTTATTGATATCATTGCTGGCACAATAAGCCTCCAAATACAGAGCTGACGCAACAAGGCTTCAAATATCTCTGCTGTAACAGGGGTTAATTCAAACACATTTCCCTGTTTGGTCTTTCCCTGATTCTGCCTCTCTTGTTTCCTTGAGTTTTTCTCTTTTCTATTAACCTTCACTAACATACTGTAAATATGCACTCCTATATTTGCTTCAAGACTTACCGACCTTGTTCAGCAATGTTTTTGGTCTTTTTGCACCGTAGAGTTTTGTTTCCTATTAATTGATATTTTTTTCAAACTATATTTAATACATGATGTGACAAACCTATTTGGCATAGCAGATCTTGTCACATTACTGGTGCCCTCTACTTGATGGTCACTGAGTTTGGTCGGCTGACTTTATCCTATTCAGCACTTCTATGTGTTTCATTAGCAGACAGTGTTGGTTGAATATTGGATGTAAGAACGTACTGCTCAATATCTGAGACAAATATAGGATAAATTGGTAGCTTGCCACCAGTGATGCTACCATATTTTTACCAAGAAATAAGAGATTCCGTTTCAAATTAAAATACATCTCAAAATCTACAACCTGTACAGTTGGAGAGTTTTTTTCTCAAAACTCTCAGGAAAACAACCTTTGGTACTCCATCTGCTGCAGAACTATAAATGCCATAAAAACTAGTATCATTATATCATACCACTTGCTAAGCTAATGTGCATCTTTGTAGTTGTGGGTAGCCGGAGGGGTGGGGTTTGCTGTGAGTTATAGTTTCACAGCGGTAGCTCCACTATTTGTCTGTTCGTATCCTAGCCATTTGCCTGTTATATTATTTTTGTGCTTTGAAAAGATGTATTTGGAATATTCTACAGCTGGGGTAGAAAGCTAGTGCTGCATTTCCTAAAGTGCATAAGACTGACCTGTTGAAAATGGAAATGATTGCAGTGGTGTAAAGTACATAATAATTCATGAGCATACAATTCTGTCAAAACCCTAAATTAAAGAAATAGTAAAGTTGAAAAACTAGTCACTTTAAAGCATGAGATTTAAAAAAAAAAAAAAATGCTATACTATACTCTTATTTCAAAGGCAATGCCTCTATGCTCCACACAATACTAGCATAATTCTGCAGAGGAAATATAATTATATTTAAACAACCTCTAGCCACTTAAAATATTGATGACATGCCTACAACTATTTATTTATTTTTAAGTATCAGCATGCCCTTTTCTGTGGGAACACATATTTTTAAATGTTATATTTCTTTTCACTTGATAATTCCATCACTGCAGAAACAGACTATATAAAATAACAATTGTTATTGCAAGTAAAGTTAACAATCACCTACCACCACCATTCTGATAACAGATATAAGGAAAGCGCCACACATTTCCCAAGTCGACAGCAAATCCAATGACAGAAAGTAAAAAATCCATCTTTTTGCTCCATTTATCCCTAGAGTCAGTCTGGGTTATGAGCGATAGTGGCGTGGCATTATTGTTAGGGGTAGGTGCCTCCTGTTTGGGGAGCTTGTCCACAGGAGCTGTGCAGTTTAGCTCTGACATGCTGCCTCTCCTGTGAATCAGGCAGGATTTCAGCTGAATTAGTGGATGTGGATGGTAGATTTCTTGAGGCTGGTGACAAGAGGAAAAGAGGAGGAGGGTTTACTATAAGAGGGACTCTCCACCTACACAGCCCCAAATACACTAAAAACTATATAGCTATGATATTAGAAGTGCTGTAGGACAGACTGCAGGACAGATGCACGGGCCCAGTGTAACTTCTATACTGCAGAATAACTCAAATTGCCGTAATTATAAAGGTAGCTGTTTTTGAACTGTTACATTCTAAGCTTCAAGTTTATTGCTGTTTGAAAAAAAAATATGGGCACAGAATAAAAAATATATTAGGTAACAACATATGAATGGCACATACATTTGACATTTTGTGTGAATAAAGGAGACTTCAAAGAGATTGTTCACAAAGGGTGCAAGGACTAACACATGGCTTTTGCTCATAATGCAGGATACCCTTCTTTGCCCTTACAGACACAATTTTTATGTAATCCACTATATGGAGCACAAAGTCCTACCCAGCTATGGTAACAGCAACATGTGGGAAGGTGTGGGTATCCCCTTACATGACATTTCTTTGTGTATTCATTGTGCATAGGGAAGGAGCAGCAGGTTACACAATACACAGCCAATGCCCTGTACTTACCCCTGCTATAAATGAGGTAAATAACTCCCCTACAACCCTGAGCAATGCCCTCTTAACACAGTGTAAGGAACAGTGTGTATTTTGTGCAAGTGCTTACTGTAATAATGTTGATCTAAGTATCATATGCTGGGGCCTTTAGCACGTTAGCGCTTGCATTACCCGTTAGCAAATTAGCCCTAAGAGGAGCTACATATATTGTTTAATTTATACATACAGTAACTTGTATTGCATATATTAATTTGCCCAGCAGCAAAGCCTACATTGTAGAAAGAACAGTACAGTTATGGAATCTATTATCCGGTATGCTTGAGAAATGGGTTTTCTGGATAAGGGATTTTTTTCCAATTAGGTTGAAATGTGGCGTACTGCTCCTTAAGGCTGTGGTTTCACTTTTCTTTTAAGGTTTTCTTACCAGGTTTAGGTTTTAATATGTTATGTAAATTTACTTTATACATTTTTTTCCAGGAGCCATGGATTCTTTTAGGAAGAAAATGCATTTAATAACGTATTGCTGCTCACTTTGAAAACTTGTAAATACAGATAACAAAATTAAATTTTTGTTAAGATAGTAGGTTCTAAGTTTGGACTGGAATTACCCTTTCTGTTCAACATGGATTTTTCTTTTGATTCAGCAGATTAGAATTCAAGTGCAGGGTTCAGGGCAGGATACAACCAAACCACACAACAGTAGCGGTGAGCTGCTTTATGAGTTAGTGTATAAAGACGTGCTATAAGGATTAATAGTCTAAATAATTGTTGAACTTTTAAGCAAACCCTGTATATGTGCTGTATTATTTAGTAGAGGAAAGGACACTTGTTTGGTGGGGGAGGCAGGACTTCTGTAAAGGTCCATGATCAATCAGGTGAGTGCTCCACCAAAAAAATCGATGCAGCCTTCCACAAAAAGGGTGAAGTGAATACGAGTATTAAGCACATGAGAACTGAGTTTCATTTCAACGCCCGTTAGTGCTAGGAGGCTGTACTAATTATTCTTCCAGCAGTGGACTGTTAAAATAATGGTTACCAAAAAATGTTCTACTTTTGTTTACATATTGCTTCTGAGCAATCTCTTTCACACACAACATAAGGATGCTGTTCAGACAGACAGCAACCTTCACAAATATTAGAGCTCAGTCCTAGGAACGATACACACATTTGAGCTCATAAAGAAGAGTATCTGAGGGGAAAAATAATACAGTCTACCTACTAAAGAAACACAGACTTTCAGATATAAGGGCTCATTAATGAAATAATTATAATAAGCAATGTATTTTACCCACAATTCAACAGTCTTCCACAGAATCTCACTGTAATAGGAAACTGGCTACAGGATTGGGTACAGAGGGTGGTTGTTAATGGTACATTCTCTGCTTGGAGTAAGGTTCTTAGTGGGGTCCCTCAGGGCTCGGTATTGGGTCACTTTTATTTAACTTGTTCATTAATGACTTAGGGGAGGGTATTGTAAGTAATGTATCCGTGTTTGCGGATGACACAAAACTATTCAGCCCAATTAATTCCATCCAGGATGTGGCATCCTTGCAACAGGATCTTGACAAACTGGCAATCTGGGCAGCAAAGTGGCAAATGAGATTCAATGTTGATAAATGTAAAGTCATGCACCTGGGATGTAAAAATATCCAAGCCACTTACACCCTTAATGGGACTGTACTAGGCAAATCCATTATGGAAAGGGACCTTGGAGTCTTTCTAGATGATAAACTTGTCTGTAGCAAGCAATACAGCATCAAGGGCAAATAAGGTTTTGCGTTGTATTAAAAGTGGCATTGATTCTTGGCAGCAAGGGGTCATTCTTCCACTTTATAGAGCACTGGTAGGGCTCCATCTAGAATATGCCGTACAGTTTTGGTCTCTGTCACTCAAAGTCTCAAAGAGGATATTATTGTATTAGGGAGGGTGCAGAGAAGGGCAACTAAGCTGGTAAACGGTATGGAAAATCTTAGCTATGAGGAAAGACTGGCCAAATTTGGGATGTTCACACTGGAGAAGAGGCTCTTAAGGGGTGATATGATAACTATGTATAAATATATAAGGGGGTCACATAATAATCTCTCTCATAATGTTTTATTTACCAGTAGGTCTTTCCAGCTGACATGAGATCTCCCATTCCTATTAGAAGAAAGGAGGTTCCACCTAAATATTTGGAAGGGGTTTTTTAACAGTGAGAGCTGTGAAGATATGGAATTCTCTCCCTGAATCAGTGGTACAGGCTGATACATTAGATAGCTTTAAGAAGGTGTTGGGTGGCTTTTTAGCAAGTGAGAGAATATAGGGTTATGGAAGATAGCTCATAGTACAATGAATTTTCCCCCTTCTGAGGCAAATTGGAGAGTCTTCAGATGGGTTTTTTTGCCTTCCTGTGGATCAACTAGCAGTTAGGCAGGTTAAAAAAGGTAAAAGGTTGAACTTAATGGACGTGTCTTTTTTCAAACTAACTTACTATATTACTATGTAATTGAGTCAGCCTAATCAGGTGCAAAGTGTAATGCCAGATGCTGAAGATATACAGATTTGTAGAGGAAAGTAAATTGCAAGCAAATTAGCATAGATTATAAAGAATACATACAAACAGCACCATCCTACCAGTTCTGCAAGAGTAACTATCATCCTCACCAAAATCTTATAATAGAAAACAATGATGGTTGAGAGAAGCAATAACTATTTATGTATATTACACTGGCAGAATGTAAAATAACATCTTAAAAGGTACATTAATGTGTTAGAATGTGCTTACATACTGTAAAAACGTAACCATTGTTAAACATGAGATAATGGAATATTGAATTATTTAATATGAATAATATATATATAATAAATATACCTCTGCATTAAAAAAAACTGTAAAGTTACTCAGAACACTTTTACAGTTGCCCACCTCAGCCAATAAACCCAAGTGCTACTGTTAAGGCTCCAGGTCAAACATGGAAGTTGCATACTTGTTGTGAACATATTCTGTGTGTCACTTTGAATAACTGATAGATCATCCGAGTCTTCATCCTTGAAGGAATTTTCCCTAGAGCTGTTCATGTCAAGGAGGCACAAATGAAAGAGGAGAGAAGGGTTTCCACCTATCTGAGTATGCTGTGTGCACATTGCATCAGTCAGTGGGGTGCTCAATTCCAGCCCTGAAGATGGCTTATACTGTCAGGTCAATTATGGGAAGATCTTATAGTCAACAAACTTACTTATGCAAGTCCCTGTACTGAATGTGCATGGGATATGGTTGCACAATCCTCCATATGTAATTTGAATATTTAGTTTAATAATATTGATGTTGCTGCGCATTTAAACTATGCAACACATGTTAAAATTAACCTAATTATAGTGTTTTGTTATCATTCTGCATACACTTCCATAATTCTTCATAACTTCTTCAAAATGGAGGTAGTCACAGCATAATGATCTCCTCCATATCAATAAGTCTTAATCACAGGCAGCTGATGGGAAGGGAAAGACTCATTCATGCAGGTATGGGACCTGTTATCCAGAATGTTTGGGACCTGGGGCTTTCCGGATAATGGATCTTTCCATAATTTAGATCTTCATACCTTAAGTCTACTAGAAAATCATTTAATCATTCAATAAACCCAATAGGCTGGTTTTGGCTTGAATAAGGATTCATTATATCTTAGTTTGGATGAAGTACAAGGTACTGTTTTATTATTACAGAGAAAAAGGAAATCATTTTTAAAAATTTTGATTATTTGGATAAAATGGAGTCTATGGGAGACCGCCTTTCCGTATGTCGGAACGTTCTAGATAATGGGTTTCATTAAGACATTAAATTAACCCAATAGGCTGGTTTGGGCTTGAATAGGGATTAGTTACATCTTAGTTTGGATCAAATACAAGGTACTGTTTTATTATTACAGAGAAAGAGGAACTCATTCTTTCTGTAATTCTGAACTTCCTTGATAATGGGGTTCCTGTTAATGGATCCCATACTTTTACATGGCTACTTAGCCACAGATAAAGTTTCTGTTTAATTAATACAGAGAAAAGGATATCGTTGTAAAAAATTGTATTTTTTTTTTTTTAAATGTAGTCTACAGGAAAGTTTTCTGGATAATGTGTAAAGTAATGTGCACTTTCGCTTGAGCTAATAGTTAATTACTCCATTACTGGATCTCAGGCAGTAGGTTGTGAACTTATAACCCTGACCATCACCTTTATTATTTCTGCTCCAAAAAATCATCACCCTTAAGACGAGTAGTAAGATTAGTAGTAGTGTTTGTTTCTGCAATATGTCTCTGCTCCTCTTTAATAATTAGACGTATTTGCACATCGCATTGGACCAGTGTAGTTTCTAATGATTCGCTGTCAGCTGGATTAGAAATGTTGCTAATTAATGTGATCCGTTAATGATCCGTTAATGACAGCTGTATATCTTTTATAAGAAATTGTCCCCTTTTCTGCTTTCGGCAATCTAAATAATTCAGTATAGAGGACAAATACATGTTTAAAAATAGAAAAATAACAGAGAAGAAAAGCAGTTTGCCTGAAGCTTGCGTTGTTATTTATTGGATAAAGAAGAGGGGTCAGTAGGGGAATACCTTTTTATAACAATGCATAGAAAGAGAATATTTTTGTATCTAAAAACTGTCCTCTGGAAGTACCCTTCCTGCACTGCTGCATGCATAACTGCTGTTAGCGTATATGACTGGTTAATTATTTTTATTCAGTACTTGTATATGCTTTGAAGATGTTGGACTATTGCACTATAAAATGGTTAATTATTAAATCTGCTTTGCAATGTAACATCTCTTGGTAAGAAAAAGGTTAATATATGCTGTACACACTTGTCTGTTCTATATACACATTCTATATATATTTCACAATTATATAAGCATAAAACACAACTCATTAACACAGGGGTAATAAGAGGAACACCTCAAATAAATGAAAACTATTGGGCTGCACTGATTGCATTAAAGTGTTGAGAAATGCGACCCAGTTTCCAGTCCCCAGTTTTGTATTTGAGCTTGTTACCTGGCTTGAGATGCTGATGACATTTTTCCTAACCAACCCCTGGTTGCTCTCCATGGTTCTGACAGAAGTACTGGTTTATCCAATGCAGTAACATAGCAACATCGTAATTTAGATTGAAAACATTCATACACCCATCTCAAAACCATGTTTGCCCTTGCAGATGATGACTTGCATTGCTTGCTACAGCCAAGTCCGTTGTCTGCAAGTACCCAATGGCCCTTGTCCATCAAGGATTTGCTTAATGTGGTCCTATTAATATTATAAGTGGCTCACATATATTTACACCCAAGTTCAAAATGTAACAATTTTTGGTTAAACTTCTTCTGTCACTTGGCTGCCCAGATTGGCAGTTTGTCTGCTGTAAGGATATCCTGGATGAAATTAATTTCCCTGCATAGTTTTGTGTATACACATACACACAATACCTGACTTTTAATGCACCTATTAATAAACAAATCAAATAAAAGTGGACCCCCATATAGAATCATGCTAAGAGCCATAAATAGACAATGAGAAAGAATACATTTTATGCAGATTCCCCCAGGAGCCTCCTGACTTTCAAGGAGTCTGTTCTCAAGCTAGCTTGGCCATTATCACTTTGACCTTGAGAAATAACCATCTGATTTGTCAGTGCTGGGCCGAGTAGGCTCGGGGCCCTAGAAAACTTGGTTGACTATGTCGCTCCCCACTGTTCATGCATGCAAAGAAGAGTGCAGTCGGTGAGGAAGTGAAAGTCCACATGTGTGGAATAGTGCAAGAGTTCACTGAAGGATGCAAATGCAGAGGAAGTGTGAGTGAAGCACATTTGGAAGGTACTGCAGAAACAGCTTCTGGGCAAATGGTCCAAACTAGGGGAAGGCATTAGAAGAGGTAACTTTGCGCTCTAGGCTTGTCTGCCTACCCCTAGTTCCAGCCTTTGATTCGTTATATGTTGAGTTGTTAGTTTTTACTGTGTTATGAAGCAACATATCTATGCTCTTACAATGGTAAAACCCTCTTATGCCTTAAATTCTTATGTTCCCAAGTTTATTAAAACTCTGAGATTTCTTTATTTAGGGTTCTGACTCTTTGTTAGTTCAAAATCCACAAAGCTTGTGTTAAATAAACTTTATCTTTTCACCTCAAGTGGTCTCTGGTTCTTGAAGTTCTACACCAACAACCATCCTCTGTATACCATCCTTTACCAAGTTTTCTACAACATTAACAATACTAAGAAACGTTGGTTCTGAAAGTACTGTAGTTGTTTATACTTCACTCTAGGAAACACTACAGAGATAAAAACAAAATTCACACATCCCTAACATATTGCAACCCCAAAGTCCAACTCCCTATTTATTTATTTTTTTTTTAAATGTTTTTTTATCGAGTTTTAACTTATTTAATCATAAAGAGCAATCACATGTGTTTGACATGATCTACCTTTCATAAAGCCATGCTGATTACATTGTACAAAACAAAGTTTCAAATAACTTGCTCACAACAGATGTCAAATTTATTGACCTATAATTGCAAGATATAATAACTTTTAAAATACTGGAATTACATAAACTTTCCCCAATCCATAGGTACTATACCAGATGAAAATGGGTCTCAGAATATCAAACAAGTGGCATAGCTAAAACCGAATTAAGCTCTCTAGATAGATTCAGCCCACACCGACTTCCTTATATCAGGTATAATGCTTTTGTTTGTTTTTTATCGTATTTGAGAACAATAATGTTTTAATATCATTTTAAATGACTACTATTTCTGGTTTGTGTTTTTAGCAGAAAGATTCCCAATCTATGCACTTTACTAGTGATAATAAAGTAATACACGTTGAAGAGTTTTTGTTGACCCAGTGGTGTTTAGTTTTTGCAACAAACATTAAATAAGATAACATTATGGTCACTATTACCCAGGTGTTTTAGTACTTGCACTTTTGCTATACATGTATATTTTTATACACTGATGGTACAGTAAAACTATATGAACAGCTTTTTAAAAGTAAATTCTATCCACAGTTTAAGGACAATATTATGATACCGTAAAATTATGATGATAGAGGAAAGGGCTACTTGAACTTCAGATCAAAGTACCAATAATAAAATAATTTTTTCAGTGCCCCATAGTTTCTATATTGTCAGCAAATTTCTGAGGAATCTGAAAATGCTTCTAAGATGTACTACAAGCAGCATGCACCATTTATTTTTCCTATAAATAGAGATGGAAGATTTTGTTCTGTAATATTATTTGCCTCCCTTGAAGCCAGTTTGCTTATCTATGATGCTGCATAGATGCTGAAGCCTTTTTACTTTTTAAACAGGTTTAACAATATGTCTGATTAGTATCTACACAGTTCAAATTTGATTATGATTTGGGTCATTGGGACCTTTACCAATGGGCAACCATCAGGAGATTTGGGGAGATTAGTCGCCCCATCGACAAATCACCTCTTCTTTGGGGCGACTAATCTCCCCGAACCAATTCCCCCTGTCTTGCGCCAGCTAAAACAAGAATCGCCTGCGGCAATTCACACGTGGTGCTTCGTTTTCCGAAAGTTGCCTCACACGGAAACTTTGGTCAATTTCGTAAAACGACGTGCGGTCGAAAGTGCCGAACTCAGACGAAGTCCCGAAGTGCAAAAAACACCCGAAGTCACAAAAACTACCGAAAATGAAGTCCTGAAGCTGCGAAAAGACCCTAAATCAAGAAAAAAGTCGAGATTGAAGTCGTGAAGTGGTGAAAAGACCCAAAGTCACGAAAGGAGGCAAAGTTGAAGTCCTGAAGACATGAGTTCAATTCGACACCAATTTGCGTTTTTTTTTCTTTAATCCCCTGGCCACCAATGTATTATTTTAATATTCAATAGGCCCCTGCCACCAATGTTTTTTTTAAAATATTTTTTGGGGCCCTAATTTTTTTTTCACTTATAAGGGGGCGCCTGGTGCAAAAAAATTTTTTCAATATTTTTTGGAGCCCAATTTTTATTAATCTTGTAAGGGGGGCCCTGGTGCCAATGTTTTTTTTAAAATATTTTTTGGGCCCAATTTTTTTTAACTTATAAGGGAGGGGGGCCTATTTAGGGTAGGGGATACAAATTAATGGGTTTGGTTCTTCTTTAATAAAATTAGGAAAAAGGCAAAACCATGACAATTTTTGCCTGATTTTGCTCACTACAATTGGAAATAAGCCCTTAAGTCTAATACTGCCAATATTAAGGTGTTTATTTAAGCAGATCTTCATTCACCATTTCCTTGTGGAAAAGTGAATACAAACAGATAGAAAATAGTGATGTGCGGTCCAACCCGATACCCATGGGACTTGTTGGTCGGGAGGGTTTGGGTCGACCTTGCACTGTTCTTCACAGGTGGCTCTTCCCCTGCTCTCCCCGCCTGCCACCTTAAAATGCCGGGTTCCGACTTCTCACTTTATAGCCGCATGCCTGTTCGACCCCGCCCCTTTTGTAACATCATCAGTGGGGCAGGACGGCGGGGTCTATAAAAGGAACCCAGAAGTGCGGTTGGGCGCGGGCTGAAGGAGGGTGGGTTAGGGTTGGGTGCGGGTTGGCTGCGGGTCGGGAAAATAACGACCCGCATATCACTAATAGAAAAGCAAAAGCTGCATTAACTAATACATTCCCATAGTGGTCAAACACATGAAAGAGCCATCACAAATGCATTTGTGTCACCTTTATTACCTTTAACAATTTTATGTAAGAGTTCAAACTGCTCTGCTTTGATAAGTTTACAATTATTAAAATGTCACTTGCAAGAGAAATTAACGTAAAACATTTGAAATAAAATACCATTTTAATTCTACTTGTTGCGTAGCTACCTAAAGTTATACATTTCGTTGAAACTTAGTTTTCTAAACAACTTGATTACATTACCTTATGATTTGCCAGTTTATCACTGGAGGACATTAAATGCTGAGATTAACTGAAATATAGGGCAGGATGTGTGAGGCTGCTAAGCAAGGCATATTGATGCATTTAATTAAAACACATTATAGATTAGGGAATTCACATCAAACACCAAGCACATTAGCTTTCCCCTTAAGAGAAATATTTACATATAAATGTTTATTTAGTTTAAGTGCATTGAATTTATGCTTAATCAGAGTCCTAAGAAATATTATTTAGCTCATTTTCAATTCAGATCTTATTGTGAAATAGAATAAAAAATGCCAGGATTAAAAATAAAAGTGTGCTTTTCCCAGCATAATATCCACAGACAATATTATTAAAGGCAATATTAGAAAACGACTGAGTTTATTTTTGTGCTACTACCAAACATGATAATATCCTCCTTATCTCCCCCCTCCTTTTTACTCTCTTCCCTATCCTCTTCTTCCTTTCCTGTTTCTCTCTTTCTTTTTATATCATTTTGATTGTTTTGTTTGTTCTTGACAAATTGCCATATCTTCATATATAGCATTACAGTGACTAACTGAAACTGCCACCCCTGGTGAAATAAGCTTTTCTTATGCTTTAATGTGGTGGTTGTGTTTCTGCTTGCAATATGTAATGTTTAAAACTTTACAGTAATTGTAGGCACTATGTTTATTGCTGCTAGGGAAAGCTAAAGCTACAAGGCTACCATGCAGTCCTAAGGGCTCATCCTGACACGAAGGTTCGGGGAGATTTGTCGCCTGGCGACTAATCTCCCCGAATCTTCACGTCTGGATGAGCCCTAAAGGCTATAAAGCTGTAGAAAAATATGGGGCACTTAACTGTTCTGATTCCATTAATTACATGCCAGATGTACAGTCCTAAAATAAATCCATTTAACAGGGACCAATTAATAGATAATACCATTTTATTTTTCACATGTAAAGTTTAAATGGAAACACCAAACATTAGAATGATCTAATGCTAAGACGAGTCTACAGGATTTAACTCCATAGTTGATCTGATTAGGGAGTAACTTCTCTTAGGGAAACATCTTTGGAAATCTCTAAAAAGCTAATGGTGTACCTAGCATTCAGCACTGCTTTGACACTTCTGCTATAGCAACCTTCCAATCTTGAGGCAAGGAACTGCATGTTTAACCATTTTCTTTCTGTTCTGTCCTATCTGGGGAAGCTACAGTCACCCCTGACATAAAGCCAAGTATTACAACTCTATCAATCAGTAAAGGTCATTTATGACTGCAAGTGCAATTTCAGACACTGCCAGCAGTGAGAACCCTACTGTGAGGGTAAGGTGATAGAAACTCCAAGGCTTCCCTGCGTCAGTAGGTGTACTTGTACATGAACTGTACAGACTGCTAGACAGATGCATTGAATGTAATGACATGCAAAGTGAATGCTTAAACACAAGAACAGTTGATACACTCAATGGCTGCATCCCTTTTCCAACTACTGCAATTGTGGCCCCAAATGCACACAAATGTTTAACAAGTTAAAAGTATATATCTCAATAAGATATTTTGGGGGGAAATCCCAGAAAGAGGAACAAGAGTCAAGGGAGCATTTTGGCAAGAGTAACACCAGTATACTTACAGTATAAGGTATAGGAACACAGAGTTTAGTGTAGGTGCTTTAAAAAAGACTATAAAGATAGTGCAGTGCTTAAATCATCTTCTTCCCTATGATTCTGTACGTTCTCCTGCAATCAGCATTCTAACTTCCCAAAGTAAAGTTTACTAACATTGTGCAACTCATAATTCTCTAATTTATATGATGGGAATAAGACTCCTATCTTTTGTGGCGAAAACCGCTTTAGTTGTAGAAGTATGGCGGCTTGGCCTCTGCACCCTAGACACTTGCCTCTTCTGCCTACCCCTAGTTCCGGCCCTTTTTAGGATTTGTAGGGCCATTCCTTGGTATTTATTTGCTTATAGGTTTTTCATGATACGTGAGTGGTACTGGAAGATGGTGCTTGCGTATATGGATTGAGGGTCATCTGTCTGATTAGGTTAGTATTAGGGGTGTTTATGCCTTTATGGAGGTCCTAATTTTTTGGTATATTTAAAAGGTGTTTTCCCAGGAGTTGGATCTGTTTGTGGAAATATTGGGAATTATCCTTGTACACTGTCTGTTAGTTGGTGTATTGCCTCTTTTTCTAAATGTAGCAGTTCCCAATTGTCTCTCTAAACACTTTAAATGAGAAGAACCAAAGGTATAACCAAGCAGACATTTTATCCCATATACTTACAGACTGTTGATTATGGAGGCATATGGAATGAAGAAAGGAAATATAACAGCAGAAAAAATTCTAAATGATAGCCATGAAACCTTTAAGACTAAATATGTGGCTAAACCCTCAAAATATAACCATAACAAAGATGTTACTAAATGAAAAAGGTTTTGTTAAAGTGTAAGTTTAGTCTCATGCAATTCTCTTTTATTACTACACAGAAATATCCAGCAACTACACCTTGATGTAAACATGATGAATATGGTGAAATATGTTCAGTGGTTCAATTCTTCCTTAAGGTAGACGTTTTTTTTTTTCAAGCCAGTGAAAGATAGAAGCTGACAGTCCATATAAGACTATCAATGTCAATAGGGAAAGACCTGTCCATTTAACAGTACTTTGCCCACGGGTACATAGGCAGATTGACAAGACTGAAAATTGTAAAATACATCCCACAACATGATATAGCTTTATTTTACTTTACAAAACAGGAACTCAAAGCTGACAGTGGTGCTGAAATTTGCTATTTACTCTACACAAAACAAATAACTGTGTGTGTTATACAAAAATGCCATACAAAGGGTTCATAGGTTTGATGTAAGATCGTGGTGGGGCTAGTGTGATAATTGTTATTCAAACTGAGCATTCCAAGTACTTCCTACCAGATCGATACACATCAAATATTTTTTTATTGTTTTTAACGTAATTAATTGTGCCCTCATTAATTATGTTTTAAAAGAGCTATTAAATGTTACGTTTGAGTAACTTCAGTAATTGTTTTGGCATCAGTGGATGAGAAACACAGAAGGTTACTGGTTAAATTAAGGAATGTTGGCCTGGAACATAGTATTTGTAACTGGATAGAGAACTGACTAAAAGATAGACTTCAAAGAGTGATGGTAAATGGAACATTTTCTAATTGGACCAGTGTTGTTAGTGGGGTACCACAGGGCTCTGTACTGGGTCCCTTGCTTTTCAACTTGTTTATTAATGACCTGGATGTGGGCATTGAAAGTACGGTTTCTATTTTTGCAGATGATACTAAATTGTGCAGAACTATAGGTTCCATGCAGGATGCTGCCACTTTGGAGAGTGATTTGTCTAAGTTGGGAAACTGGGCAGCAAACTGGAAAATGAGGTTCAATGTTGATAAATGCAAGGTTATGCACTTTGGTAAAAATAATATAAATGCAAGTTATACACTAAATGGCAGTGTGCTGGGAGTTTCCTTAAATGAGAAGGATCTTGGGGTTTTTATAGATAACAAGTTGTCTAATTCTGGGCAGTGTCATTCTGTAGCTACTAAAGCAAATAGGGTTCTGTCTTGCATAAAAAAGGGCATAAACTCAAGAGATGAATTATGCCTCTTTATAGATCCCTAGTAAGGCCTCATCTGGAGTATGCAGTGCAGTTTTGGACTACAGTCCTTAGGAGGGATGTAAATGAGCTGCAGAGATGTGCAACTAAACTGGTTAGAGGAATGGAAGACTTAAATTATGAGGCTGTTCAGGTTGGGCTTGTGAGGGGACATGATTACACTTTACAAATACATTAGAGGACATTATAGACAAATATCAGGGGACCTTTTTACCCATAAATAGGATCACCGCACCAGAGGCCACCCCTTCAGACTAGAAGAAAAGGACTTTCATTTGAAGCAGTGTAGGTGGTTCTTCACAGTCAGGACGGTGAGGTTGTGGAATGCACTGCCGGGTGATGTTGTGATGGCTCATTCTGTTGATGCTATTAAAAGGGGCTTGGATGATTTTTTGGACAGACATAATATCAAAGGCTATTTTGATACTAAACTCTACAGTTAGTATAGCTATGGGCAAATATGGTTTGTGTGAAAGAGTGGAGGTGGGTGTGTGTGTGTGTATGTGTGTGTGGAGGGGTTGAACTTGATGGACTTTGTCTTTTTTCAACCCAATTTAACTATGTAACTGCTTACTACAGATTTGGCACTTTAATCACTATAAGCACTTTATATTTATTGATTCTTTAATGAATTCGCTCAATTGAAAAAGTTTTTCTTCATCACATGAAATTTATGAAAATCCCAATGAATTTTACATATGTATGAACAGAGTATTTTTCCAGTATTGCTTTTTCCTTATGCACACATATAACTCTTTACTTATAAACTTTGGATGGTGTGACTGTAAGAACTCTTCTGGTAGTTCCTTAGTATATTTTACAAACAAATTTGTATTTATAGTGTTTTGTTAGGAGGTGTGGATATATATATAAAAATCTGTAATATTAGCAAAACAAACTTTGTCCCCTTGCTTCAATCTCTTTCCTGATTTTCTTTTTTCACCTCCTTTTTCCTTTTGTAATTGTATGTAGTTTGAAAGATTAAAAAATAATGTCTTTAAAAAAGTACTGGTGAACCTAGTACCAAATATGGTTTGTGGGACTCCACTCCCACCCTAAGGAATAGGTAACAGTGCTACACTATAGCAAGTGAGCTTGCATATAATAAGGCAGACAAGCAATGAAGCAACCAAGAAGAATAAACATCTCCGCTAAAGATACAGCCTTTTATTACAAAGATCCCTTAGGAATGTTTGTTCGTATACAAACTTCAATGTTGTAGAGATCTTCCAGATGATTAAATATAAGGTCTGCTAATTCTGGGGCATGTCAAATGCAATAGTCATAGCTGTTCTGATGGTGGGCCCTAAGCAAACAACATCTTAGCTTTTATTAAAATAAGCTGATTTGCAGGAAATCGAACAATAAACCTGGAGTTTACATAGAAAGAGAAATATCTTTCTTTCATAAAAAGTAAAGGATACATTTCAATATTGTGTGAACTTGCAACTGGAAATATGGATTTTCATAAAATAAATGGCAGCAAGGAAATGTTCCATGCCCCCTGGCATTCTGCTGTGTATATATATCTGAATAATGTATGGCTTTCCATATAGAAATGCAATATGGGTGATAGAACCTGAGGCAGAGAATAAACTAGATGGTTTAAGCAGTATGATCCAAAAAGGTAACAGAATCAAACTTATTGTTATGGGTGAGGGGAGCACATTATGGAAAACTTGGCTAGAATTGATCGATAGGGTATCGTTTACTGGCTAGTGTTGTGTTTATATATATTCAGCAAATATATATATGCAAAGGACCAGCACTCCCATTTTCTTCAAATAAAAGTGATTTATTTCAACATGCTGTATCCCATATATATATATATATATATATATATATATATATATACAGTTGTGTGAGAATATTTTTATATGAATGTGACCTAAAACATCATTGATGGAACAATGAATTCTGAAATATACCTGAGAATTCTAAAGGAAAATGTCAAGACACATGAACTGAATCCCAAGAGACAATTGAGTGATGCAGCATGACAACAATCCAAAACACCAAAGAATGGTTAAATGAGAATAAAGTGAATTTTCTGGAATGGCCAAGTCAATGTCCTGACATTGATACAATTCAATTGTTGGGGAAAGACCTATATTGAGCGGTTCATGTGAGCTTTTCTGTTTGGAGAAATTGGCAGGACACATTGACAGTTACTACAAATGTTTAGTTGCAGTTATTGCTGCACAAGGGGGGTCACAGCAAATACTGAGTAAAAGTAAGTGAATACAGATTCACTTCCTTTTGCAACACACAGAAATGTTATTTGATCATTTTTGTCAACAAATACTTGACCAAATACAATAATTTTTGTTTCATTTGTTTAACTAGGTTTTCTTCATCTACTTTTTTGAAAATCAGATGATGTTTTAGGTCGCATGTTAAAGAGTTCACAAACTTTCAAATGCCACTGTATATATACACTGTACGCATATAAGTAATTTGTATTGTATTTGAAAGAAAGCCCCAAGCTATTTCAAATCTAACTGTAATGAAGCCTAATAGACGTTTATACCGCATACTGTGGAGACTTCAGATATATGATATATGTCATGAGAATATTCAAGACATCAGTATATTAGCAATGTCATAACAACTTGAAGGATAGATGGATCTGTGATTCTCAATTACATTTATGTTCCTACAGAACCAAATATACAACATATATGTTTGTTAACATCCTCAGGTAGAAATACTAACTAACAGAGATGTAATTGTCATAGATATTCTCTACTAGCCACCCAGCTTTGCTATTTATTCTAAATTGCCCTTTACTCCATGGAACTGTCTAGCAAGGTTGCCAAGTTTGGAGCATAAGCACAGAAGCCTCAGAAGCTGCCACCGCAGCGTCGGGGAACAAATAAGTTTACAGTGAAGGGCCGAGGGCTTTTTGTAAGGGTATTACAAATTACCGGCAACTACATTGCCGGTAAATTTGTAATACCGGCCCCGGCCCTTGAAGGTATTTTACCGGCTAGGCCGGTAAAATACCGGCTGGGTGGCAACCCTAAGTATGTGTAGGGGAAAAAAGGTGGTGCAACAACAATGGTGGAGTATTTCTACCTGGGCTCTATTAGCATGAAGATGGTATCCAGGGGACATCCTGGGGCTGTTGTCACTGAGTTTAATTCATCAGCATCGCCACAGGTCAAAGGGTAGCAAAATTTTAGGGGTGGCATGCCACCCAGTCGGATTAGATGTTGGGCACTAGGACCACAAGGCCTCGAGGGTCCATGGACGCAAATCTGGACCTATCAAAGGGGGGCTGCATCGCTAGTGCAATGAGCACAATCGCGCTCTCTGCAATAGCTGAGCCAAATTTCCAGGTTAAAACCCAGAATTTTGGCTCTTAAAGTTACAAGAGGTGGCTTTTTGCTACCCGTTGCAACTGACTGCTCTCTGCTGCCTGAGGCAAGGTTCTCACCATGCCTCACAACAGGAGAGACCTTGATGGCATCTGATAATGTAGTAGCAGACAGGAACCAATCCGAACTGAAAATAGGAGCCAAAATGTTAAGGTTAAAAGGAGATGTTTATTTTACATTATGATTAAAAGAATAACAGCTTTATGTGTTTCATATCAGCTAGGACACTTAATCGTAGACTAATTATTTTAGACATCTGTACACTTTTTGAAGGAAAAAGACCAAACACAAATCACATGGGCAGAGTCTCCAGAAAAAGACCAATCCTACTGAATCTAATGTCCCATTTCATGTGTATGTTCAGTGTAATGAATACAATAACCTTTATCATACAGACATAGTTAAATTAGTTACATAGTTACATAGTTAAATTGGGTTGAAAAAAGACAAAGTCCATCAAGTTCAACCCCTCCAAATTAAAACCCAGCATACACACACACACACACCCCTCCACTCTATCACACAAACCATGTATGCCCATAGCTAAACTAACTGTAGAGTTTAGTATCAAAATAGCCTTTGATATTATGTCTGTCCAAAAAATCATCCAAGCCATTTGAAAGCATCAACAGAATCAGCCATAACAACATCACCCGGCAGTGCATTCCACAACCTCACTGTCCTGACTGTGAAGAACCACCTACGCTGCTTCAAATGAAAGTCCTTTTCTTCTAGTCTGAAGGGGTGGCCTCTGGTGCGGTGATCCTCTTTATGGGTAAAAAAGTCCCCTGATATTTGTCTATAATGTCCTCTTATGTATTTGTAAAGTGTAATCATGTCCCCTCACAAGCCCAACCTGGACAGCCTCATAATTTAAGTCTTCCATTCCTCTAACCAGTTTAGTTGCACATCTCTGCACTCTCTCCAGCTCATTTACATCCCTCCTAAGAACTGGAGTCCAAAACTGCACTGCATACTCCAGATGAGGTCTTACTAGGGATCTATAAAGAGGTATAATTATGTTTTCATCCCTTGAGTTTATCCCCTTTTTTATGCAAGACAGAACTTTATTTGCTTTAGTAGCTACAGAATGACACTGCCCAGAATTAGACAACTTGTTATCTATAAAAAAACCCATGATCCTTCTCACTTAAGGAAACTCCCAATACACAGCCATTTAGTGTATAACTTGCATTTATATTATTTTTCCAAAGTGCATAACCTTGCATTTATCAACATCAAACCTCATTTTCCAGGTTGCTGCCCAGTTTCCCAACTTAGACAAATCACTCTGCAAAGTGGCAGCATCCTGCAAGGAACCTATAGCTCTGCACAATTTAGTATCATCTGCAAAAATAGAAACCGTACTTCCAATGCCCACATCCAGGTCATTAATAAACAAGTTGAAAAGCAAGGGACCCAGTACAGAGCCCTGCGGTACCCCACTAACAACACTGGTCCAATTAGAAAATGTTCCATTTACCACCACTCTTTGTAGTCTATCTTTTAGCCAGATTTCTATCCAGTTACAAATACTATGTTCCATGCCAACATTCCTTAATTTAACCAGTAACCATCTGTGTGGCACTGTATCGAATGCTTTAGCAAAATCTAAGTAAATCACATCCACTGCCATCCCAGAATCGAGGTCCCTGCTTACATTCTCATAAAAAGA
Source organism: Xenopus borealis (assembly GCA_024363595.1). Taxonomy (NCBI): domain Eukaryota; kingdom Metazoa; phylum Chordata; class Amphibia; order Anura; family Pipidae; genus Xenopus; species Xenopus borealis. The sequence goes on from CM044432.1 coordinate 131,391,116, forward strand.
AATTAAGTTAGTCTGGCAAGATCTTTTAAGCATAAAACCATTCTGGCACAAACTCATAGTATTGTTATTTGCTATGAAGTCCAGTATCCTATCCTTTATTAATCCTTCAAAAAGCTTTCCTACCACCGACGACACGTCAGACTAACTGGCCTATAGTTCTGAGGCTGAGAATGGGATCCCTTTTTGAATAGCGGCACCACATTAGCAATTCACATGGTATATTTGCTCCTGTTTTTCTGTAATAACTAATACAAAACAGTACATTTGCAACAGTTTTACTGTACTATGTGGAAAACCAGCAATTGTTGATAAACTGTGATTTATGGTAAGCATGCATTTAGCTGAATTATGGAGGGGCAAAAGGAATAGAGAACATATGACTGGTACTTACAACCATTTGTGCATGCAACCATCGTATATTATGTATAAGTAGAATAATATAATAAATAATATATTTTACTATAATAGAATATCACAAATTCTGCCACAAAGCATCCAATTGTGTTTTTCTGCCTCATTGCATATTTTGTGTTTATTGGCTGAGAAATGTGACACTGACCTGTCACGTAGTTACTGAACCTCATCTAATTACCTGATATGCATGTTGGTCTTCTGAGTACCTCTCCCATTGATCCTGGTAATATCTCATGAATATTTCATGATTTTTCCTACACTAAAAAGGGCATTGGGATTATATTTGAAACAATGATGACAATGGGCCCCTTGTGCTAAACCAGGTTACACCCTAAACATAAAATGACCATTAAATTGTTTTCTATACTCTTGCTGCTGCCTGTGCCATTTAATGGTAGATTTCTTTCTGTGACAACCATGAACTGTAAAAAATTATAATAATAATATTGTACTACACAAACTGAGACATACATGTATATTCTGTATGTATACTTATCATAAAAGAGCTAGAGTACACTACTTAAAGGAGAATAGCCAAACATTTCCAGATATATAAAGTATACATATATCAAAGTATATGTGCTCATCCAAACGATCTGTTGAGGATAAAGGTATATCCATTGATAGAACTGTGTACAGCTGACTGAACAAGCAGTTTTTTTGTTCTCCCCCAGAAAGGAGCAAAATCTAGGCCAGCCATAGAGTATGGTATAACAATATTAGCAAGTTTAAATAATGTTAAACTTGTATCTATATTATATAATGAAGGGCAGGATTTTATAACCCAACTATATGTGCAGACATAATCAAAAAGATGTGGGGTCTTTTGCTTAATGGAGTGCTGTCTTAAAACTACTTGAGGTCAACCTAGTTCCTTGCACTTCTATATATGTGCATATGTGCTACATCTTCTGGTAAATGGTGTTAATATGTCCTGAAACTAGCAGTGGCAATAAGGCATTAATAGAAATATTATACTCACCAGCTTACAAATAAATTGCATAATATTAAATTAATGTATGCACATTTACATTATTAGCTTCTTTCATAGTTAAGGACATTTTTGCAACTTATCTGAACCTATAGCGAGGCATTGATTTTTATATAAATACTGCAATATTTTATGTAAATGTAGTCAGTAAGTGAGTAACAGATGATTATAGTGATTCATGCTCCCTCTTGTGGTTGAAAAGCATATGGCTATTCATACCTTGACCTTTACATTGCAGCTTGCTGAAAGGGGACATGCATTGTATGTATGTATAACTTTATTTGTAAAGCACTGTTAAGTAGCTGCAGCTCTTTACAGTGCATACAAGTACAATATGTATAAAAGTATACACTGGGGAGACAAATCACATAAATTTATACAGAATCATAGGACAAAGAGCTCAAGTGCTATGTGGTAAGAGAGATAGTGGGAAGGAGGTCCCTGTCCCATAGAGCTTACAGTCTAAGTGGATGAGAGTCTAACATACTGAAATGAAAAAGTGCACAAGGTAAGGCATAGTCTGTAGGCACATGCCTAGGCTAATGTTCTAGAGCTCCAGAAGGTAGGCTCTTAGTTTTTTCTTGAAGAGATTGGGAGAGGATTCCTTACGGAGGAATTCAGGGATGGAATTCCAGAGGTAAGGAACAGCAAGACAAAGGGGTTTGAGATGAGAGGTGGCAGTGGATACGGATGGTGTGAAGAGAAGGTGGCTCTGAAAAGAACGGAGTGAGGAACAGAGGAGGGAAGGGCTTTGAATATTAGTAGAAGGATTGTATATGTTATCCTTTGCTTAAGATGCAGCCACGCTAAGGATTTTAGTTGGGGTTGAGCATGTTCCCTTTTAGGAGAGAGCAGAAGGATCCTGTGTTCTTCAAACCTAGCAACACACTGAGACAAAAACTGGTACACCCAAAGGATCCAACTCCTAAGGGAAAACAAAGTAATGTGGTATACGCAGTCCAGTGTAGCGATGAGTGCACAGATCTATACATTGGGGAGACAAAACAACTGCTCCACAAACGAATGTCTCAGCATAGGAGGGCGAACTCTACAGGACAAGACTCGGCTGTTTTTCTACACCTAAAAGACAGGGGACACTCTTTTGAAGATAGCAATGTCCAAATTTTGGATAAAGAAGACCGCTGGTTTGAAAGAGGTGTGAAAGAGGCGATTCATGTTAAGGTGGAGAAACCATCCCTGAACAGAGGCGGGGGCCTTCGACACCACCTGTCTGCTACATACAATGCTGTTCTCACATCTGTTCCCCGGCGGTTTCAGAACTCTTGACTAGGGTTGCCACCTGGCCGGTATTTTACCGGCCTGGCCGGTATTTTTAATGGCTGATCCCAATGTTACTAATAGGAAAAAAAGCTAAATATATAGGAAGGCCGGTATTTTTTTCAAGAAAAGGTGGCAACCCTACTCTTGACACATCCATTCATGCAACTCTCACAAGTAACACCTGTGTCTAGGAGTTGCATGACACATTGGTTATTCTATCACTGTAACTACACAGAATCAAGATCACTGTGAATTTCAAATGTCACCTCTCTGAAGAGTTGCAGTGTGCCATTGTGATTGGATTGTTGGAAGAGTCTATTTGCCGAGAACTCCCCTACACCAGTCAGTTGAACTGAAGAAGCTGCTTGGATGAGCAGTGAAACGTCTTCATTAAAATATCTCAGCAAGTCCAGTTGCTCTGAGTTACTTTTTATATATATGATCCTGGTTGCAGAGTTTAAGATTGATGGAGGGGAGAGAGTTGGGAGTCAGGAAGACTGGTTAGGAGGAGTTTGCAATAGTATAAAGGGGATAAGATAAGGGCATGGATAAGTGTTTTGGCTGTTGTTTGTGAAAGAAAGGGTGAATCTTGGATATGTTGTGGAGGAAGAAACAACAGGTTTTGGCAGTGTTATTAATATGAATAGAGAAGGAGAGGAACTGGTCAAAGATGACCCAAGTTGGCCAAGTTGAGCTTGAGGTGGCGTTGGTTTATTCGGGAAGAGATAGCTACCAAGCAGTCTGCTATCTGGGTTCGAACGTCAGCAGTTACTGAGGGGATGTCTAACTATATCTGAATGTCATTGGCTTACAAATGATGTTTAAGGCAAAATGAAGATATAAGGTCTCCTAATGAGAGAGTATACAAGGAGAACAACAGAGGACCTAGTACAAAACCCTAAGGTACCACCACATTAAAATGAACAGGGGGAGAATATTTGTTTGCAAAAGTAACAGAGAAGGAGTGGTCAGAAAGGTAGGAAGAAAACCAGGATTCAGCATGGGCTGTTTGAAGGCCTTGGTGGGCACTGGGCAAATAGCCAATCAGTGGGCCCTAAACCCTTTGTGTGCGCAGCGTGGCAGAATTTTTTGTGAAACCATGCCCACCTTTTGGCCACACCTGCAAATTTCACACCCATTTCACGCTCCCTACATGTAAAAATAATATCATTTGCATGCCCTAATCTGACACAAAATTTAAAAAAACTGGCAGTGGGCCCCCAAAAACAGTGGACCCTGAACAAATTCGCTGCAAATTCTCGCATTTTGTCGCTGGTGAATACATTCGTAAATCACTCGTGAAAATGTGCGGCGTCAAAAAAATCATACACCAATGAATTTGCACCGGCATAAAAACCGGGAAGCCGGCGCTGTTTCGCAAATTTTTGCCAATTCACAATTTCGCTGGGGTTAGAGAGATATCACCTGCAGCTAGTAACAGTAGAAAAGAGAGTGAGAGCAGCTGGGAGAAAGATTTGACTTCCTATGCCTATGTAAAGTAGTAGTTGCAGGATAAGCAGTATGTGGAATGGAGCAGAGAGGAAGATATTATGATAGAGTGTGGACAGTTGGCTAGAAATGTAAAGGAAGAAGAACAAAGATGAATGACATTAACAGGATTAGTAACATTCTGCCAGTGTATCGTCACATTAGATCTTAGTTTACTGAACTTGAAGTGTTGGATTTCTTTACCAATAAAAAATGCAAAAATGCAGTGTACAGGGCCAAAGTGCAGATGGATTTTGAATACAATTACCAATGCAGCAGAAAGCTGCAAAAAAGGTATAAAGTCCAGGATCCGGCAACAAACAGGTTTTCTGTAGGAGAGGTTGTAGAATGATCAGCAGTATGAAAGTTGGAAGCAGAAGCAGAGCAAGCTGTGTAGATGAAATTCCTGTCACTGGGGTTCCAATCCAGGTTCCAACTCCAGGTCTAACTCAATACTTAAAGCCTCATACTCAAGCCTTCAGACTGTCAGCCTACCAACCCTGCAAACCTTCCCCAGATAGGGTTGCCACATGGCCGGTATTTTACCGGCCTAGCCGGTAAAACACCTGCTTAAGCTGCGGTCGGTATTACAGATATACCTGCTGCCGGTAAATCTGTAATACCCGTATGAAAAGCCATTGGCCCGCCCCCAATCTGCTCAAAACTTACCGTTTTCCGGCGTCTGGCCGGTCACGTGTTAGGACTCCGCCCCTTTTGCTGTCATGGCACTCCCTTTTTAACATCATGGCACGCCCACTTTCTTCCCGCCCCACCATGGCTGGTGGAAATTGTATTGAAAAGTGGCACATAATTTCACAAAGAATTGCTGGTAGTACAAAAATAAGATGTTCTTTTTTTGTTACAGCAGTCCGGCTGAAATACAAAATTCAGGCACCCACCTTATTGGCCTCTCCTAACCCCCTAGTCATGTTCCTTTCGCACATGCACGCTTGTTCCTTTCGCAGGGTATCTTTTTTTCGTATATTGGTGCGTTCCTATTAGGCGCTCCAAGTAGCCAGGCTGCCTAGGGCACCTGCCCGGGTTAGCCCAGCGCTGGTTAAAGATAACACACAAATCTATGAAAGACTGTATCATTATTTAGGAAATATTTTGTCACATTTTGTATTTTGTGGTTCATATTTTGAATGAGAATTATTTATGTTTCTGCAGAATACAAAAAAGACTAAACTACATTGGGTTGCATATAGGGCACTGGACAGCACACTTTCAGATAAATAGCAAATAACTATAGGATTACTTATCACTGGATGATTACACTGCCTCTTGCAAAAATCCAAATAAAGGATTTTTTTACTTAAGTCCCGTGCAACAGCATCTTTTTGTAATTGTCTATATATAAAGTGCAACAGCATCTTTTTGCAATTGTCTATATAACACTTCTGTTAGCACCAGGGCTTTTTCCCTATTGTTGTGTGTGCAGCGGCCTTGCGGACTGTGTATATATATATTAACTTATTAACTTTAACGGAATGCGCACAATTTCTACGTTTGAATATATATATATATATATAAAATATTCATTTTTAGGGTTTAGTTCTCCTTTAAGGCATGAAGATCCAAATCACAGAAATTTATGTTGTCTGGTAAAGCCCAGGTTCCGAGCATTCTGGATACCTGAACTTAATGGCAGAAAGAAATTGACAGTAATCTGCAGGAAGAAATAAAAGATTTCCACCTGCTTCACATATCATATTGTTAAAATGCTTTTGAAGCTATTAATCACAGTCATGTCATGCCTGCCATAAATGCTGGGAACAAGTTGTCCTTTGTCTCACTAGAAATAATTCATTTAATACTCACATTTCTTAACATTTGAATGGTTATTGTTATTGCGTGAGATTCAGTAAATCGATTTCTTGCACTTCAATGAAATTTCTCAGCAGAAAAGTGCTATCAGCTTACACAGTCTGATCCTATCACTAATAATTTCTTGAAGAAAACCATGATAACGGAAAGAAAGTAAAGCTGGTCCTACACTATAAGAACCACTCGTTTGGCAAGGTCACCAAAGAAACGAACGGATCTTTTCCCCCGACATGTCCACTTAAGATGGGTAATAATAAGCTAAGACTATGGACACAGTTTTCAGCAGCTGTTTTCAGCCTGTGAATTTGGACTGCTCTCAGCCTGTGTGTGACCGCATACAGGCTGATCGGATTCAGATGAATGGAGCAGAGGCACTGAGCAGATCTGCTTCTCTCAGTCTGCAGAATTACTCAAGCGTAAAACAGCCACTGATCAGCCTCTGAAAACAGCTTGTGTGTCCATAGCGTAAAGCTGGCCATAGACGCAACAATCCGATTGTATGAATCCTGGATTCGTACAGTTTTCGGATCGTGTGTGGAGTGTCCTGACATTTGTCGTGCCATGCCGATTGGTCGTTTGGGTGATCAGACAGGTTAGAAAATTTCTGTCGGCTGCCGATAATATCTCTGCGCGTATTGCCAATCGTACGATTTTCAGTGGGAGACTGTCACTAGATTTTGACACAACTTTCATACGATCCCTGTCAGGGACAGAATTTCGGCTGATCTGTGCTTTTACTACTTTATTTAATCTGAAGGTTAGTGGCAGGTTGGGAGATGGGAATGTCGGATCTTTGCGTCTATGGCCAACTTAAGGGCAGTGATACATGGGCAGATTTGGGGAGATTTAATCGCCCGGCGACTAAACAACTAACTAAGTTGCCTCACAAGGAAAGTTCTGGTGACTTCGGAAAACGAAGCACTGTGAGTGCCATACTGCGAGCGACTTTACATTCAGGTTGGCTGTTTGGCAAGGGAAGGCATTTCGTCAGAGGCGATTAAGGTGACTAAGTCTCCCCGAACCTGCCCATGTGTCACTATCCTAAAGCAACAACGGGAATATGAGCCGTCTGAGCAAGGCCCACAGCAGTTAGTCAATGAGGTCTTCTATTTAACATGGAAATCAAACCTGTCTGATCAGCACCAAGCCGATATTTGGGCAGTTGGGGGTTGGGTGGGAGTGGCCCATACACAGGCAGATAAGATACCAAATAAGTCTGAATGGCCCAAATCATTAGCTTAAAAAAGTGTAAGGGCTCCTACACACGGGCGTTTTTACCTGCGCTCCCCTGCGTTGCGTTTTGCTGTGTTCAGCCGCAGGGGAGCGCAGGTATAGACGCACTCAATTATTTTCAATGGGGCTGTACTCACACGAACGCATGTAAGCGCCGAACGCAGGAAAAATGCAGCATGTTGCGTCTGAATCTGCGTTCGGCGCTTACACGCGTCTCGTGGGTACAACCTCATTGAACAAAATGAGGTGCGTATGGACCTGCGCTCCCCTGCGGCTGAACGCAGCCAAACGCAACGCAGGGGAGCGCAGGTCAAAAACGTCCGTGTGTAGGAGCCCTAAAGAGATGTAGTTTTGTGCAGCAGAATCAAAAGTGGCTTACTGGAAGCCCATAAAACAGGATTGTTTTGCAAAGAATCATTTTGTTTTGCAAATGTTTTACTTTTAAACTAAAAAACCCTGCCACATTTTGGGGGAAACACATTTATTGTGACTAGTCAATTTTATCTGACAGGGTGAACAGTATGCACTGTTAATTTATCAACATTATTGATCTAATCAGAGAAAGTGGCCCATTTTAAAATCAATCAGCCCTCTTTGTAAAATTCACTACGCCACCTGCCAACATGAATAGCCAATGATGTAAAGCGATTTGATAATGTTGCAAAGTGAAGCATTCTAAATGTAAATATAGTTACAAACACAGGTGCTAAACTAAACAACAGCAGTTAATAGTAGCAACCTATCAAGTCTGTGCATTCATTTTCAAGCTTGTTGTAAGCTTTTCATAACAAATTGCTGTTTGATGGCTATTGGCACCTGTCCTTGTGCAATTAGCACCTATGTTCATAAATTAGCCCTACAGTGTATTCACTGAAAGGTACTGTTATTTTATGCATGGCAATGCAACATTAAACACTGGCTTTACAAAAAAATAAAAATGTGAATTTATCTTCAGACACAAATTTAAGAACGAAGAATGTATAACTTACTTTATTTCATTTTTTTATTTTTAAAAAGTTTGGAGTAACAGTATTTGACAATTAAACTCCGTGTTCTGAATTGTATGTGTTACCCAATAGGATTGTTTTGTCTCCATTAAGAATTAATTATATCCTATCTGGGATAAAGTACAAGGTACAGATTTATTATTACAGAGAAAAAGGATTTCATTTTTAAAAATGTGAATTATTTGATTTAAACGGAGTCTATGGAAGATGGCCTTCCGTAATTTGTTGGATAAAGGGGTTTCCAGATAACAGATCCCATACTGTATAAAGATTCTGTTATTTATAATTCCTTTCCTTTTTTAGTAAATGTACACTGAATCCTAGATTCAGTTTCGGATTTAACCAAATCTGGGTTTTTATTTTTACAATATTCAGATCCAGATCAATGTAAGCCCCTGGCCAAACAAAATGTGGTGCTGGATTTAGCCAAATCTTTTATGGTGGATTCAGTATACATCCGATTCCGAAATATTGTTTTTCAGTGCATCCCTACTACTAATTAAGAGATTCAATATAATCTAGGGTAATTTTGTAAGAATAAACTCATTGTCAATGAATTCATGGGATTCAGATTGTTTTACTCAAGGATTTCTCTATACTATTATTCATTAAAACTATCTCTTGAATAAAGGACAGAACTCCCTATACTGTACAAAAATTGGAATAATGCAGCATTTCATAACAATAATATTATGCTTTATTTATATAGAACATTTGTAGTAATGTTGAACTGGAAGCGGAACTGGCCTGGGTCACCTTTCAGAATTACAGGGCGTTATTAAGTTAGCAGGGTCCTTGCACATAAGGGGCTCCCAGTTATTATAATTTTGGCCCTGTCAACAAGCAGAATGGGGCCCCAATGAAAAAAAAACAGTGCAATAGCGCTCTTTGCACTAGCAGAGCCAAATAGTTGGGTTAAAACAATTAGTAAGGTTCTCACTTTGCACCATGGCAGGCCTGTAAACCCCCAGAATAACATACCTTTCTCCTTGCATTTAGATTTCTCTTTTACAGCTAGTTCAACTGCAGCTCTTTTAGTTACTTCCTTGTCCAGCATGAGCACTCCATGTCTGAACTCCATGGGGTAGATTCATCAAAGAGTGAAGTTAAGAGTGAAGTTCCGCCACTAGAGGGAAATTCCACAGCTCTAAATTCATTTCTATGGGATTTTTAAAGGCGTATTCATTAAAGGGTGAACTTTCACTTCACCCATTGATGAATACGCCTTGCAAAATACCATAGAAATGAATTGAGAGCTGTGGAATTTCCCTCTAGTGGCGGAACTTCACTCTTTGATGAATCTACCCCTATGTCTCTCGAACTCAACGAACCACCTACAGGGCATGCTGATTGCCTCTGCTCCAACAGAAATCAATCAGGCACTAGCAACAGGCACCTCTTCATAGTTGGAGACTTATTCCTTAAAAGGATTTACTTTTGTTTTTTCTACAACTGTATCTGGATACCCTTCACTAACCACTGAAATTGAGACCCAGATTCACTGCCTCCCAGCTGACTCCTCCTGAATAAATGACACTTTAGACTAATCCTAACACTAAGATGATAGTCTTCTCACCCAAAGCTGGTCATTCTCCAGCTATTCTTGATGGCATTATGGTTGCTACCTTTGCCAGCATCTAAAACTGAACCATTTTCAGCGGGACAGTCCCGCTTTAGACAGCTCAACCCTGAGTCTCGAATTTTTCTGCACTGAAAAAGATACAAACTTTCTAACTTCATTGGCTTTGGCAGAGAGCCCAGAACAGCCACCAGGTGCAACTAAGATACTTTTGTAACAATTATGAGATAAGCAAATAAGTAATTGTAACAATTAAGATAAACAGGTTTCTTATGAGACGTTAGACTCACAGCTTAAAGGGCAATTCGCCTTCATTAGCAAAACTAATAACTGGAAAAAAAATCACATAAATATGTTCAAACTTTCATAATACAGATGCACCAAATCCACTATTTGGGATTCGGCTGAATCCCCAAATCCTATGTGATAGATTTGGCCAAATAATGAACCAAATCCTAATTTGCATAAGCAAATTAAGGGCAGGAAGGGGGAAAAATAGGAACATTTTTTTACTTCCTTGTTTTGTGATGAACAGTCACGTGATTTCCATCCCCACCCCTAATTTGCATATGCAAATTAGGATTCGGTTTGGCCAGACACAAGGATTCGGCCATATCCAAATCATGCTGAAAAAGGCAGGTTCCTGGCCGAATCCCAAACCAAATCCTGGATTCAATGAGCATGGTAATTAAGGTTAATGGGAGTGGACACAATGGCCGTGGTCAAAAAATCCACACCAAATTTTTTTGTTCCTCTATTTCAGTGGTTCTCAACCTTCCTAATTCTTCGACCCTCTAATACAGTTCCTCATGTTGTGGTGACCCTCAACCATAAAATATTAAAATATTTTTATTGCCAGCCCAGAGTAGATTGTTAGGAAAGTACAGGAGACAGTGTGGCTGCATAAAGGTTTGTTTTGTGTGCATAGTGCAGCAAAAAATATTTGCCACACCCATTTTGTGGCCATACCCCTATTACCATGTTAATTTTACATATTTTAAATGGGCAGGTAGAGCAGCATGGCAGTCCATTCTAAGGGGATATAGAAAGTTGTAGTGCAACTGGCTTCCCTACACAGGTTACTGAACTACAACTCCCAGAACCAACACCCGGAGAGCTACAACCTTGGCCAGTGTCGGACTGGGACATCAGGGGCCCACCCAAAATCCTTATAATAGGGGCCCACCAAAATATTTTAGACCAGGGGCCCACTCTCAGTACTATTATTCTTCCTCTACTCATTCAATCTCTATTCTTCTAGTGTATATTCTTCACATATTATAATCTATTATTACATCTATTTAGCCTATTTTTAGAAATAGGGAATGGCCATGAACTTGGCCAAATTAGCAGCATGAGGGCCCACTGACACCTGGGCCCACCGGGACTTTTCTTGGTATCCTGGTGGGCCAGTCCCACACTGACCTTGGCCCAGGGCTAGTTAGGGTTGCCACCTGGCCGGTTTTTTACCGGCCTGACCGGTATTTTAGATGTCCGATCTCAATGTTATTAATAGGGAAAAAAGCTCAATATATAGGAATGCCGGTATTTTTTTAAAGAAAAGGTGGCAACCCTAGGGCTAGTGGGGAGAGAGATGAACCTGCTCCTGGAACCTCTTAAGTTACCCCTGTGAAAGGGTCGTTTGACCCCGAAAGGGGTCCCTACCCCCAGGTTGAAAAACGCTGCTATATTTCCAAAATGTTGGGAGGTGTTATTTCACTACTTGTACATTTACTGAATTAAGTTAGAAACTTTGTTTCTTCTTCTGTCGGTTCAGTGCCAAGAAAATAGGGACTTTCCAGTACAAATGAGGGACTGCAGGGTGAGCTGTCAAAAGGGGACTATCCCTCCAAAAAAGGGACAGTTGGGGACTTTACTGTATGGTAAGAACATACAATTCATAGATAGCTGCGTACATATAACTTGTTTATTCTTGCTAAATGTGTTACAATCTGGCCACACCTTCTACACTAATTCATTGGGAAACGCATTAGGTAATAAGGCAAAAAAGATGACGCATGCGAAATGAAGTCTTAGAAGCTCCGCACACACCTCAGTCCCTTTGCGCGGGAACCGTACTGCCGTGCGCGTGTCTGCGCTGCAGGGGGGCGCGCTTTGACGTCAGAAAGTGTCGCTGTGCTCGCTTAGGCAGCTGCTGCTACAATTGAGCCTGCAGAGGACGGCAATAGAGAAACAGCAAACATGGCAACGGGGACGGCAGGTGAAATGAGTAGTGTTGTGTGGAAATATTAACTGTGCCGTGTTACAAGTGTAGCACGACCTTAACTTGATCCTGAAGTAAAATCTGTGTTTTTGTGCAGATGCAGAGACCAGACAGAAGCTGCTGAAGACGGTGAAGAAGGAGGTAGGTGACAAGCATCGTTCTCTCAATTGGCTTGTCTGTATCAGAGTCTCTTTGGTCATGGATACACATGTGTGTAGCTGGTCATGGATACACATGTGTGTACAGCCCCGATGTCTGTTAGTGTAGGACTGGGCGTGTTTGACTTCACACAGCTGCTGTCAGCTCTCGGTCACTCGTGTCGCTCTTATTACTGCTCCACGCTCTGTCCCCATAGCCCGTGGGGTGCATAGAGCACAAGCATGGAGTCTACCCTCACAAAATCATGGGCCCTGTGCAAGTTGCACATCTGCACTCCCAGTACAGTGCTTAATAATGTGCATTAGTGCCCTGGGAATAATGGCACAAATTAATGACTGTGAATTCACAGCAGCTGTGAGTATAGAACATATCTGCCCTGCACAGAGCATTTACTGTATAACAACCTACATATGAGAACACTGAAGGCAGTCCTCTGGCTTTCAGGTCAAATATCATTGACATTGCCATTGAGGCTCTTATCACCCATCATCATCATCATCACCATGGTGTTTTGGGATAAGACTGCTGGGAGTTGTATATGTTCTGCCTTTCGGGTCAAATATCATTGACATAAGCTACACACTACTGGATTGCCATTGAGGCTCTTTTCACCCATCATCATCACTATGGTGTTTTGGGATAAGACTGCTGGGAGTTGTATTTGTCCTGGCTTTCAGGACAGATATCATTGACATAAGATGGACACTACTGTATTACTGAAACAAAATGTATTTTAATTTTACATTGTTGCAGCATTTGTACAAGTAGTACAGAGATTGCAATTGAGGCTCTATCTCCCATAGTCCTACTGATGGTGCTTTGGGATGAGACTGTTGGTATTTGTATATGTTCTGGCTTTCAGGTCAAATATTATTGACATAAAATGGACACTACTGTATTACTGAAACAAAATGTATCTTCATTTTACATTGTCACAGCATTTGTACAAGTAGTACAGTGATTGCAATTAATGCTCTATCTCCCATAATCCTACTGATGGTGCTTTGGGATGAGACTGTTGGTAGTTGTATTTGTCCTGGCTTTCAGGACAGATATCATTGACATAAGATGGGCACTACTGTATTACTGAAACAAAATATATTTTAATTTTACATTGTCACAGCATTTGTACAAGTAGTACAGAGATTGCAATTAATGCTCTATCTCCCATTATTATCCCGATGGTGCTTTGGGATGAGACTGCTGGGAGTTGTATATGTTTCAGGTCAAATATAATTGACATAAAATGCACACTATTGGATTACTGAAATATAATTTATCTTAAATTTACTATGGATACATCGAATCCAGCATTTAGTTTGGGATTTGGCCAGGATTCGTATTCGGCTGAATTCCTCTGCCCAGCCCAACCGAATCCTAATTTGCATATGCAAATTAGGGCCAGGGAGGGAAATTGCATGACTTAATCACAAAACAAGGAAAATGTTTTCCCTTCCCAAACCTAATTTGCATACATAAATTAGGATTTGGTTCAGTATTCGGCCAGATCTTTTGCAAAGAATACGGAGGTTTGGCAGAATCCAAAATAGTGGATGTGGTGTATCCTTAAAATTTACATTGTCACAGCGTTTGTATGAGTAGTACAGTGATTGCCACTTAGTCTTGTACACGGCAGCACAAAACCTCTCTCTAAAATAAATAGTACGTGCACTGTTAAAACCAAAACCATCAACACCATAGATTCTCAAGTGCTTTTGACACATGAATTTGTAGAATTAGCTTCATGGGTGTAAGCAATCTTTTTTTTTTTTTTTGTCACTGTGGCTGACTGATATATAACAAGCTTTCTACTGTGGGGGCTAAGTGTGACACTTATTGTATTTACAGTAATTACATGCCAGTCAAGTAACAATCATGTTTTGTGTTTCCCCTGTTTTCCCAAACCAGGCATGTATAGCTAGTATGTATGCCAAAAATGGGAGTTGAGATTTTTTTTTTTATTAACAATTTTTGCATTTTACAGTTATTTATAGAAGAGAAGATAGAAATGAAGAAGGGAAGAGAAGTTGAGATTATTATGAATTAATTTGGGAGTGAACATCCTTTGCTATGCATTTTTCATCATTATATTGACATGCCACTTGATACATGATCATTTATTTTTATTTAAAGGGAAACTGTCATGGGAAAACGTGTTTTTTTTTTTTTAAATGCATCAGTTAATA
>CM044432.1:131442768-131467479 GCA_024363595.1 Xenopus borealis
TCCTGGGTGTCTGATAAGTCTGTATCTATTGATTTTTGGAATTTGACCCTGCCTGAACTTGACCTTGCAACCCTTTTGCCTTCCTATTGATCTCTGCCTGGACTTTGACTTCCTTATTGTTCCTGGACCCGTATCTGCACCGTGAACTTAGACTTAACCCCTGGGCTTACTCCTTGGTCTGAACTTCTCCCGCTGGGTGCCGATAGGCCCCCTGAGAGTAATGAGCATCTTAATTTATTGTCTAGGTATTTGTTTGTGGAGAACCTTTATCTAATTAAGGCATTTGCATTTCTCTATAATTGAGAAAGTGTCAGATCGATTTATCACTTGTTTTACCTCCCTCTGCAGATTTGAAACTTCTCAGCATTTAAACAGTTTGTATGTGCAGTACCTATTAGTTAATTTGTAAATCAAATTTGACAATATGGAGCAACGGCTCTGTTGCCATTTCATGAAGAGGCCAGAAAGCACTTGCACATAGCCACTTGTTCCGAATGCCTTGTGCATAGAAAGAATGCATTCTCTACTGCACACATTTTAGTGTATTGTAAAATGTGCTTGTATTGAATAATTCAGCGTCTGTTGCATGACATTATATTTCACATCAGAAGCCTGTAAATGTCCTTAAGATCTTTTACAATACAGTTTCCTTCCAGTTTTAGTATTAAGATTAGTTGCAGTCTGTTAATTTGCCCATGTTTCTCATGCCTTTCTCTTATGTACTGCAGAAATATGGCCTATATTTTTTGTTGCAATCACATTCAATCAGATCAGAATTTGGTTCTGCTTTTGAGCATCTAAGTAGTGTAGTTATTCAGCTGTCATTATTTTAGAGGATTTGGGCCCATCCTTAATCAAAGCAATCTTATCAGAGCAAACCAGATGGAAACATTGAAGCTTTATAGCAACCGCACAGTGGGGTTGTTGTCTTTGAAAAAAATCAGCTGTAAATTTGCATGCTTTGCAGTTAAAATAAACAACAAAAGGTTTCTTACAAAGTGATGCTGGAGCTTTTAATGTGCTAAAAATCAATTCTGAACTGGTTCGTGTAAAAAGGCTTTGCAAGCTTAGGTCTGCTGAAATGAACCATATATGCAGTTCTAATACACCTGTTCTCTAGCACTGCATTATAAGGTACCCCCAAAATCTTTTTTGGTTTTAAAGGAACAGTTCTGTGTAAAAATAAAAACTGGGTAAATAGATAGGCTGTGCAAAATAAAAAATGTTTCTAATATAGTTAGTTAGCCAAAAATGTAATATATAAAGGCTGGAGTGACTGTAAGTCTAACATAACAGAGCAGAACACTACTTCTTACTTTTCAGCTCTCTTACAGTCACTCCAGCCTTTATACATTACATTTTTGCCTAACTAACTATATTGAAAACATGTTTTATTTTGCACATCTATTTACCTAGTTTTTATTTTTATACTGAACAATTCCTTTAAGTAGCCTGTATTATATATATTATTCTATTCTTCCTCTATTAGCCTTCATTAAAGGAAAAGTTCAAACTTTTTTTGTTTTGCATTAGTACTGAGGTTTGCTTGTTTGTATAGGTAGGTATATCATTTTTTTACATAAAGAAAGGCAGAAAGTATTTGCAGGGATCACTAACAATGAAATACAGTTAAGAGAAGTGATAAGAATTGCTGTTTTTCACTGTTTTCTTTTGGCATCCTGGTTACTTCAGTGTCTGTTTTTTCTTAAAGGGGTTGTTCACCTTTAAATTAACTTTTAGTATGATGTAGAGAGTGATATTCTGAGACAATTTGCAATTGGTTTTCATGTTTTATTATTTGGCGTTATTTAGCTTTTTATTCTGCAGCTCTCCAGTTTGCAGTTTCAGCAATCTGGTTGCTAGGGCCCAAATTACCCTAACAACCATACATTGATTTGGATAACAGACTGGAATATGAATAGGCGAGGCCTAAATAGAGAGATGAGTAATAAAAAGTAGCAATAACAATACATCAGTAGTTTTACAAAGCATTTGTTTTTTTAAATGGGGTCAGAAACTGGCGATAAGTATTTCAAAAACTATAAAAAAAAATTAATGAAAACCAATGGAAAAGTTGCTTAGAATTTTTTTTTTCTATCTCTAAATTTGCTCTAAACAGCCCCTCAAATTAATGTACCTTAGTCCCTGCTGCAAGTCTGCTCTGGTTTCTGTGTTATCAGCAGCTTGTTTCACCTTCTTCCTGGTGCAGAGTGAAGCCCAGCCCCTTAGTTTACTGAGCTGACCTTATCTCTTGGACTAGTCCCGGAGATCATTTGCATACTATGACATAGCAGAGACCAGTGTGTTTAGCAGCTTTTGCTTGGGGAAACAAGCTTACTAATGCACACACTGGCTCCCTCTTCCTCTCTATTGTGGAACAGCAGCAAATGGACTGCTCAGTAAACTAAGGGGCTGGGCTTCACTCTGCACCAGGAAGAAGGGGAAACAAGCTGCTGATAACACAGAAACCAGAGCAGACTTGCAGCAGGGACTAAGGTACATTAATCTGGGGGGCTGTTTAGAGCAAATTTACAGAAAGAAAAAGAAACATTTACTTTTCCTTTAAAGGTGAACATTCACATTCCCAACACTTTTTTCCAGTTGTTTTTGTTTTCAGATTGTTCACCAGAAATAAAGACTTTTTCAGTAACTTTTTTTTTTTTTTAACTGTTTTACCAAAATCTAAGTTTAAAATTGAATGTTGGTGTCTCTGGTGTTTTTTGGCTGTTTTTGATCGAGGTCCCCCATAGGCAACAATGACAATTTGGCAGCTTTAAGGTGGTGAATAGTCAAATTCAGTTTTTTTAAAGGGCCAGCTCTTCAAAATTCAAATTTTCTAATTTTTGCAATTCAAATCGAATTTTGGGCTATTTCATAGTCGAAGTAGCCCAAAATTACGTCAAAATTTGTATTTTATTTGAAAATTTATTTTGACCCTTGCTAAATGTGCCCTAAATGTATCAGTTAAGAACAGTTTAGAGGGTTGGCAACACCCCTCTCCAGAGTTACTTTAGAAGATGAAAAATTACACTTTACAAATGATCACACATAGAAAATAGGAAGTAATTGGAATGTAACTTTATTTCTGGTGAACTGTTTGAAACAACTGAACTGAAAAAAGTTTGGGAAGGTGAACAACACCTTTAAGATACAATCTTGCCCATTAATTGCTTTACACAATAGTTTTAGATATTGTGATATCAAAACATATAATAGGAAATGTTTATTATTCAAGCATGAATCCTAACATTGAGGTTTTCTAAGTGCAAGTTTCGTGTTTGTGTTAGTGCGTGGGCATAAGCATCTGTTTAAGGTATAGCTAGTAGAATAACAAACCGCATGCATACAGGATGTATTTTCATTTGGTCTGTCATATGGAACTGCTCAAATTTTTTGTTGTTTGCTCATTTGCAATATTTTTGTTAAAGACATAGATAGAAATAGATAAAAATGCCAGCACTTTAAAATGTTTTTTGCTGTACAGGTATGGCACCTGTTATTCAGAATGCTTGGAACGTGGGGTTTTCCGCATAACAAATCTTTCCATAATTTGGATCTTCATACATTAAGGGGCACATTTGAAGTGAATATTCGAAAATAATTAGAATTTTAAAAATTAGAATTTCGAATATAATTAGAATTTTAAAAATTAGAATTTCGAAGTCATTTTATGCTACTTCGACTATCGAATAGGCCAAAATTCAATTCAAATAGAAAAAATACTGGCCCTTTAAAATCCTTCAAATTCGAAACTTCCCCACCTTAAAGCTGCTGAATTGCCATTTTAGCCTATGGGGGACCACCTAGAACCTGTCTTGAAATTTTTTCCAAGTCCTAGGAATTTGAAAGGATTTTGTGCAAAATCCTTCGAATCGTTCGATCCAAACGATGCGATCAAACGATTGTTATTCGATTGAAAACAGACCTATTCAACCGAAATAGGTCCATTTTTGATCGAATAAGTCCTTTAAAAAAAAATTTGAAATATGACCATTAGTAAATCTGCCCCTAAATCTACTAGAATAACATGTAGACATTAAATAAAACCCAATAGGCTGGTTTTGTTTCCAGTTAAGATTAATTATATATTAGTTTGGCTCAAACACAAGATACTGTATTATTATTACAGAGAAAAAGGAAATCCTTTTTGTTGGATTTTTTGGATAAAATGGATTCTATGGAAGAAAGCCGGTCTGTAATTTGGAGCTTTCTGGATAACGGTTTTCCAGATAACGGATCTCATACCTGTATTAACAAATCCGTGCTGTTTTCTTTCTGCATAAATTTAAGTCAAAAATATATTGCTAGTAGGATACATCTCAATCCTCAGTTTTTCAAAAGCCAAATAAATGATGATATATTATTTTACAGACCAGTATCACTTTAGTTTAGCTACCATCAAGGAAAATGACAAGTTACTGAGCTAATGTAAATAACCAATACTATTTAAAATGCTGGGTAAAGACCCGCCTACCTATGTGAATAATGACAGTGTAGTATTTGACAGTGAGGTTGAATTTAGTACAGGTATGGGACCTCTTATCCAGAATACTCGGGGCCTGGGGCATTCCAGATAACAGGTGTTTCCGTAATTTGGATCTTTATTAAGACTACTAGAAAATCATGTAGACATTAAATAAACCCAATAAGGATTAATTATATCTTAGTTTGGATCAAGTACAAGCTACTGTTTTATTATTATAGAGATAAAGGAAATCATTTTAAAAAATTTGATTTTTTCGACAATAATGGAGTTTATGGGAGATGGCCTTTCCGTAATTTGGAACTTTCTGGATAACAAGTTTCCGGATAAGGGATCCCATACCTGTAGTATGTTTTGGACAAACACAAATCATGTAGCACAGTATATGGGGCAAATTTATTAATGGTCGAATTTCGAATAAAAAAACATTTGAAATTCGACACAGGGAATAGTGGGGAAGTAAAATCCTTCGAATTCGACTATCGAATTCAAAGGATTTTACCGCAATTCGATCGATCGAATATAAAAAATTGATCGATCGAATTTTCTTTTTATTCGATCTCCGCTAATGATCCTGGCGAACTAGGTGGTTGAATAAAAATTTAAAGGGGAAGTACTTCGCCCATCAAATAGTCGAATATTCGAATAAAATTAAATTTGAATATTCGGAACATTCGAATTAGAATATTTGATGGTCAAATTTGCCTAATTTGCATATTCGAAGATTCGAATTTAATTAAAATTCAATCGAACTTCGAATTAATCACGTGAATTTTGTAAATCTGCTCCTTAGTAGGAAATGTATAACAGTAATGCAACCTGACCTCCTGTTATTGATGCAACATGTTGTTTTTTGACAGATGATTCCACAGATATAGGATATTCCTTTTCAAATCAAATGTTTACAATTTACCATGTGCCTTGCCTTTGTCCATCTACAAAGCTCAAGGGCAGTCTTTAAGGTTGCTCGGATTAATGTATAGGCTCCTTGTTTTCCTCCAGCCAACCAGCATGCCAGAACTACTTTGTATAACTTTCCATCTCAATGGAAAACTAAAATATTGTTTTCAATTTACCTTACAGTAAAAATACTTTGCAATGCACTATCCACTACCCTTTATAATAGACATTTTTTCTACATCCCTGTAGAATTGGAGCCTCTAAGCACTAACATTTTCGATTGGTTATACTTCCTTCCTACTCATGTTTACACAGACCAGATCTCCATCTGAAGGTGGCCATAGCTAGGGAGATCTGCTCATTTGGCGATATCGCCAAATGAGTGGATCTCTCCCCGATATGCCCACATTGAGGTGGTCGATAGCGGGCTGATACGATTGTGGGCCCTAGGGTCCAATGATTGGATCATAATGGAGGCGATACGGGCGGTCTGGTTTCGGGACCGCATACACGCAGAGATGCGCCCATGATTCGACTGGGTTTTTTAACCTGCCCGATCGAGATCTGGCCGACGTTCAGCCAGATATCGATCAGGGAAGCCCGTCAGATGGCCCCACACATGGGCCAATAAGCTGCAGATTCGGTCTGTCAGCAGCTTTTAAGGGCCTTAAGACAAGGATTCTTAACCTATAGTTCCAGGCTCAAAAATGTTTTCCCATGCTGTTTAACCTGGGTCTTCATGATTTCTGTAACTGTACACAGTATACATACAGTATACGCTCCAGTATATGGTTTTAATATTTATCACACTTTCTTCCAAAGCTGCAGTTGAAGCATGTGTTCTGTATGGCTTGAAGCGTAGAGCTGCTGGTTTCCTACGTAGTAACAAAATTGCTGCCTTGTTCATGAAAGTGGCAAAGAGCTTTCCTCTGGCAGACGAAATTTGTAAGAAGGTGCAAGATCTTGAACAGCTCTTGGAAAACAAGTATGTTTGTTACTTTTTCATACCTTCATAAAACCCTTAACCTTCAGTCATTTAAATAAGGTACTTCAGTTTCATATATCTTAACTTCCTGAAATATATTAAAAGGTTCAGTTAAACATTTTTGGATTTTTTATTTTTCATACAGAAAAAAGCAGTTTGGCTATGGACTTATTTTGAGCAAATCAGTAATATACAGTAGGTGCAAGTTTTTAAAGGTTGTAAGTTCTATTTTTTATGTAATGAATATGTTCAATGTGCAATGTTCAACAAACCTATAAGCTCAAAAATTTTATGTTTTTAAGCATATAAATGCCAAATATTTTAGATATCTGTAAAAACTTGAATGTTTTGAGTGTTTAATTATAAGTAAACTAGCTAAATTTGTGGATGGGACATAGACTTATTAAGTTTTATTAAATAACTAAACTCGTTGACGAAAAAAATGCAGTGACTCAAAATATGTTTTTCTTCATCCTTAGGAAGAATCAGATGCAAGGTGTCCAGGAGAGTGTACGGAAGGCACAGAAGCTCCCCAATCTGTCTCCACAAGCAATTAAACACCTTTGGATTCGAACTGCACTCATTGAAAAGGTGTTGGATAAAATTGTCCTTTACCTGGTGGAGAACTGCAAGTATGTCCTCTGTTTAATTGAATTTAAACATTATCTAAAGTTTTATGGACACTATTTGAAAAATCCTTTGTATGTCACACATTAGCTTAAACTTATAGAAGACTTCCTCCTAAGCATCCTTATAGACCAGAAATATTGAGTGGCTGTGCCTTTTAAAACAAAAAATATAGGGCGCTGGTGAGAACACCTGTTTTCATACAGCATCAGTAGCTCTTTTAAGAAATCTATACTATACATTAAAAAGTTTATGTAAGGACTCACTCTGGTGAACCAGTGGACGGCGGGTTGCCCCCTGCCTCTCCAGTGGGGACGCCAGCCGTGGGCTGCCATTCTCCTCCTGTGCTGGTTTCCTCTATGGCGTGCACTTCCATAGAGGAATTTTGTGCCATTATCACAGTGCAATGGCACGAAATTCAAACACTATTAAAGGAGAATTCAGTGTTTAGAAAACTGCCCGTTGTTAGGTTCTATTTGTTAAGTTCCTGGGTGTTTATTCTTCGTGAATTCTTGTGATCTCCTGGTTATTGACCCTTGCATTGCCTTACTATCCTGAACTCTGTATCCTGACCTGACCCTTGCCAGCCTGTCTGACTATTCTTTTCTGCTTGTGCTGGCCCGGCCTGTCTGACTATTCTATTCTACTTGTGCTGGCCTGGCCTGCCTGTTCCACACTGTGTTGTCCGGCCGGCCTTCCTAAGTGGCATTCTTCCATCCAGTATCCTTGGTGAAACGATCATGCTCCTTTGCTCATCCAGAACCTTTAGCTTTGCTCCTCTTTTAATAAGACCTGGCGGCATCCAATTAGCCGAGAGCTCCTCCCAAAGTGAAAGGCGGCAAGAGCCGAGACCAGGAGCATAGCTTAGGTTCTGGATTTAGGGTGCTGCGTGTGACAGTTAATATATGGTATCATGGATGCAGAAAGAATACTTTCCTAAACCATATGGAAAGTAGATAAAACTGGCAGAGTGATAAAACTGTTTCTGTGAAATTCGCCACAAGTAACCCCAACAGCCAAAAAATGCATTTGAGAAGAGAGAAGAGGTGGCTATTGTGTCACAGTTCTCAAACAGGCAGGAGAAGACAGCTGACAGGATTTTTTCCAGAATCAGGACTTTGGTTGCAAAAATCTGCTGTTAAAATCCTATGCAAGCAAGTATTGTTCTTAATGGAACTATATGCACTAAATATTTCTCACCTTGCAATGATTTAATCAAAAGTTACTTTTACTGTTATTGTACTATCATGCATATTTATTCCGATCTATAGTCAAAGATTCAGTCACATGCACTTGGTGTCTACATTTCTGTCCAACTTTACATTTTGTTTCTGCCTTCCTGCATTAGTGTTTAATTAGTGAAAATATTATATATTAATTATATATTTTATTGGATTCAAAGGGCTTTCCTAAATAAAAAAAAACTCTATATGCACTAACAAACAGCTATATAAATAGTGGTTCATTGTGGTCTTTCAGTGTCTGTTGGGACCTTTATAAGGAAACCAGAACACTAAAGTATGTCTTTCTGAAGGAAACAACACACTGTAATAATTCTTTACTACACATTTGGATTGTTTACTATAATGTCCTGTGAATGTGTCCATTTGGTGATTTTCCAATGCTTGGCTGACTGGCACACATTTAAGTAGTGGCACACTAAAATTAGTTGCACAGGGTTATTTTACTTAGTTGACAAAGGAGCATAGCCCTAAAATGTTGAAATTTCTTTCTACTGAATAACACACAACTTCTCCCTGCTGTACTGGTGAATTTTTGTTCTCTTGTGCTTCAGGAGGGTGCCAATCCCTCTATCACTGTGCACCGAGATACTCATCATTTCGGAAGGTATGGGTGTCGCAAGCGCCTTTCTCTGGGCTCCAAGTATAAACTGGAATAGGTGTGATATATCATGCAACTAAATAACACAGATTAATTATTTAGAGATTCAAGTAGATCTCACTCCTGCCCACTTTCTCAAATATCAGTATCAATAGCATTACCTAGTACCCCTACTTCTGCTAAAACTTTTTTATTAGCCCTTGTTCGGATTATTGGGTTTACTTTTCTGGCCTTTGTGTTGCCTAACCTTTCATTTATCAGTGTCGAAACTCGTTGTTACTTTGCTGACCAGTCCTCCATTTTTTTCACATCACTCGGCAATATAAAAGCTTCTTCTATTTTTTTATACTTTCTGTATCATTACTAGTGTCATGCCAAGGCAGCATTGCTCTGGCATCAAAAGTTAACATAGCAAAACAGTTGGTCAAAGTCTCACACAGAGACCCTTGATTGTATATCTCACCAGGGGGGCTGTGGAAAGGTGAGAACCATATCTGTCTTCTGAGACGGTTTGGAGCCAAACCATTTGGGCAAGGAAGCTGGGGCAGAATGTTCTTTGATCGGTTGATCAAAGAACAGAGCTGTGGACCTAGAGCAGCAGGGGGGATAGCTAGTAGAAAATTATGGATTATAGGAAAGGATCCATATCTCCTGTGTCATAGGATTCACAACCTCATAACTTACATATTGGTTATGAGGAGGTCACATGCTTCCTAACAATACCAAACAGGGCTAGCCTATACCCACCCATTTGGAGGGCTGGTTCCTGGGGGACTGGAAAGTAGGAACCTATTAGTGTTTGGTATTGTTCTGTTTGCCCACATATGGATCACAGCCTGTCCATGTTTTTATTATAGTATTGGGTACTGGCAAGTACCCATATTATATTAAGGGATATTTGGGAATATTGCCTGAGAGTAGCAAACCTTTGCAGGGGGTCGTAAATGACATGTTCCTGGCAGGACTGGACTGAGAATCAAAATAGGCCCTGGCATTTCAGGTACACAGAGGCCCAATCAGCCCACAAAGAGGCCCAAACAGCCCCCACCAGCCCACTAAATACTGACTTTCTATGGCACCTTATAGCAGCCCATCTGGCATTTGCCCTAACCCACAGATTGCCAGTCCGGGCCTGGTTCCTGGGCACTCCTACCTCATGTATAAGGTAATGAGGGGAGTGTCCCAGCAGGGAATAAAAAGGTGACATTCCCAATATCACTTGGTCATACAAGGAGGCTTCATTTTCCAAGTGAATTGTATGTCCAGTTTTCCACTCGTGCCTCAGAGGATACATTGATAACTTCCAAACTTGGTAAAGTAAGGGTTTTCTTTGTGTTTTTACTCCCTTTTATTTTATTTACTGTATTTGCAACTATATGTCATCTTTGTAATATCATTTATATATGTATGCAAATATCATTTAATACGTTAGTCCTTGTGCTCTAAACGAACTCATAGCCCATATGAATGCTTGTGCCTAAGTGTGTGAACTCTTTGTATGTGAGGAAAGGGAAAGTTGCCTATTTGTATGTTTGATAACTAGTATGGCTAGCAGGAAAGTGTGTTTTGACTGTGAATTAATCCTTTGGCTGCTGGAGTTCTTGTTAGACTAGTAGGATCTTACCCTGACTTAACTACCATAGGAGAGAGTGTTTGATGCAGTGTGATAGTGTGAGTTATTACCTGTTACAGGGGGCAGGGGAATAGTCACATTAGGTTTCTATCGCCTGTTAATGATAGATGGTGGCAGCGAATGAACTTTGTGGGTGTTGGTGTGTTTTTGGGGTGTCTGATGTTGGTCTAACCTGTGTGTAAGGTGATTGAGAGACTGATTGTAACCCCTTGTAGCCAAACCCAAGAGTTAAGTGTGGTGGAGTGAAGCGTTTTCGTGACAACTAGACACAGAGGTTGTATTTGCAATGCCATTCTTAAGATTATTTATGAATCAATTAAAAAGCTATAGACTAAAAACAGACCCCATAGGTACTCTATTAACAACACTGGTCCATCTAGAACATTTCTCATTTATCACCCCTCTTTTTAATCTAACTTTTCTACCCATGTCCAAATAATATTATCACTGCCAATATTCAGTATACAAAAAAGAAGGGGGATTGATCAGTGCACTTTCCCTGGTTCCCTGTCTCATAAGTAATCTAAAATATGCGCAAGTGTATTACAAGAGTTAACAAATTATGATCATAAAATTGGTAAGCCAACATACCACTTCAAGGTAAACCATATTGATTCCATGTCCAAATATTTTAGAATTTTTGATAAATCTTGCATATAAATACTTGAAATCTAAATGCTGGTGAGTTCCTGTAGTCATTGGGAGTTTTATCTTCAAAATTCAAGCTTTTTTTCCAATTGGAGATTCATTTGAAACTTTGCAAACTAAAAATTAAGAGTAGAATTTGATTTCATTATACTCAAGTTGATTTTTCATGGTTAAGTGATCGAGTTTCAAGTTTTAAGTTAATTAAAAAATCTTCAATCATTCAAATGTTTGTGGTTTTGAGATTTTTATTTCATTTCCAGAATTCAAAAATAAGAATTTGGATAAATCTGCATTAAAGGGTTAAAATTCACTGACATCCAAATCTCACAAAAAGTCCCATGATTTAACTAATCTTGAACTAAATCCTGGATTTGCCACAGTGCTATTATTTTTTTATATATATCTTTTGATCTGTGATCTAGTGTTTAGTGTTTTTAATTATTCATGCAGTTACATGTTTTCAATATTTTTTTTAGCAAATTTTATGAAAAAGAAGCACTTTTAATGGATCCTGTGGACGGTCCAATCCTTGCCTCGCTGTTAGGTAAAATGTTTCATTATTTAATTGGTTGAGCATAACAATGTCTCTCTCTCTTTCTCTCTCTCTCTCTCTCTCTATCTCTCTATATATCTATCTTTGTTTAAAGCATTTCATGTAAGAGCTTCCTTAAAGCAAGCTGCATTTAGCCCTGGTTTGCATGGACCCTTTCTGAAGCACAGAGAATTAACTAGTGACAACCTTTCCATGTTCTGCTTGTGTTACCATTTATTTCCTACAGTATTCCAAGTTTGTTTTCAAAATGGAAAAGTAAAACCATATCTTGCAGTTTATCACATGAAAACTCTATTGAATACTATGGGATAAAACCTGGAACTGAATTAGAACTTTTTTTTGATGGAATTGAATCTGGGCCAGTGCCTCATAAACGTGGCTTGGGGAAACCAAATTGTAAAAGAAAACTATACTGAAAGCTTTTACATTTGATGCAAGATTTGATAGTCTAGCTGAAACTTCATTTCAAATAATAATACAAAATATCATAATTTCAGTTTCGTTTTATATACCTATACATAGCATGCATGAGCTGTGGTTTCTGGTTTCCTAACAGTTGGACCATGTGCACTTGAATACACAAAAATGAAAACTGCAGACCACTTTTGGACAGACCCATCTGCAGATGAGCTGGTTCAGAGACACCGCATCCATAGTTCTCACTTTCGGCAAGACTCTCCCACCAAGAGGCCTGCCCTGTGTGTAAGAATCTAGTTCAGATACCTTTACAACAGTATTTCCAACAAAAGAATTATATAATTAAAGTTATACTGTCATGTTTTCAATACTTTCTGTTTAAACTCATTTTATAGTCAACCAGATTTATATAATTCAAGAACAAACTGTTATGTTTTAACTTTAAATATTTTAACATTTGGATGCATCACATCCTGTCAGATTAGGAGCTATTACACTGAAAATCAATCTGGTCACAGCAGAGGAATCTCTGTCATGATGTGATGTGGCCATAAGTGGCAGTCCCAAAGCCCACATCACAACTCAAGTTAAGGGGTCCATCTTCAGGAGTCTAATTGGGGTTTTGAAGGAATTAGGTGGCCATTACAGGGCTCCTCTTGTGTAAAATAAAATTTTCTTTTCCTATAAAGGGGTAGTACCTTTATATTTTAGATTGTCGTATTATTTGCTTGGTCTTTGTTTTGTGTAGGCTTTTGAATTATTATATTCTGCCCCTTTCCAGCTTATTATATACAGTACTTTTTATTCAGGCCATTTCCTTTTCAACCTGAATAGTACCATTACAACCAGATAATTGCTTAAAATACCTGGAGAGCTGCTGAACAAAAATGCCAAATAACTCAAAAACCACATAAAATAAAAAATGAAGACCAATGCATATTATATTAGAATATCATTGTGTACATAATACTAAGGGGGTTATTACCTGGTCTGACATTTTTAAGGGGAAAACACCAGTTTTACAGTTTTACCCCAGATTTTTTTGAAAAAAATTATTGATAAAAAAAGTCTGCGGAAATTTGGTCAGAGTGGTTTTCACAAAATAATAAAAAGCTTGATAAATAACCCCCACAATGTTAATTTAAAGGTGAACAACCTCTTTAAGGTCAGCATACTGAATCATTGCTCTAAATTGTGTGCACCAAGATCTGCTGTTTCACTTAAATGACATATGCATAACCTGTGAATATATTTTATGCTGTTATCCCATATATGATGATTACTACTAAGATATTAGAACTACACCTGGTGTTCTGTTTTATAAATAAATGCAATTTACCATAAAGGAACAGTACAGTGTAAAAATAAAAACTGGTTAAATAGACAGGCTCTGCAAAATTAAAGATGTTTCTATTATAGTTAGTTAGGCAAAAATGTAATGTATAAAGACTGGGGTGACTGGATGTCTAACATAATAGCCAGAACACTACTTCCTGCTTTTCAGCTCTCTAAGTCTGAGTTAGTCAGCGACTTGAAGGGGGGGGGGGTCACATGGGACATAACTGTTCAGTGAGTTTGCAATTGATCCTCAGCATTCAGCTCAGATTAAAAACAAGCTGTTTTGATCACGTGCCCCCCCTCAAGTCACTGATTGGTTACAAGGCAGTTACCAATCAGTGGAAACCAAGAGAGCTGCATAGCAGAAAGTAGTGTTTTGGCTACTATGGGAAACATCAAGTTACTCCAGCGTTTATATATTACATTTTTGGCTAACTAACTATTAAAACAATATTTTGTACAGCCTATCTATTTACCCAATTTTTATTCTGAACAATTGCTTTAAGTCCCATTACTTTGCAGTGGAACTTGTTTTATATCTTTTTATTTTTTATAAGTATATTATTGGTAAGATAATCCCTTTTCTTTCTTCATTGACTTTTAGCATTGTATTTGTTGCTCCTAAATATTAATTGTGTTGTCCTGCCATGTGTATATTAATAGATAACATTTTTGAGCAGATAAGGCATCTCAGAGGGATCATATTAGGCCATACCGTGGTCCCACAATACTGTTGGGTAGGACCTCAGTGGAGCAGGAAATAAGTAGCGACATTTCTATAAATTGTGAGTTGCAGTTTGGTAGAATTCCCAGTGTCAGATCTGTTAATAATTGTGTTCAGATCAGTTTAACACCTTTTGCTTTAAACAACAAAATATTAGTTGCTAATTTATTTTGGGGATTTGGTTATTTAATTTAGAAAAATTAAGAGAATGATATACATCTCTAGATTCAAAAGCGGCACTCCAGTGGAAGTATGGATGACAGACCTTCAGTGTCAGCACGTGATTATGTTGAATCATTACACCAAAATTCCAGAGCTACTCTTCTTTATGGAAAGAACAATGTCATGGTTCAGCCGGTAAGTTTCTGTTTGCAACAATTGTTTTATTCTACACATGAAGATAATATAGAAAGAGCCAAGATATGGACATTTTTGAAATTCTGTTCTTCAGCATCAACCAGGAAAATTATAACTTTCCAAATATCGAAACCCCCCCAACAGTAGTTTGTAACGGTGACCAAATATCTGTAGAAATAAATTCAGAATTAAGAAAGCCAGTTGGAGGACTGCTGAATCATCTTCAAGAAAAACACAGCAAGTCCAGCTGATTTAACTTATTTCTACAGATATACCATGACCATACTTCTGTTACATGGTGCTGTAGAAAACGGTAGAAAATGTATCACAAACGTTAAATTATTTAAAATAATTGTCGCAAGCACCGGTCTCTGCGTCTGTTCTCTTCGGCGCCGCATCCAACATGGCGACACCCATGTCGCACATGTGATGACGTCATGCGGCTGGTGCAAAATTTAAATAGTTAAGGACTTCCAGGTCACAGATACGTTGCCCGATTGTAGCGTTTGTTTTGAACATTCCTGGGTGTTTGATAATTCTTGCTAACCTGTTTTTTGGATTTCTGACCCTGCCGGACCTTGACTTTGATATTATTCTGCCTGCCATTGAACTTTGTCTGGACTTTAAACTTTTTGTACTGCGATTCTGGACTTTAAACCCCAAAAGCTTCCTCCTTGGTCCTGACTACTCCCGCTGGGAGGCGATAGCCCCCCCCCGACAATAATGACTTCATATTTTGTTTTTAAAATGAATGAGAGTCAGAAGAAATTACATATTTGTTACTTCTCTTTCTCAAGAAGACCTCTACTGATGATTGTACTTTTGAAGAAAAGTAGACCATTAAGTTTGAGGATCAATTCTTGTATATACTGTATTTTGATAAGCCGCAAGCAACGATTCGCAGAGAAAAAACACCGTAAAGGAGAAGGAACCCCCCATGACAAAAGCCCCCCTAAATTTCCTGACATTGCCCCCTCTCCCACTCCGCGATGCACATTAGTAAAAAAAAAAAAACCTTTAATGGACAAGGAAACCCTAAAAATTAATAGGACTAAAAATGTCATGTTTTATATTCTGAATTTATTGTAATAACCTAAAGTTTCAGCTTGTCAATAGCAGCAATGATCCAGGACTTCAAACTTGTCACAGGGGGTCACCATCTTGGAAAGTGTCTTCGACACGCACATGCTCAGTGGGCGGTGAGCAGCTGTTGAGAAGCTAAGCTTAGGGGTCGTCACAAATTATCAAGCAAAAAATTAGGTTGGCCACTCATACAAGCTGATGTTGCAGGGCTGATTATTAAATTCTGATGCTAGTCGCACTGGATTCTGTGCTGCCATGTAGTAATGACCCATATTAATTACTAATCAGCCTTATACTGTGACAGTTATAGCATACAAACATTCATCCAACACTCTAGTGATAGGTACTTTTTCTTATTAAAGGGGTGCAAGCAAAATAATGTGTTCACCTTCACATCTTGTTACTTGAGATCCGTAGAGAATTGCAGCACTGCCAAGTCATAATAAAACTGCCTTTATTGCACTGTGCCAATGTAAAGTGCAATAAAGGCGGTTTTATTAGGACTGTGACAGTTATACTCCATGTGTACTGTATATTTTGAGTCTGTCCCTAAGCTCAGTAACTGACAGCAGCACAGAGCATGAATCAGCAGAAAAGAAGATGGAGAGCTTTGGAGACACAGATCTTCCCTGCTAAAGGGCTGTGGTTGCCTTGGGCTGGTAAAGAAGCACAAAACATAATGTACAACATTTCTAACCTACATCTTTAGTTTAAATTTCCTTGTCCTTTAAATGTAGAGAAGCACAGCGGAGCTTGAGTTGATTAGTTTTGTCTTCACTTCTCAATACTTTCTTGCGTATGCGCAGTTGAATTCGATTCCTGACTTGGGCCAACTGTGCATGCTTCCGCAGGCTTTGTGTCGGGGAAGAGACTCAAAGACAATGTGAATTGATGGAAGACCAGGACCAGGAGCTCCACTGTGCTTCTCTTCATTTAAGGGTTAGATTTTTTAAAGGTTTTTTTTTTTTACTAATGCACATAGCAGGGAAGTGGGGGTGGGCAGGGCCAGGAAGTTTTGGGGGGGTTGGTAGAGAGGGGGTTGCACTTGGGCACCTATTAGTACACTTCAAAAAATGGATGGGGTAAATCTAAAATATTAAAATCTTCCAAAATGTGCCAGTATTAGAGCAGGGTAATATTTGTTTCATCTGATGTCGAGGAAGAGGTGGGAGATTATATTGATGACAATGCAGACATGAAAGCAGTGTGAATGATGATTTTACTTACCAACAACCTCAAATCTGCCACTACCAGTGGTTGTCTACCAGCACATGACATGTTGGGCTAATATTATACAAATAAAAATATTGTTTGACTAGTCCTTTAAATGTTTTTTTTTTTCATCCATATCTTATTAGCTTGGGGCAATTTCAGCACTGGAATATTTCAGTGGCAGACAAGTTCTGCAAACTGTTCTTAAATATCCCGTTCACTTGAATCTTGTTCTATGAGCCATCAGCCTTAGAATAAACAACATCTTAATGTAGTACAGTCAAACTGTTCTTCATACACCCCAACCTCACAAGAAGGTTATAGCCTTGTGCTGGGTTAGAAAGGTCAGCACTTCTCACAAAGTACTAGAATACACAGGAAAACTGCCACCCTGAGGCAAGTTTATTTACATAACAGAGTAATGTTTCAGCGCAAGCTCCTTTACCACTTTACTTGCCTCAGGGTGCCAGTATTCTTTTGTATTCCAAGGCCTGATAGCTTCACTATTTGCCTGCAACCTTAGAATTACATTCATCTTTATTGCTATCCATGACATTATTGGAGACATCATTAATCAGCAGTTTATTTTAAGTAAGGCTAGCACACAAATTGAAAGCTGTGATGATTGTCATGTTCATATACATATGTGTTTGTTTTGTCTGTGGCTGGAACCGGCCCTTGCCAGCTCAGAGGTTCCTTATCTTACAGAAATCCTATACTTCATTCTTTCCACAATGACTCTGAGTAATTTAAAGCGTACTTTCCCATGTCTAATAGTTTAATATGTTTGTTGTAACTTCTGACTGATTAGCAAGCTGAGCATGATGTTTTGGTTGACAGAAGTTCAAATATTTGCTTTCCGGAGGGAGGATTTTGTTTTAAATTGGTTACCAGTTGCTTATGTAATTAAAATTACATACACCACACAATGTAGGATATATTTCAAATTATCACAATTATATTATTATTTCTATGTTCAGAGGGATGACATGGAAGCAATTCCAGGATATTTATCCCTTCACCAGGCTGCAGATATTATGACTTTGAAATGGACACCAAATCAACTCATGAACGGATCAGTTGGCGATTTAGATTATGAAAAAAGGTAACTATACTGTATAAAATAAATAAATGGTTATCTGAGTCCTAATACATTTATCTGAACTGCATAAGTAATATGATAAAATTGTATGGATCCCTCTTGGAATGAATACAGGCACCTCCACCCTGTAACTTATTTTAAAAAAATTACCCACTACACCTGTATGTTCAGCTTCATTCACATCTTATTTGTATATACACGGTATGATTTAAGTATAGTCAAAGTATGCTCTCCCTGCTTAACTGATCTTCTATGTCCTATAATTCATTGCTGGCCTTTCATTTAATATTTCACTGACAGTACGAAGAGGATACAGCAAGACATTACTTCCTATAGCCACAATTGTGTGCATGTTCTGTCATCAAAATTAGCTTTTTTTACTTTACTTGAGAGAAATGTATAATTTTGTTTTAGTAATTAAGAAAAGAAAAAAAATCGAGAAAAAAATTATATGTTACTAAGAACTTTAAAGTGAAAAAAATTATACAAACTATGTCTAATCAAACTATGATTTTTATTCAGTGCGGATTATAGAGGCACATGGATCAAAGGTATAATTTCAGATTCATGGGAGTTTTTAAAAACTCCCCTAAACTCCCATAAATTCTATATTTGATCAGTTTAAGTTTAGTAAAAAAAAAAAATCAAATTTTTTAAACTTGGATGAATGTAATTGACCTAAAACTCGATTTATTTCTCTGAAAGAAACACGGAAGACAGCAAACAACTCCAAACTGATCCCTGTACCTCTCCCATTGACTTAAACAACAATTCAGCGGGTTTTAGGTGGTGAATAGTCAAATTCGAGTTCTTAAATGATAATTCAACCTGTATGTGGAAAAAACCCTCCCCTGTGTAGGCCCCCCTCTCTCCTTCCCCCCAGCCTACCTGCAAATGCCCATACTTGTTACTTACTCCTCCTTCCAGGTCCTGTCCAGCAGAATTCGCCATCCTGTCTCGATTGCTCTCCATCCGGTACTGTCAAGCATTTTCTGCGCACGCACAGTACGAGGAATCTGCTACTGAGTATGTGCTGACAGTCACAAAATTTCTGATAATTTTTTTCCGAAAGTTCGTGACTTTTGGGCGCATGTGCAGGAGGAATCTGCTGGTACGGAACTACTGCGTATGCACCGAAAGTTGAGAACTGTCAGAAAAAAACAATTGGAAATTTTGTGCCTTTCGGCGCAGTAGCTGTGCACCTGCAGATTCCTCGTACTGCGCATGCGATCGAAAACGCCGGTCATGACAGAACGAGACAAGATGGCGCCTGTGATCTCCGCTAGACAGGCCTTGGATGGAGGGGTATATAACAGGTTAGGGGCATTTTCCCCTGGGGGAAGCAGGTAGGTCAGGAGGGAGGGGGGCCTACACAGGGGAGGGGGGGAGTGTTTTTTCACATATAGATTGAATTCTACTTTAAATGGCCAGAGTGTGATAAAATCCTTGTAGATTGAGATCCATCTCCAAGTAAAGTAGTAGCTCAAGTTCTTATGAGTTGAAACGACTTTATTAGGACAGAAATAAGCCTAACGCATTTCTTACATGTGTGGGCACTTACTCAAATAGTGCCGACACAG
Source organism: Xenopus borealis (assembly GCA_024363595.1). NCBI lineage: Eukaryota > Metazoa > Chordata > Amphibia > Anura > Pipidae > Xenopus > Xenopus borealis. The sequence goes on from CM044432.1 coordinate 131,462,253, forward strand.
GCACAAAATGCATTAGGCTTATGTATGTTATAATAAAGTATTATTAACTCCTCAAAACTTCAGTTACTGCTTTACATGGAGATGGATCTCACCCTACCTGGATTTTCGCACATTGTAAATTGATTGGCAACCCCCTTGGACTTGGAATTTGCCCTGGTGAGAAACCATTTCACAAACTTTATTATACCTTTTCACTCTGGACCTTTATCTATTTAATTAATTAATTTTGTTTTGATAAAGAGCCACACACCATTATTTTTATATTTTACCCAAATCTCAAAAATATAAATTAAATTTTTTAAAAAACTTGGATCAAAATTGAATAACTTTCTAGTCGAATTTGAAAGTTTGGACCATAAAAAAACTTGAAAATTTGTATTTCGAATTTTCAAATCAGCCCTTGATAAATCTGCCCCTTAATGTTGCCACAATTGTTTGGTCATATATATTATTATATTTTCAGAACAAATATTCCACAATCCAAGAACCACCCTACCAAGCTAACATAAACCTAATTTTTTTTTTACCATGTGGGGTCTCATAGCCTGAAAGTGTCCTCAGCTTTCCTTTGACCTGAAAGTTATACCCAATGATTTCTCCTGTTATTTAAGTGTTATAGTAATGCTCCCATGTATGAGGCATGGTCCATTTTAAACATTTCTAAACTGAACGCTGGCATATACTTGAAAAATATTTGTTTTACTTAGCAGCTGTGCGAGACCTTCAGTATATATGAAATCATGATTGCAGTTTAGGTGTAAACCCTAAAGTTTGCCCAGGTGCAGTAAGCGATAGCAACCAATTAGCAGGTAGCATTTTCTGGTCATCTGTGTAAAAGCAAACATTGTATTGGTTGCTGTGGGTTAAAACACAGTACATTTTATAGCTGTCTTTTTAAGAATAAATTTGTCTGCCTGTGAAGTTCTTAATTACTGCACAACGGGCATAGGAGAACACCATATAGAAAAAATATCAACATATAATTTAAAATATAAAATTGCAATCCAGTTTTTACAATTTCCTTCCTTTATTTCTTATTATCCACACTGTTTTTTTTTGTTTATAAAACACAGATACTTTTGTTGATGCTTTTGTAAAGTTTAAATGCATTGAATATGTTTCCCTATGCTTCCTTTAATAACAATCTGCATTTTTTTAAGTGTTTACTGGGACTATGCAATGACAATACGTCTGGAGGAAATTGTGTATTTACACTGTCACCAACAAGGTAAAAGATAATGTAATACATGCACCAGATAAAACATTGTGTGTTATTACCAGCATTAGTATGTTTGTCCCCAGCCTTCATGTGGTTAAAAAACGAGTCATCATCTGTTCACACAGACAAGCATTCAGTCAATTTTCTAGGTTTACTGAAAGCAGTGCCACTTCATAATTACAAATAAACCAATATCATTAAATTAGCATTTCTACCTTTTTAGATTTAGAGAACTGTATATTACTGCACTTAGTTGCTGAGGTGCCATATGACACAATAAAGATAATTTTTAGAACATGTTTGTCAGTGTTAAGTGGTTGCATCTTAATGAACTACAGATTGGTACATGGTTTTGGGGCGTGGTTGACAAATGCAGTTAATAGATCTTCTTTAAGGTCATCAGAAATGTCAAAAAATGGTTTGTAACATCTACATTGCACATTGTTAATAGAGGATACCTAATATTATTCAAGTTGGACTATTTAAGTTCTCCTAATACAAAAGTTGTTTCAAAAATTAAAAACTAATCATTAAAATTATATATTTAATAAAGTCAGCAATTCTTGCCATACATTTATGCAATGCATTCATCATATAAATGGATAGGAGAAGTAAACCCTAAAAATTAATAGGGCTAAAAATGCCATATTTTATATACTGACCTGTACACCAGCCTAAAGTTTCAGCTTCTCAATAGCAGCAATGATCCAGGACTTCAAATGGACTCACATGCTCAGTGGACTCAGAGCAGCTGTTGAGAAGTTAAGCTTAAGGATCATCACAAATTATTAAGCAGAAATGAGGTTGGCCTGTAATATAAGCTGATGCTACAGGGCTGATTATTAAATTCTGATGCTAGTTGCACTGGTTTCTGTGCTGATGAAGTAATTATCTGTATGAATTACTAAGCAGCCTTATATTGTGACATTTCTATTCTACAGGGCATATTTTTTGGGCTACTTTGATGATTGAATAGCCCAAAATTCATTTCGAATAGAAAAAATGTGAATATTGACAAGTCAAATTTTCGATGTACTGGCCCTTTAAAATCCTTCGACTTCAATATTTCGCCACCTTAAAGCTGCCGAATAGCCAGTTTAGCCTATGTGGGACCTCATAGAACCTGTCCTGAAAAATTTTCTAAGTTCCAAGAATTCAAAAGAATTTTGCACAAAAACCATCATTTGATTAGAACGATGCAATCGAACAAGTCGAAGGATTTTGATTCGATCAAAAATTGACCTATTCGATCGAAATAGGTCAATTTTCGATCGAAACAGCCCTTTAAAAAACCCCCGAGGGTCAAATTTCTTCGTTTTTTCACTTCGAAAATTCGGCCCTTAGTAAATCTGTCCCTAAGTGTATTGTATATTGTGAGTGGGTCCCTAATTGACAGCAGCACAGAGCTTGTGAATCAGTGAAGCAGAAAGTTTAAAATTTAAGTTTAAGAAAAGAAGATGGGGAGCTACTGAGGCATATTTGGAGACACAGATCTTTATTGCTAAAGGGCTGTGGTTGAATTAGGATGGTACAGAAGCCAAAAACATCATGTTCAACATTTCTAGCCTACTTCTTTAGTTAGGCTTCAGTTCTCCTTTAAGTATTGTTCACCAACCCTTTTATGTGTTTGGTCATTTATTTAGATTTTTTACTTATGGAAAATAATTTTTCATTTAGATTTTACATACTCATGCATTGCATGTATAGCAAAACAATACTTATTATTTAAATTGTATACCTAACAAACAATTTTTCTACCATTTTTAGATAAGCTGTGTTTTTTCTGCATGCTCTATTCACTAATCTATAACAATCTTCTATAGTAGACAGTGGAGGGACAGTGGTCCTGGTGAGTCAGGATGGTATACAGAGGCCACCACTTAGGTTCCCCCGGGGTGGACACCTGCTGCAGTTTCTTTCATGTTTGGAGAATGGACTTCTTCCTCACGGACAGCTGGATCCTCCTCTGTGGTCTCAAAGAGGAAAGGTAAAGATCTGCTAGTGCTAATCTGTTTTAAAGTGATACTGACAATAAAAAATAAATTTTAACATATGACTGTACATTAAATTTTACCTATAGGTCATGGTGATAATTTTTTGCTGAGAGATTTGTTTTTGTATATAATTGTTAGTTGAAGTTCCTAAGCCTGACTTTCTGACACTCTTGACTTTGCCAACCTGACTGTCCCATCTCAGCCTGTTAGTTACAGTTTCTAATGCTAACAGACTCCTGCTGCACAAATATGGCAGCCCCCTCATACAGGAACATGGGGGATCAGACAGGTAATGTAAAAGCATCATGCAAATACTTTATGGCAAAGTTAGAAGTAGCTTTCAAAGCCAATATTATAATAGATGTAAAAAAGAGCTTAATTTAAGGTGGCCATACATGGAGAGATCCGCTCGTTTGGCGATGTCGCCAATATGCCCACCTTGAGGTGGGCAATATCAGGCTGAGCTGATCGTGGGCCCTTAAATTCAGTCATTGTTTCTATCCACAATATAATTTTTAGGCTTTGTCCTCATTTATGACATGGAAAGCAAGGTGCAAAATGGCCCTAATATCCAAATAAATTGCTCCAGGTCTGTGTGTTCTGTTTCGGATGACAGAGACCCGCAGCTGCCACAGTAAATACACTGCTGCCTGCAATTGCCTCTCTAAAATGTTGTCTCTTTTTTGCCCTAAAATTTGTGAGCTATGAATTTAGACATTCTTCCAGGTCTTTTTAAACTGGCTGTAACTCTGGGAAAATGCAGATGATAAAATTGTACAGATCTATAGATTTCATGCAGGATGCTGCCACAAATACATTAGAGGACATAATAGACAAATAGCAGGGGACCTTTTTACCCATAAAGAGGATCACCGCACCAGAGGCCACCCCTTCAGACTAGAAGAAAAGGACTTTCATTTAAAGGGCAATGAAACCCCCCCCGGCTCTTCTTGTATCTTTAATTCAGGGCCCCGCAACCTTTTTTTTTACCCACGAGCAACATTCAAATGTAAAAAGAGTTGGGGGTGCAACACATGCATGAAAATGTTCCGAGTGCTGTGATTGCCAATTTGGTAGCCGCAATGTAGATTGGCTGCCCATATAACTTGACAGTACACCTAGTTTTATGCAACAAAAACTTGCCTTCAAACCAGGAATTAAAAAATAAGCAACTGCTTTGAGGCCACTGGGAGCAACATCCAAGGGGTTGGTGAGCATCATGTTGCTCACGAGCCACTGGTTAGGGATCACTGCTTTAATACATAGCGCTTCATGTTGCCTCTACTTACTATTTATTTGTAGTTATTGTATTGACCCATTTTTGTTCTATTTATGTATTGTATTGCTATACAATGTTACATCAATAAAAATATACTTATGTGATTTTCTATAATTTTGCATTTGGGATATATGCCACACCCTACCCTACCAATCATTCTTTGTCCAAAGCTGCAAAAGTGTAGATAATTTTCTGGGTATTTGTTTCTGATTTCCAGGGAAAAGTCTTCCCCAAACTGAGAAAGAGAAGTCCTCAAGGTTCATCAGAATCTGCATCAGACAAGGAAGAAGATGAAGCTACAGATTATGTTTTCAGAATTATTTACCCAGGGAGTCAGTGTGAGTTTGGTAAGTTAAACTAATATTGCAAAAAACTTAACAGATGGTTCAGACATATGATCCCTTACCTAGAAACCTATCATTCAGAAAGCTCCAAATTAAGGGAATAATAATCCAAGGTAAATTGTGGGGACCATAAATGCGATATACATCGGTAAACCTAAGCACATTGAGAATTAAGCTATTCAGTGGACCCCTGACCTTCATATTTAGGGTATTTTATCTTGGTACCTAATGAAATGTGGGAGATAGGATGCAGCAAAGTGGAAGTTATAAAACTCACCAACTTTAGGAAAGCTTTGCAGTTTGGTAAAGATGTATTTACCCATTTTGGATTTGGAGGAATGTGCACTTTCCATATACTGTATACATTATATATATATATATATATATATAT
>CM044432.1:131482306-131510486 GCA_024363595.1 Xenopus borealis
TTTACTTTTCCTTTAAATTATTTTTAAATGCAATTGCAGTTTATATTTGTTTAGCTATTTCTGTTCTCAAGTTCTCCTACAGTTGCAGACAAAACAGATAGCAATTACACTTTACACTATTGCATTTAATGAATAACTATAAAACCCTTTAAAATGTTTCATGTGGATGTAAAATTACTGTTTTCCACTGGGTTCTGTGAGATCTGGTTTGTTCCTTGATAAAGGAATGTACTTTACACAACCTTATATTTTATTGTGTGTACACTTTTAGGTGGAATTATGCTTCTAAGTAAGTTGCTCATATTGATTGGTCTAGAGAGTAAACAGTGTATATTCTATGTATATTGTAGAATTATAGTGTTTTAGACCCCTTATAACCACTTCACCTTTGCACTTGGCATTGGAGGTAATATGTATAAATGTAGATTTTCTTAGGAGCCATCCTGGAAGTAGGTAGGACTTTTTGTAAATAAAGGCCTACTGCAAAGCTTATCTGTACATGGTAGTTTGAGTGGGAAGTTAATTAAAATCTATATTATACCAAGAGCCAATATTAACCAGTTACACTGACCTTTTAAGATGGTGGGTTGCAAATTCCTAATTTTTCCCCATGCAGTTAAGTGTAATTAAGTGTTCTGTTAAGAAGAAATTCATGTCAGAAAAAGTATCTAAAATTTACTAATTTTAACATTTTCATCTGCAACAGGGCTTGCCTACTGCAGACACCTTTCTACTGTGAGAACGCACTTATCGGCTCTGGTTAATCATAAGATTGTGCATTCCAACGTACCTGTTGATGCTAGCTGTGGGTTGACTGTGGCAATCTGGCAAAAATATTTAGAAGACTGTAAGGTAGGAAATGGTGTTTTTTTATTATAGATATAATGAGTATATTTAAATATGTAATTATTGAATAACACACAGCAGGCCCAAAAGGTTACCAAGAGAATAGGTAATAACATCATGAGAAATTAATCCTCTGAAAAAAATCCTGACAAACATTACTGTCAGAAAATATACAATTTCTTACTAGGGAACCAAAAAACTTAAATTTCCTTATTGTTCATTGGGGTGTATTTGAACTATTGTATTTTTAAATGGCTCCTAATAGGCTTGGCAACATTTTGCTACCTACCATAACTCTCTGAGGACACTAAGGGCAAGGCCAGACGGGGAGATTTGGGGGAGATCTGTCGACTTATCGCCGCAACGAATCTCCCCAAATAGCTAACTAGCGCTGCTCACCCGCTCTGCGTAAAGTCGCCTGCGCTTGTTCACGCAGCGAGGCAACTTTGAGCGACTTTTAAAATCGCGCTGCTGTGTGTGAACAAGCGCAGGCGACTTTACACAGTGCGGGTGAGCAGCGCTAGTTAGCTATTCGGGGAGATTCGGGGGAGATTCGTCGCGGCGAGAAGTCGCCAGGCGACAGATCTCCCCCGAATCTCCCCGTCTGGCCTTGCCCTAAGAGGCACAGGGCAGACATTTCAAATACATACAATTATGTTAAAAGGCTTATGTCTTTTTTTTTCTCTCTGCATTCCTCAAATGGTGCAAACAATTGAGTATCTGGCAGCAACTAATGGTCTTCCTAGACCACATACATTAGTGCTTTGTTATTTGATCAGTGGTTTGGCACAATCATGAGCAAACAAAATTATTTATATAATAAATGATTCACAAAGGCCATGTATGAAATACACTATTTTTAAATCAATTTATTTACAAAATATTTTTTGCTCTTTTCTCTGCTGTGGTTACAGTGTGACACACACGCACACATATAATATAGGTAAGACTATATATTTGAAGTTCCAGGTTCATGTGCAAGTTTTCTTTATTGGATTTCTTGTAAGTACTTTCATAACAGTTTGGCATTTTAACAATGTTGTATTAAAAGGGAAGGCCGCTTACAATCTTAGACACTCCCACATAATTGTTTGGTAAACTGTTTGTTGAAGTGCTAAAAATGTTGTCCTGCAACAACTTTTTTAAATACTGAAACCCTTTAATTATTAAAGGGTCAGTGATATGAATTGCATTCTACCTTTTGCATTCACACTATTGTTAGACATAGGCAGTCTGCTTGCCATTTTTATTTGTAGCCTGGAAGCTTTGAACATGTGGCCTATTATTTCTCTTTTTATACCACACTGGTGCCCTCAGGATTTTCGGTGTCCAACACTACTTATTTGTGTGAGAGCTGCATGGGCCACTAGAAAGGATTCTACTTTGTCACTACTGATATGCTAGAAGCTTTATTGGTTGGTCTGCTTTAATCAGGGTCAGTGATATGGTGGACAAGAGCTGAAATGTTTATAGTAGATAGCTAATACAAAGCCAAACTCTGTTGTGTCCCAGTATATAACTGGTTGTACAGGTATGGGGCCTGTTTTCCATAATGCTCAGGACCTGTGGATTTCCTGAAAAGGGACCTTTCTATACCTTAAGTCTTCTAAAAAAATAATATAAACATTAATTTAACACAATAGGATTGTTTTGACACCTCTAATGATTAATTATATCTTAGTTGGTAAGAAGGTAGTGTTTTATTATTGCACAGAAAAAAATGAAAAACTGAATTACTGTATCTCATTTAAATGGATGGGAGATGTAATTAGGAGCTTTCTGGAAATGGGATTATGGATAACAGATCCCATACCTGTACAGTTAACTCTCTTACTCTCTTTTCTTTAGAGAAGACTGACTTGCAGCTGCATGTAGCATGACTTAAAATGTTGTCTCTGCTTTATTGATGATAATTTTTCCATAGTTACTCTTGATAATATTTCTACCCATTCTCCCTTCCTGTTAATATTTCACACTTATTGCTAGTGTGACGTTCTTTCTTTTCCTCTTACCTCTCCCTTTTACCTTAATTCATAGGTTCCTAAACTCTGGGGCTGGTCCATCTCTGGCAAAGCAGTGAATGGGGGAAACAGCATGAGGGTCAGTTAGAATGGAGTTTTGGGGAATGCTGCCTTTGTCATGTTGTGCCTGTAACAATGCATACTGTAACAAGCAGCAAGGATGATTTTGGTGTGCAGCAATAATTTGCATTTGCCCCTTTTCCCCTTAAACTATTTTGGAGGTGACATACAATTATGAATACTTCAAGCTGAATGGGCAACCATAAAAGTGTGCAGAATAGTATTGGTGAAACTAATTGTCATCCACTAAAAGCACTATTTTATTTGGCTTCTTAAGAACTATGAAGAGCAGGAGCTTTTACGTATGATTTACTATGGGGGTATTCAACATGAGATCAGGAGAGACGTTTGGCCTTTTCTTCTTGGACACTATCAATTTGGCATGACAAAAGAAGAGAGAAGAGAGGTTGGTATTGTGCTTTTCATCTATAAGTTTTAGGATTATGGATATTTTATGAAAGGGTGGGAAGCACACCAAAGATCTGTATTTGAGTGGGTTTCCTTCAGTTGTGCTTGTTTTCTCTCACACTTTTAAAACAAAAAGGCGAATTGGCTTCTCATGAACTTGACCACAGCGTGTGTATGGGGCCTTAGGTTTTAGGCTTCACCAGGCCTGGACAGATACATAAACTAGTACAGATGTCCCAAAAAAAGAGCCCACTAAATAGTGACTGTATAGCATCTAATAGCAGCCATTCTGATATAGGTTAGAATCCACAGATTGCCATTCCATACCTGAGCTTTACTGCTGCAGGGGCTGATGAGAACGATACATAATTGCTGAAAAACACTGTTCTCCAAAAATAAGTCATGCAATTCCTGTTACAAACATATTATGATTATATTCGTTACGAATTTTTTTATACATTAAAAACAGTATGATTTCACATTAATGAAATGATACATATTTACTACACAAAAAATTTACAACCATGTTCACAATAAGAGCATATCCACTCATGCAAAGTTTTTCAGGCCAAGATCCATGTGATGAGTGTAGTCAAGATGACAGTTCATATAAAGGTAAAGCAACCCCAATTTGTGATCTTTGCTCATTTTTACCAGGCCTACATATAATTACCTTAGGCCACGTTTATCTAATTACCTGTGTTACACTGCATCCTGGGAGGCATTTTTTGTTAGTCAAGTCAAAACCACCATGGCAGAAAAGAAGGATTAGTTTCATACCCCCATTTGTCACTGTCCCCATCACTCTTGTGAATGCTCGCTTTGGGCAAATGATTGGCAGGTTGTATTGGGCGCACTTTCTTGTTGACTGGCATTATGAATGCACAATAACTGTTTGCAGAAAGCATCTCTTCTTTGTGTATTTGCATTTAGACATATGGATTGGACACCATATAGTTTACAGTAACCAGGATATTGCCCATAGATAGCAAAAACAAGAAATGTAAGCAAATTTATGGTGCTGTACAGCAGAGTAAAGCAGCAGTACTGAGATATTTATAGCAGCTCAAATGTAAAAACATTCAGTGCATTCAAACAATATACTCTATTAACCGAAGAAAACACCTTACAAACAAAAGTAATTGGTGATTGGCTAAACTTTCTTTAGCCTTAATATGCCTATTCTTTAGTCCTTTGCATCTGCTTTTACTGTATTCTGATGCCTTTACTTATATAAATTGTCTCAGTGGGCTCAGTCTCCAATACACCAATATGTACACTGTCTAGACCTCATATTTAAAATCTCTGCAATATTTTTAATTTCTCAATCTCTCACTTTTCTTTTTCTAATGTTTACTTTTTAATGCATTACTTTTTCCTTTCCCACAGACACCAAAATACACTCAAACTGTAAGACAAATGAACTCCCCTGTCAAACCCTCCTTCCTTACAGTCTGAAGATCTTGCCATATATTTTTCAAGAGAAAAAGAAAACTATTTGGAAACCACCTCAACTCCAGTACTGCCATACAAATTTCCCTGGTCAATGAGGCAAAAGTAACTTGCTGTACATTCTCACTGCTTTTTATCCAGCCACTTGCCCTCTTGATCCAATCCCTTTGCATCTTTTCATCTCACTACTACCTGCCCACTGACCAGCACTTATTCATATCTTCAGGCTCATTTTCTCCACTGGCCCATTGTCTCTGACTTTAAACATTTACCGGCCTAGATGGTAAAAAACCAGCCAAGGCCGGGCCGTATCGTCAATGTAGCTGTAGGTAAATTTGTGATCACCAGTCAAGTATGAAAGTATTTTGCAGTAATAAAAACTGATGTAGCATTTTGTAAGATCAAGAACTCTTTTCATTTGAATTTCCCTACAGGTAGATGACCAAATCCGTGCCTGCTATGAACAAACGATGGCAGAATGGTTGGGTTGCGAGGCTATTGTTAGGCAACGAGAGAAGGAATCTCATGCAGCTGCTCTTTTAAAGTGTTCTTCAGGGGCCAGTCTAGATATCCAAATCCAAAGGATGATACACAGGGACTCTACAGTCAGCAATGAGGTCAGTAGCAACTGTGCCCAGAAATGCCATGACATACTATTCTCATACATTGTCCATGTAGGTGTGCATGTGCTGTTTTATTTCACCATAAAAGGTATTGCTTTAGTGTATTCAGATATTTTCTAAAACAAAATTTCAATCTTGTTTGGGATGATTACATGCTAGCATGTTATTACATGCTCATTCTTATATATAGCTTATGAAGAAACAATTCACATTATTGCCCATGGGAAAGATTTTATATGAGATTAGCCACACGCAGAAGCAGATATTTATCACTGTCAATTAATCCCCTGGTGTGCTATTGCCGTTAGGGTGGATAGAAATATAAAATCTAGTATAAAATGCTACAACACTGACACCCAAAGGGGGCACTTGTTGCAGGTTGCCCTGTTGCTTCTCTGACATGATACACTGTAATCTTTTCAGTAGACTCAGGTATGACAGTGGGATGCTATAGACATGGAGTAACCTTGTTTAGCTGTCACGTTCCGTCACTGCGGAGAGATAGGAAGATACTGCATAACCTGGTGTAAAACTATAAACAGGAGAATGGAGTCCAAAAGCCATGAAAAGGTAAAGCTTTAATGAAAAAGTGCAAAACAGTAACTAATGAATAAACAGAATATACTGAGATACTGGAAGGCAGAACATAGGCCAGTCAACGGACCATATGTCGGGACAGAAAGCTAGCAGCGAAGGTCAAATTAACCAGCGGAGGTTGAGATGTGCAGAAGTCCAGAGAGCAGGTTGAGGTCAGTACCGTGAGATCACATGAAGTAGGCAAGGAGTCAATGAGAATGTCTAGAGAGCAGGCTGAGGTCAGTACCGTGACATCACACGAAGTAGGCAAGTAGTCAATGAGAATGTCTAGAGCAGTAGTTCTCAACCTTCCTAATGCTGTGACCCTTTAATACAGTTCCTCATGTTGTGGTGACCCCCCAACCATAAAATATTTAAATATTTTCGTTGCCAACCCAGAGCGGATTGTTAGGAAAGTACAGGAGACAGTGTGGCTGCATTAAGGTTTGTTTTCCATGAGTAGTGTGGCAAAATTTTTTTGCCACACCCCCAATTACCATGTTGATTTTACAAATTTTAAATGGGCAGGGAGAGCTGTATGGCAGTCCCTACTAAAGGGATATAGAAAGTTGTAGTGCAACTGACATCCTTATACAGGTTACTGAACTACAACTCCAGCACCAACACCCGGAGAGCTACAACTTTGGCCCAGGGCTAGTGGGGAAGAGATGAACCTGCTTCTAGAAGCCCTTAAGCGACCCCTGTGAAAGGGTCATTTGACCCCCAAAGGGGTCCCGACCCCCAGGTTGAGAACCGCTGGTCTAGAGAGCAGGCTGAGGTCAGTACCGTAAGATCACATGAAGTAGGCAAGGAGTCAGTGAGAATGGCTAGACAGCAGGCCAAGATCAGTACCGTGATATTCACATGAAGCAGGCAGAGAACCAGGACAATGGTACAGCGACAGGGGGAGGACTCAGAGACTAGGAACAATGCAAAGAACAAGGAGTCACAGACTAGATCTGGCTGGGGAGCTCAAAGATCAAGCTACCAGAAGTTGCTTGTAACAAAGGGGGTAGATTGCTATTTGACAACACTTGAAGTAAACGAGGAAGGTGGGGCAATAGAGCAGCAGAGAGAGAGAAAGTTAAGTCCATCATAATAAACCCACACTGACTCTACAAGGCCCCACTTGCTCACGAGAATAGTATAGGTATAGGTCAGCAGACAATTTCCTGACAATGTCTCTGGTATAATTCATGTTTGCAGTTTCCATAACTGGTCAATGAGACATCCCTGTAAAATTGATTTTTGGAGGGAAATGCATATAATTTTTACTCAGGTAAGTTAATTGAGTGAACGATGAAGTACAGGTTTAATGCAGAGTTACAGGTGCTGTTGTTTCACAGATAAATTTTCACAGTACAAAATGCAAAGGATTACATTTAGTTACATTTAGTTAACAAGGTTAGTCTCATATGGTTAAAACAACCCAATTTTCCCAGATATTGATAAACTTAGATTAATAACCTTTATGAATAAGCAGATTTTATTTTTTATTTTTACAAAGTCTTTACTGCTTGCAATCTTGTCTGCCCATGACAGATAGTTACTAGGCCTTCAGCCTACCTGCTGCTTACAGTTAAGAAGCAGGAATTAGTTTTCTGGTTATTATTTTCAAGTCACTCCAGCCTTTATACATTACATTTTTGTCTAACTAATTATATTAGAAACATGTTTTATTTTGCACTGCCTCTCTATTTACTAGTTTCTATTTTTACACCAAACAATTCCTTTCAAGTAATACGAATATAATACAGTGTTGTCCTGCACTGCTGAAAATGCTGTGTTTGCTTCAGAAGCTCTACTATTGTTTATATAAATAAGTTGCAATGTAGCAATGGGAGAAAAGGCTCAGGTTACACAGAAGATAGCAGATAGCTCTGTAGAACATAATGGTGTTGTCTGTTATCCACTTGTGCCATATAGCCTTTTTTCAATTTCCACCATTGATACACAGCAGCTTGTTTATATGAACTATAGTATTGTAGCTGAAGCAAACACATCAGTTGTACAAGTGCAGGGCAACACTACACATGATATTGTCATGACTTCACTTTAATTTTTTGGTGTTTCTTTTCTTTTAATAACCTGGTTGCCTATGTTACTCCCCCTAATGTAGCAAATGTACTTTTCTGCTTTTTTGATCTGGTTCTCCAGATTCCCATGTAAAATTGTGCTACATCAATACGTTAATTGCTGTTTTTTTACACAAATGAATCTACCAACTGTAGTAAATAACTGCAGAATTTTAGTTAAAAAGTAAATCTTTTTTAAAGCAGTGCATTTCTACCTCCACAAAGATATCAGAAAAGTTCAGGTTGCAACACAACTAGATGTGTACTATACACCTTTTCAGTTGTGCAGTACCTCACCTACCCCTTAGATGTCATCAGTGTCATGTACACACAGTAAGAGAGGTATTACATCAATCCTTCAGCCATTGTAAGACGGCTAAACACCCATTAGAACCAGTAAAAATGTTATATACAGTATATATGTAATTATTGCTAATAAAATTAGCTTTTTAAAATCATATGTAAAATAACTGTTGTAAAAAGATAAACCGGTGTTTTCTCTACATAGTAAATCTCTGAAGTAATTATTGTAATTATTGCTCACAGAATTAGCTTTTGTAAGAGTTTGTAAAAAGTTACATTTGATTTTTTATTTGTCCCATTCAATTCAGTGGACTTCCACAGGTTTAGAGTGTTCAAATAAATATTGATGCTATTTGTTTTGTTTGATATATTCACATTTGTAAATAAACCATTTGGCATTATCAAATGTGGTTAGTGGAAGAAAAGAAACCTGCATAATGTTTGCAGTGCAGCTTTACTTTTTCCAGCTTTTTCAAAAGTAAAATTTTCTCTTTCATAAATTGTAAAAATTGGCTCATATATATGTATGAAGTAATGCTAATCTTAAAGGAAAACTATACCCTCACTCGATGTAGGTCTCTATTAAAAGATATTGCATAAAACAGCTAATATGTAAAACCCTGCTTCATTCAAATAAACCATTTTCATAATAATATACTTTTTTAGTAGCATGTGACATTGGGTAATCATAAATAGAAAACTGCCATTTTAAAAAATAAGGGCCACCCCCTGAGATCATATGATTCACAGTGCACACAAAAATACCAAACAAACTATGAAGTTAGGTCACAAGAGCCAATGAACAGACAGTCGGGTGACTGTTCTTTTTTATGGTGAAATAGTCAGGTGATCTCTGAGGCAGCACACAGACCATCACAAAACGGTGGTTCAAGGCAAGAGATGTAAAAGGACAATATTTAAATATATATTCCAGTTTGATAAGATTCTTTAATATGCCACTTAATATGATGTAAACTATCTTCTGCTCAAGTATTAATTTTGGGGGTATAGTTTTCCTTTAAGCTAATAGTGCCAGCTAATTATTGGCAAATATTTTTTTTAAAAAGTACTAACTCACGGTTTGAAGAATTGGGGGGTTATTTTTCTAAAGTCTGACATTTTTTCGTCTGCGCTGGGTTTTTGTTCAATAATCTGAAGATTTTGTCGTTTTCAAGTGATGATCTGAAAAAAGTCCAGTTTGTCACAAATCTGAAAAAGATTTGTATGATTCTTATTTTTTCATGATTTTATCAAGTCTTTTCCCACACAAGAAATGTTTGTTCAAATGTATTGATAAATAGGAGGAACGTCTGTGCAGATTTGGTTGGAATGGAGTGCACTGGATGGAAAGGGCCACAAAAGTACAGAAGTCAATGAGGAAACTTCTACTGCTCTCAGAAAACCAAATTTCATCAGTGCAATGACCTCAGAGCTAGAGCAGCTCAAGTATTTTTGCACCAGCTTATCATAGTTAGCACCCAAGCTGTTAATACTAAGTAGGAATCATGGAATTATCAAGAAGGTGCTTTACAAACAGGAAACATGGTTATATATGTCAGGGAACACATTTTCATTACTCTGGAGTCCATTCGGGTGCTTGCCATTGTGTCTGTTGAAGTTAGGCTTGTATCTGGCTGCTCAACCATAGCAGCCATTCTCTTTAAGCCCATAATACTAGGCTGATTCCTACTAGTTGCTTTCAGAGACAGTTTAGCAGTGAGTGTCCCAACTGGGGACATAGGATTTTTACTCATAAAATACCCCAGCACATGGCTTTGCTGTTTATAATGTTGTATGGGGAAATACTCAAAACTAAACTTTTGTGGCTCCTATATTAACAGTTGTTTCACTTGCAGTTGATGAGAGATGCTTAAGCTCAGCATTAATTTGATGAACTTGCTCATTAGAAAAGTGATGGTACCCAATTGAAAACAACCCATTCTGCTGTGTTTGTTTTACTTGGCTTGTGTTCACCTTCAAACACTTTTTCCAGTTCAGTTGTTTTCCGAATGATCACCAGAAATTAAGACATTTTCCAATAAATTTCTATTTGTGACCCTTTTTTTTTTTGCCTCAAGTGATTTTGGAAGACTGAAGAAACACAAGGGTTTTATCACCAGTGATTCACATTATTGCCTATGGGAAAGCATTTACACGAGATTAGCTGATAGCAGAAGCAGAGATTTATCACTGGCAATGAATCTCCTGGTGTGCCATTTCCTTAGGGTGGTGGCAGGTGGGGAGATTAGTCATAATAGTGCAAGCAATAACAGTATATTTATTCTGCAAACTGCTTTACCATACCTGAGAAAACAACTCTAGAAGCTCTCTGTTTGTTTAAGATAGCCGCTGCCATATTGGCTTGTTGTGACATCACTTCCTGCCTGAGTCTCTCTTGCTCACTCCTAGCTCTGGGCTCAGATTACAGTGGGGGAGAGGGGAACAAACTGAGCATGCTCATGCCCTAGCCCTGAAGGTTTATGCTGAAAACAGGAAGTCTGATGCAGAAGCCCATGCATACACAATAGAAGGAAAGACCAGCATTTGAGTGTTTACTGGTGTATTTATATAGACCTTTCCAATAAAAAAAATTCTCAAAAATGAAGAAAAGGCGGCACTCCAGAAAAAATAAAAAAATAGTTTCAGAATGACTCCCTTAATAATAGGCTTACAGGCCCAAGTATGTCATTTCCTTAAATAGGCCATGTAACAGGTCCATATGTAAAAAAATACATTTATACAAATTAACCCTATGGCAGGGGTCAGCAACCTTTACTTTCAAGAGCCATTTAGCCCCCCTCTTCCACTAAACAAAAATAGTCTGGAGCCGCAAAACACAACACGTCTTATGAAATTTTTCATTTTAACTATTACAACAGAATACAACAAACAAAAGTGCAGTGTGTATGTGTAGGCCCTATTAAATACTAGTGTTCTCATCTGTTTAAAGGCAAGGGCTATAGATGTCATTAAAATATGCATCACATCCATGTCTATAGCCCTCGGACTTTCTGCAGTTGGACTCTGGAGGCTTCTCTCATGTCTCTAGTGTGCCACCGTGGTAAGGACCATGATGAATCATCTTGCTGTGACTCGGTCTAGCCTGTCACTCCTGGGACGTCTATACTGCCCTTGCACCTGCTTACTGGGGTCGCACAATCAAGAAGCCACCAGCAAGTGTGAGGGCTTCATAGGCGACGTGACAGACAAAGCCACAAGATCGAGCCGCAGCAAGCAGGATGAAGAGTCTCATGAGGCTCCTGAGCCGCAGGTTGCCTACCCCTGCCCTATGGGAAATACTTAACCATAAAAAACATTATTCTTAAATTTAAACCATTAAAAAACATTATTCATATAAAAAAAGAGAGAGAAAAGAACAGAATCCGCCCCTCAGGGAGCCCCCCCTTTTTTTCTATACCACAAGCTGAGTCATATGCCAAATAGCAGATTGTAAAAATGCCCATTATATTTGTTCTTACATGTATCGTCTCCTTTATTTTATATTCAATATTTACTTTTAAAACGTAAGGGTCCTTTAATAATATGAATGTAACCTATTTAGATATATGTGAGTATCGTAAATATATAGTTCTCACAATATAATGACCTTATTGGAGGAAACAGTGTGTGTGTTAAATATTATTGATATATGTGGAATTATACACATCCGATAACTGTGTATAGAGATGTAAAAATTGAAAAAGAGAAAGCTTACTTAATTTTAGCCTTTCCTTCTCCTTTAAGGGAAGGGTAGGTTTAATTGTTAACTTTAATAACAGTTACCAAATATAACAGTGCGGGTTAGAAAAATATTGTTCTTTGTTTCCTTCCTGCCCTGGGTGACTGGGTATAGACAGCAGGCCAATGCATAATACCATGCTTTACTATCCAGGAGGCACATCTTTGTTTTTCTTAAATTATTTTTTAAGAGTTTCCAAGGGGTTAAATCTTAAACAGTGTCCCTTCCTTGGCTCCAGACCTAACTTTTTTCATCTCGTCATAAACAAAATAATATATTTGGTAACCACCAACATACTTTATTCTGGGAGGAGTCTATATCATGTACTCATTGAGTTTTTTTGTTCACACAGTCCTCTCAAAGCTGCAGCTCCGATCCAAATCATGCTCGCTTGCAGAGTGATTCCAGCACAAGTACCCAGGTATTGTCAGTTTTTTCTCCTGAGAGGTTTGAAGTAAGAGCTTTGTTTATCTAAGTGGAAATCTAGTAAAGCTACAATACATATACTGTATTTTAATTGCCTTTTAAGCATAAAGGATTTACTTTATTAAAAAGAAGATAATGCATTGAAACCTGCTGCTTTCTATTTGTGCATAATGTGCAATTAGCAGTTGTTCATCTGACCATACCCTGTATGTAATAAAAGGCACACATTTGCCATTGTGCAGTAACTCATAGCAACTGTGAGCTTCCGGTAGCGAAACCCAAGGCCCGGCACAGATTTCAGCACAGAAATGGACACTGACACAGCCTTTTATGATTAAATTGCAGCTTTGCTGGCATTTATTTGCAACTAAACACAATTCTTCAGCCCACTGGCTTCACATGGGAATCACATAAGTTTTTAACATAAACAGTCCCGATCCTAACACCCTCACTTGGTGTTCACTTTACTCACATTTGAGTTTGGCCCTCACTGGCTTTTCACTTGGACCACAAATCCCAGAATCCTCTCTGGACACACTTGAGACACTCTGATCTCCTGGGAGTAGTTTCTCTGGGAGTAGTTTCTCTGGTCCTCTCCCAGACCTTTGAATCTCCCTCCAACTCAGGGGATCACTCTCTGGTTCCCTGGTGCTCACCAGCACTCCTTCAGTGGCCCTCACTCTCCTCCACTCCAGGAGGTCTCTAGAGGAAAACAGCATCAGCCACAGCCAGCC
This sequence comes from Xenopus borealis, assembly GCA_024363595.1. NCBI lineage: Eukaryota > Metazoa > Chordata > Amphibia > Anura > Pipidae > Xenopus > Xenopus borealis. Next base: position 131,495,570 of record CM044432.1, read on the forward strand.
ATGAGGTGTTGCTCCACACCTCCTTTTAACTATCCTTAATTAGCTACCTAGTTTAGGCAGCTGCAAACTCTTACATGGAGCAAGGGATGGAAGCCCACCCTGCTCTCTTCCATCCACTCCAGGGACCCTTAATCCAGCTTTTACTGAGCAGTTCAGAATCAAGCAGCATTACTTGCTTCAGTAACAAAGTTTTCCCTGGAGTTTAACATTTCACCAGCCTAATACTGGTGAAATACAAATGATATTGTGCCCTTTAGACACCCATATCTTACACAACCAATAAGATGTTTGCATTTAACCAGCTGACCAGTAAATACTGTCTGCTGATTGGTTGCTATAGGCTACTAGAACTGTGCTGCCATATATCATTCAGCGAGTCTTTATTTTCTGGTATGGGCAAATAAAAGAGACATGGAATACTGGATAATGGTAACAAGACCTGATAAATTTTACAGTTTTAGATGTTCACTTTCATTGGTTAATAAGTTGAATTTGTTTTTATAGTGTGTTTTACACAGTGAAATCTCAGTAGATACAGTATGTGTCTTTCTGTCACAGGTGTTTGAGTCTGTAGAAGAAGCAGAACAAATAGAAGCCAGTGAGGACAATAAACCTGCTAAGATTGGTAATGGGACTGTTGCTAATGGAACCTGCTCTCCAGATTCAGGTCATCCTTCTTCACGAAATTTCTCCATTACTTCTGGGTATTCTGAACAGAGCTTTAGCACAGATGACAATGCTTCTCTGGAGACCAACAAAAACTCTCTGCACTTGCACATGAAACAGGGGACCACTGAAGCAAAAAAACAAACCACCTCAGAAAGTATCCTGCCAGATAACAAGACAACAGAAGTGCTTCCCATTCAGGACAGCTTGGATGGAGAGGTGACTGCTAATGAGAGCCTGGATGTTTTTCTTTCCATTACTGAAAGCACAGATGATTTCCTGCCAGACAAGGAGACAGCTGTGCTCTCTGTTGTAGAGACTTGGCCAGACAGTGAAGCAGATAAACAGAGCTTAGCTGGAAGTGAAGATAACTTGTCTGAAGAACCAGAGATGGAGAGTTTGTATCCACAGCTTGACTCATTGGTGGTCATTGATGCTACAGTGTGTGAGATGTCTCCTGTTTCTTCAACAGGAGTGACGTATTCAGTAAGTACCAGTTAGTATAAGTTACCAGTTTGCATTTGCTACATATTGCATTTATAGGCTCTGATGCGCTCTGTCGCACAGTTGAAAAGTTTTAGCAACATATTGAGGCTCTCCTACCAACTGCACTTGCATACACCATATCTAGAGACTTTTTAGCACTTCAAGGGGCAGTATTTTCAAGGGTTTCAAAATTCTTTTTTTTGTGTGAATCAAATATGTTTCGAATTTTTCAGGTTGGAACTATATGATTGAATATTAGACATTCAAATTTCTTCTCAAAGGGCACCTATCAAAGCCAAAATTAAACACATAATAACAATCTGACCAGTACAACCTAAACATGTTAAATCAAACTACATATATAGTTTTTTGGAAAAAAAACTGCAGGTTTTAAAAAAATCCCTTACTTCTTTCACTGAGGGAGTCCATACAGTGACTATAACAGTGACTATAACATGCAAAGTCCTGAGTATTCTACCCAGAATGCCTAGCTTTAGTAAACTCTAGAAGTATCACAAGAAGGGCACACAGCAACTTCCAGAAGGTGGCAGCACTAACACAGAAGTTTGGCAGATTTGAAAATAGCTTAGAAGGTTTATTAGGCAACCAAGAAATTTTAACTGAGCATGTGCGAGATTTCAGAGCTACGGTTGGCTGTGAAGATATAGGTAGGAAGAGTCAGTGGAATCCAAGATGCCTGCCTCAGCTAGAACTGCAGTGGTGATAGGGGAGATAGGGGGTATAGTGAGCTGATGATTTACATTATACAAACAATTCTAACTGTTTTAAAAATCGGTTTTCGTGAACTTTTACATAGTGTATTTACTTATATGTAAATTATTTTAGTTATGATTGGTGCCCTTTAAATAACCTCCTAGTTGAATTGTGATTATATTCAAATTACAAAAGAAATTCACATGAATTTGAAATTCGACTTTTGATAAATGGGCCTCCCAATGTTTTCATTGAATTTTTTCAAGAAAACACATAGAGTAGTGTCAGATTCATTACAGCCAAATGAAGAAAGTTAAAGCGTTAAGGAGTTGAGTAAAGGTGTTGAGTATAATTATGACACTAATGTTGGATCATTAATGAACATTAGGTTCAACCATTACAACTGTTGTCTTGTTATAACCATATCAATCTCCAAAACCAGGTCCTACAATCCACATGGTTCAGGAAAGGAGACAAAGGGGCACATTTAAAGTGAAGATGACAGTTCACTAGCAAACAACCTCAGCGCTAGAGAATTGTCACAACATTTCATCAGTGATTCTCTAGAATTCTCTAGAGAAAATAAGTATTTTATAAAAGTGTGAACTTTACCCTTTTCTCCAAAGTGTACTTCGCCTGCTTCAGCTTGGCAAGCTACCATGAAAGAGCAGCCACATTTGTCCTTTCCATGCTACTTTTCTCTATGGGGAAAATTCTGTTGAGAATTTCCCCTCTACTTTTTTTTTTTTTTTTTTAGAATTCTTTCCAGGAGAAAATTCACCACAGTGAACTGAATGAATGGAAATGTGTTTTGAAAATACACCTGGCAAAGTGAGGCGAACTTTTGTGAAACAAGGCGAAGAGAGAATTCACTATTTAATAAATGTGCCCCAAGTGTCTAAGAAAACCTGATTTAAATGTTTTTTTTCCTGTTTTAACACTAACCGCTCCTTGTCAGCAATGAAGATTTAACTGGTTAAGTATGGCCTTTACAAGCATGCCTCCAAGGTTGTATTCCTACTTAGTGTGTATTAAAACTTGAATCAGTTACCTGCAATGGATTTTCCACACTTTCGGGGATGTCTGTCTCGGTTCCCCTTGATCATAGAGATCCTTGCTGATTTAAAGTATTTAAAGTATTTAAAGTATTTAATTGATTTGTTTTTTTTTTTGTTTTTTTTAATGTATGCTTGCTAGTGTAGAGCAGTGGGGCTTTAAAGCTACATGGCATGTTGTTAATGTCACTTGTATTTATTTTAGCACCAGTTTTTGAAATCCACATTTTCTGCTCATTCATAGCAAGAACTATTGGACATGTACACCATAAATCTACATCGCATTGAAAAGGATGTGCAGAGATGTGACCGCAACTACTGGTATTTCACACCAGCCAACCTGGAGAAGCTACGCAATGTCATGTGCAGGTGTGTAACATACACAAAAGCTGTGAATATCTTATCTAAATTATATCCTTATAAACTGTGAGTTCTGATGTCACATGACTCGCTAAAACTTGTGTATTATAATAAATAAAGTACCCCCAGTTGCAAAATATGAGAATATTAAAAGTTACCTCAGAGTTCCATGACCTGTATAAAATATCGTCATGAAACTCCTTGGCAACTTATAATATCCTTATATTTTTACAAGAGGGGGTACTTTATTCACTATATATTGCTGCATTATAGTGAAAGAGGTATAACCACCTTTCTGCAGTTTCATTCATTTAGGGCTGGCATCTTGAATGATGGAAACTGCAGAATTGGATATACCATGCGCTCATCAATATGGTACATCAACAGCAGAAATGTTCACATGCTCATTACAGTCTGCCTATATGCCAAATGTGAAAGATAGGGGAATTTCCCCAACCCTTCAGCTCAGTCTCTGTATTTAGCTGTCTGGCAGTGGACTATTACTATTTTCCTTAAATATATATTCACTTCCTTAAGGATGAAGACACACAGGGGCAAATTCACTAAGCGGCGAAAATTCGCTAGCGTTGGCTTCGCTAACGTTCGCCAGCAATACGCAAATTCACTAAGATGTGAAATTGTGCTCAGGGCGGCGAACATTAGCGAAGTATACCTAATTTGCATACGGCGGGAACTTAAGCGTATAATAGAAGTATATGGTACAGCCACTACATTACACTACACAAGCCCAGGAAACCTTTAATAAATAAAATAAAGTTGTTTCTTTTCTTTTAATAAAGCCAATTATAACTTTTGTCTGTTTTGTAGCCATGACAAGTAGTTGCTACTAGTAGCTCTGTGAGTCTTCGCCCTAAGGGTTAGGGCATATGGGGAGATTTAGTCGCCTGGTGACTAATTGCCTCTTCTGCCGGGGGGCAATCTCCCCAAACTGCCTTTCGCCTGCTTGAATGAAGAATCGCCTGCGCTAATGCAGTCGCGGCGCTTCAATTTCCAAAGCAGGTGATTCTTCATTCAAGCAAACAGAAGGCAGTTCAGGGAGATTGTTGCTCCGCAGAAGAAGTGATTAGTCGCCAGGCGAATCTGCCTCAACCATAAAGCTGCTGCCACAGAAATTGGCCTTCGGGCCTCTATATGGAAAATACGACCCTAAAAACAACACAAAAGTAATCCACAGAATTGCCGTCTACCTTATTGCCAAGCTGATTCAGTAGCAACAGGGTGCCACACAGCAGCAATTTTTTCACTTGCTGGAATCAATAAAGGGAATGGTATTTTGATCACAATTGTTGTCCCTGAGCTGGTGGCTTCAGTGATCAAAAACACATGCTACTGACTATTGCTATTTTGCTTTCATAATATTGCTCCTAACAATCTCTTTCAAGTGGAGAGGGGCAAAATCTGTGTGTACTAAAATAATGGTAATATGGAATATATTCTACATGTCAAATGTCAAGTTACTGAAGTTACACTTTGCATCTGAACATTTTTTTATCCTTATAGTGGAATGTATTGCATTGCTAATAGAACCCGTTATATTTCCCAGCTATGTTTGGCAGCACATTGAGATTGGATATGTACAAGGCATGTGTGATCTCCTGGCTCCTCTCTTGGTGATACTAGATGATGGTACGACATTATTTATTCTTAGTTTTTTTTCCATTTTAGTAAACATTGTTGCCTTTCGCTCCATTGACTTTCTGAAGCTACTTGAATGTATTCATAGTAGGGATGCACCGAATACAGCATTCAGTTTGGGATTCAACAAGGATTCGGTCTTTTCCAGCAGGACTTGGATTTGGCTGAATCCTTGTTCATGGGCGAACCGAATCCGACTTTGCCTATGTAAATTAGGTCTGGGAAAGGAAATCATGTGACTTTTTGCAACAAACCAAGGAAGGAAAAAACATTTTATCCCACCTTTCCCACGCTTAATTTAAATATGCAAATTAAGATTCGGATCGGCATTCGGACAGATCTTTCACAAAGGATTCAGGGATTTGGCCCAATTCCAAAAAAAGGATTTAGTGAATCCCTAATTCATACTGTAATGCTACTCTTATATGTATTAGAGGGAGGATTGACTGAAAAATGCAGTTTACGTAAGCTCGGAATTAGTACCACATCAAACGTGTTTTCCCCTATATTGCATTATGTAAGATAAACGACTACTTTCAAAAGGACATTTATTATACAGCTTGTTTTGTCTTGGTCCCCTTTAATGTAACTGATACTTAGGGGTAGATGTATCAAAATGTGAGATTATAACTCACCACAGAAAAGCTCGATTTCTATTCATTCCTATGGAATTTTCAGAATCGTATATATCAATGGAGTTCACCATTTCATAAATATGCTTTCAGAAATCCGATAGTAATGAATAGAAAGTGAGTGAGTTCTAATTTCACACACCTGTTAACTTTCCATTAATATCTATACTTCTAAAGTATCCCATAGGAATTATTAGAAAGTGGGCAAGTTTTTCTGTGCTGCCCCTTAGAGATACATTTTTTTTTGTGCTGTAGATTCATTTTGTGTCAGTATGATTCCGCTATCATTTCTTTGCAGAGGCAAAGGCCTTCAGCTGTTTTACTGAATTGATGAAGAGGATGAACCAGAATTTTCCTCATGGAGGTGCCATGGACACACACTTTGCCAACATGAGATCTCTGATACAGGTATGAGCCAGTGGCCACAAGGCAGATACTTGCACAGAATATGAAATGTATCAGCAAGTCTAAACCATGATATCAACTAAAAATAGAGCTTTATCAGGGAAACAAATCATGTTAATGTGAAAGGGGCTAAAGCAGTTAAAGAGCCCTTCATAATGCAAAATATGCAGTGTAACTCCTTTTGTTTTGTATTCACATTCCTCATGTTATACACATCGCACTTCTGAAAGGAGTGCTCCATCTTCATGTTTACTTTTGGTTTGTTATGGAATGGCTAATACTAAGCAATGTTTGAATGGTTTTAATTTTTTCACTTATTTATAACTCCTTATTTATAAAGCCATTTTTTCCATATTATTTATAACTCATTTTCAACTCATTTTCTTTCAAATTGGGATCACTGGCTCTAAAAACCAAATGCTCTATAAGGCTACAAATTTATTGTTATTGCAACTTTTTGTTACTCATAATTCTACTCAGGCCTCAACTATGCATATTCCAGTTTCTTATTTAAATCAATGCGTGGTTGCTAGGGTAATTTGGAACCTAGCAACCAGATGGCTGAAATTGCAAACTGGAGAGAAGCTGAATAAAAAGCTAAATAACTCAAAAACCACAAATAATAAAAAAAAAAAAAAAGAAAACGAATAACAGATTGTTTCCAAATATCACTCTCTTATCATTATACTGTAAGTTCATTTAAAGGTGAACAAGCCTCCAAAATGAGGTGGCGACATGAAAATGGCTCTTTAATGTGCCTGTGGCCAACTCAGAAACACGTGTTTAATAGAACAGATAAAGCATAAATATGTGAGCACACAGGCTGAGGGGCTCAGTTGCTCTCAGTCTGTGTATTTTGCAGGCTGAGAGACGGAGATCTGCTCCATTGATTTGAATTAGCTAAGCCTGTGTGTGCATATGCATGGGGGATCAGCCCAGATACACAAAGGAGGCAGATTCTGGGCAGGCAAGGGAACCTGAGGATACACAGAAGGAACAGGGATGAAACAGGGCATAGTCAGATGACCGTCCAAGGTCAATAACCGAGAGAGCAGTGTAGTACCAATCAGAATAAAAAAACATATTCAAGAACAGGCAGCAGTGTCGGGACATGCAGCAGTCATCAAAGTCAGGACCAGGCAGAGGTCAGACACATAAACCATTCCAGAAATCGCACCCAGGAACTTACAAATCAGAATTTATGTTGAGAATTGGTTTTCATTAACCCTAGTGAAAGACTCATGCAGTCAGGCATTACTATTTGATGACACCATAAACCCATTACTATTTGAATCCTTTTCCACCAAGCCACAGGGAAAGAAAGAATATCATTGTTTTGTAACTAATATGGACTTCATGTATACTCTTTCTTGGCAGATTTTGGATTCAGAACTTTTTGAACTGATGCATCAAAATGGTGACTATACTCATTTCTACTTCTGTTATCGCTGGTTCCTTCTTGACTTCAAACGGGGTAGGTGCTTATTACTGTCTGAATCAGCAGTGATACTTTCAGCTGGCACAATATGCTTCAGATTGTGACAAATTGCAACCTCTACCTATTACAGGCACACTAAATAACTCTAACATGCATACAGTAGTTCCCTAAATAGAAAGACAGATTTCTTTGCAAAGACTTTTGCTTTGGAAATGAATACTTCTACATTTGTGGATTATGTCAGAAATGTTACAGGCCAGATGTTAAAAGGAACAGTAACACCAAAAAACTAAAGCGTTGCACTGGTAAATCTGCTTCAGAAACAATACTATAGTTCATATAAACAAGCTGCTTTGTAGCAATGGCGGAAATTGAAGAAAGGCTATATGGCACAGGTTAAATAGTGGATAACAGATAAAATTATGTTCTACAGAGAAGAGTCCTGCACGGGTCCATTTTTTTGCTACACGTAATGCAATCCACAAAACCTGACCCGTAAGTACCTCGTCCGCAATCCGCGACCTGCTGCCCGTCAAGAATCAGGAAGTGCTATCATTGTGACTGGAAGTGACATCATCGGAAGTAGTCGTGATCAGAAAAAATTTGTAAAAAATCTCTATTGAGAAGACCCGCTGCCCAACCCACAACCCACAGAACCGCCAACCCGTGTCTATACCTGCATTAGGAACTTCTGCCCGCAACCCGCAGGGTACCGCAGGTTTTTGTGTGTAACCCGCAGGTACCCAACCCGCTGCAGGAGCTTGTCTGCTGTGTAACTTGAGACTTTTCTCCTGTCCCCATTGCTACACAGCAGCTTATTTATAGAAACAATAATAGTGTTTCTGAAGCAAACAGCAGTTTTACCAGTGCAGGGCAGCACTGTATTATATTTGTATTATTTTAAAACACTTTAGTTTTGTCTGGCTTCTCACTCAAATGACAAACGGCTCATTCAACATACCGTATTTCATTATTGACAGTAGTAGTTGTTTACTTTACAACAACATATAAAGGGTTTTTTTGAGGCTTTTTGTCTATGAAATGAAAAGAACATTTGCTTTTCTTTCTGACGATTCACATCTAGTGTATGTAGAGAAGCATGAGCTAATGATCAGTGTGTGCATGTTTTGCTTTTACTATTAAATGCAGCTCTGCATTTAGCACATCGATGACAAGTTATGGCCATAACAATATAAAGGGGATGATGTATTCTCTTTACTGGAAAGTAGCATGTTATGTGTTAGGGAAACCTACGGAACTGTTACAGTAATCAGCATATTTAAGAACAAATGAAAAAGCCAATACCTTGAATGTTGCAAACAGGGCGATCCCTTATTTATTGCATGGTGCTCCAGACAACATTATAAACAATTAAACTTTTCGGGACAACATGTCTTTTCCTCAGTGATAGTGAGATTATAATGCTATACAATATTTATAGGAATAAACAGTACCACCTATTGTTGAACAAACACATGAACCCTTAAGCGGTAAATACATTTTCTAACAATATATAGATAATATCAGAGTCCAAAAATTTGTGTTAAATAAAGTCCATGATTGTTCCAAAGTGTGTCCATATACAAAGTCATTGTTGTTCCTATTTTTAGCTGAAGAGAAGGATAAAATTCTGCATTATACAAGTAAGAAAGAGACGTCCTTCTCCGACTTCTAGTTATTGAGTAACACAAATATGTCTTATGTTTATCATGTATTCCAGTGATAATGTGTGTATGTACATAACCCCAAAAACCTTTTTTTAAATGGGAACTCCACAAAAACATAACTTAAGCTTTTTGAAAAGTAAACATTATTTCAAGCAACTTTGCAATAAACATCAATTAAAAAATATGCCGACTTTTCATGACTTGAATGGTTTCTGACAGTTCCCTAAGCCTAGCCCTTTGCTATCCTGCTGATCGGTCTGACTACTTTACTGAGCTGGCTGACAACTGTTACTTTGTATCAGCAGCCAGCTGTCTGTAGCCTGCATTCTCCAAACCCCACAATTCTCTCCCTGCACACATGATTTCAATAAGGATAGGATAGGTGCAATGCATTGTGGGGTATGTAGTTCCTGCATGCTGTCTGTAAGCTGTGGAGAATTTGTAGCATCAGTGTTTAGTCCCTCCTTCCCTGCCAGGATTTCAAATGATGCAGAAAGAGAAGAACTGTTAAACCGCTGAATTTCAGCATTGAAAATGGCATTTATTCATACTTATTGAAGAAACCGGTAACTTTAAGGATTAAGAATGAAATATCCGTTAAAGGATTATTATAGGAAAAACAATGACTTTGTAAATGGCACTGTTTAATTATTGTATAGCAACAGTCTAACTATCACTGAGAAAGGGACATGTGGTCCCGAAAAGTTTGGAGCACCATGCTATAAATAAAGGATTGCCCAGTTTGCAGTATTCAAGTTATTGGCTTTTTCAGTTGTTCCTGGATTACTTAACTGGCATGTGGCTATGCCAGTGCCAATGCCTGCATTCCTCCACAATAATCTGTCTTATAGTACATATAGTACATGCTTGTTCACAGAGCAACAGAACTGTGTATTGAATAGTAGTTGTTTTCCTACCTATAGAGAACAGTCGGATTTGCTGGACCATAATGTCTTATTTCAAGTCACTGAGTTAGCATGTTTATTATTATTTATTATGTTCCATATTTACTTTTAAAGTAAAGGTTAACCTATCTTTTTTCTTCAACAGAATTGGTATATGATGATGTCTTCTCAGTTTGGGAGACCATTTGGGCTGCCAAGAATGTCTCCTCTGCCCATTTTGTCCTGTTCATTGCCTTAGCTTTAGTGGAGGTTTATCGGGATATTATCCTTGAAAACAATATGGACTTTACAGATATAATCAAATTCTTTAATGGTAAGTATTTGCATAATAAAATATGAGCAAATGATACTGCTTAAAATTGGTTACACACAAGACAATATTGCTTAAAGGACAAGGAAAAGTAAAAAATTAAAATCCCATTTTTACTTTCTTAAATGAAAAAGAAACCTATCTCCTATATACTTTAATTAAAAAATGTGTACCTTTTTTATAAGAAACCTGCTGTATGCAGTGAAATTCTCCCTTCACTTACTGCTGTGTATAGGAATTGTCAGACAGCCCCTTAAAGGACCAGTAACATCAAAAAATGAAATTGTTTTAAAGTAATAAAAATATAATGCAGTGTTGCCCTTCACTGGTAAAACTGCAGTGTTTGCTTCAGAAACACTACTATTGTTTATATAAAGAAGCTGCTGTGTAGCCATGGGGGCAGCCATTCAAAGGAGAAAAGGCTCAAGTTACACAGCAGATAAGCTCTGTAGAACATAATGTTATCTGTTATCCATTACTAATCCTGTGCCATATAGCCGTTTTTCAATTTCCGCCATTGCTACTTAGCAGCTTGTTTATATGAACTATTGTAGTGTTTCTGAAGCAAACACATCAGTTTTAACAGTGCAGGGCAACACTACATGATATTTTCTTTACTTTAAAACACTTTAATTTTTTGGTGTTACTGTTCCTTTAATGAGGGGTAGGGAAACAATCATACTTATGAACAGCAGGGGAAGCCCCCACCTTCCTTCCCAGCCATGCAGAACTCAAGCAGCTTTTGTTACCCTGTTTTAATAATTTCTGACAATCCCTAAGCAGCCCAGACCACACTGAGCATGGGCACAAATGCAGATGTTTAACAAAGTTACAACAATTTTGAAAGCATAAATCATTTTTTTGATTAGATTTTGTGCTGCAGTAAGTTCATGCTTATGTTTAGTATACTAAATACAGCATTTCTAGCCTTATTCTATTTTAGACTTTCCTTGTCCTTTAATGACTTTTCTAGAGAGAGTGAGCAACTAACTGACCCTATATTGCCCCTATATGCCAGATTTAGGCAGATTAGATCATCACATCTCAAATTGTCATGGCATGTATATTGACAGTCATGTCTTAACCTTTATAAAACACTTGTCCTGTAGCTTCATGCATATACAGTATACTGTTATACAGTTACTGCAGCACACTGAATACGTTGAAAAGTCTTTGCTATGAGCAAATAAACCAAATCAAAGCACTTTACAACTTGTTCAATGTTCTGCAGAAACTTTGTATATCTGCAATTACAGTGACCCTAGACGGGACTGGGTCTACATTCTGACAAGTACGGCAGTCCAATCTTGTGTGTATATACTGTGTAGTTGCTGAATTTTAGGGTGTACAGTGTACATAGTGAATAATGTACCCCCTAGTGTAAAATATAGGGATGTTATAAGTGATTGAGGAGTTCCGTGACCATATCAAACCACAAGGCTGAAGGCAGTTACTTCTACTATACTCATATGTTCCAACAAGAGGTACTTTATTTATTATAATGCACAAGTTTTAGTGAGTCATGTGACAAAAATTACAACACTACTCACCTTTTATAACTGACGACATCAATAGTCACCATTTATAAGCATATAATTTACAGGATATTCATGGCGTTTGTGCATTATGCATTTCAGAGTTTTATTATTTGGGAGGTAACATGCTCTTTTTCCAAAAGTCATTATTTCTCTACTCTGGTACCAGTATATTTCCTTCTGGTAATGTAGTGTTAGATTTAGACTTTCTGAGGTTTGTCATGGTACCCACATACCTCTTTCTAGCCTACAAAAAGGGCAAAATGTGCAGTCCAATCATAGGTCACTCATTTATTGATTTTAGAGGAGATCAGGCTGAGCAATAACATGGCCCATGGCTGACTGTAGTAGACCCAAATAATATATGGTAGGGTATCTTTTGTGGCCCTCCGGTTGTTGGCCCACAGATGTCTGCACTAAATTTGTTAGATGAATAATATATGTAGACTCCCATGTATTTCCATTCTATCTATATATACCCGACTAAATACAATCTATGTTCTCCAGCCTTTAGGATGCTGTAACCCAATGGTCTGTCCATGCTTCTATGAAATAAGCTTAGCTGGTAATGCCAGGTTGGGGAATGTGTGCTTCTTTTGAAGTAAAACCAACACAATTTTTGTCATTGATAGGAACATGGCAGTATTCCTTTGTGTTCTACAAAGGAAACCAAATAAAAGCAACATATGCATCTATTATATAATAACAATTTGTTTTCTTGTTTGCTTTAGAGATGGCCGAGAGGCACAATATAAAGCACATCCTGAAGCTTGCTCAAGATTTGGTATACAAGGTCCAGACGCTCATAGAAAACAAATAAGAAGAAGCACATCTTCAAATACACATTGCTACCTGTACTGCCATGGATCCCTGCAGTTTTCCCTCTGTAAAGCTGCCCTGCAGCTGTGGGTTAAAGGGGTATACATTGCACCTGCTTAGTTATTTCAGCCAGTTTCAGAAAGAGAAGCCACAAAATGGAAATGTTCCGATTTTCCTCACTCACTTTTTTTTCTCACTGGTATTAGCATTTTATTTGTTAGGCCTCAAAATAAGATCCTTCTACTCACTGATTTCAGCTTTGCAACTGGGATTGCAGAGAGTGAGGAAATCAGCAGAATTTCTTAATATGCTGCTTTGCCCTACCTTGTATAGTAATTCCCTCAATATGCACAATATTTGTAAAGATTTCTGTAGGTGACCTGTAGTACTTATTTATTTTAAAATATTAATACTTATAGTAATGGAATTAGACTGTGAGTTCTACATCCCCTATTGCCAGCACACATTAATGTATGCAAATAACCCTAAACTAACCTTATGCGCAGTCTGTATTCAATGGGGATCTTCATCTTCTGATCTTGTTGCTTCAGATTCCAGGATCCTCTAACAGCCTTGCATTTGCAGAACCACAGTCTGAATTTCTGTATCCTTGGATGCTCTTACATTGCAGGGAAGACTTTTAGGCACAAACATACACTGTACTCAAAGTAAAAGATTTCTCTTTATTGTTAAGTGTACTTTGCATTTACACTGATGAATGCTGCTAAATATGTGAGAATGCTTTTGGCAATACGACGAAACATCACTCTTGAAACCTTAGAACGTCTCATGGTGGTTTCCACATGGTGAATCATTGTATGGCGCAGAGACATCATCTGGTACTGTTGAAGTTTACAAGATGATGGCAAATGAATGAAACCAAATTCAGACTTAAATTGTCCTGCTATCCCATTCCCATTATACTGTGGCAGGCTTATTTATTTACTCATTTATGTTTTCATGTGTTAAGCAAAGATGGAAATACTAATATTAGCTAACTATAAATACAGTTATGAGTTTTCTGTTGTCATTGCAGTGGGGTTTTTAAAGGAGAGGGAACGGATAAAACTAAGTAAGCTTTATCAGAAAGGTCTATATAAATACACCAGTAAACCCTCAGTAGTGATGCTCTTAATACTCTGTCAAAAAGAAACTGTGTTTCTTTTTTTCTATTGTTTACACATGGGCTTCGGCATCACACTTCCTGTTTTCAGCTTAAACCTCCAGGGCTAGGGCTTGAGCATGCTCAGTTTGCTCCTCTCTCCCTCCTCCCCTCCCTGCTGTAATCTGAGCCCAGAGCTATGAGTGAGCAGGGAGAGACTCAGGCAGGAAGTGATTTCACACCAATCTAATATGGCAACTGCTATCCTAAACAAACAGAGAGCTTCTAGAGCTGTTTACTCAGGTATGGAAAAGTATTCTACAGAATAAATATAGTGTTATAGCTTGCACTGTTGTGGCTAATCTATTGCCAATGAACTGCTTCGGTAGCTTTCCTTCTCCTTTAAATTCTCACCATTTTACATTTCCTGATACCTCTCTGATTCATTTCAGAATGTCTAAAGAAGAAAAGCTGGAATTTTAACAGTACCAACTTTCTAAATCTACAAAAGACCTAGACTAATGGTACATTAGTAAATAAGTTAGGAAGTAGTTTCCTTACAAGGCACCCTCAGACTACTATGGAAAAAAACAAAGCACTGGATATGTTTTCCCATGGGGATTTACATTATTGCCAATGGGAAAGCATTCACAGAGATTGCTTGCAGTTTATCATGGGCATCTAATCTCCTAGTATGTCATAGCCCCATAGTTCACCACCATAAGCCAAGTCTGTGTATTTGGCCTCTCCATTGGTATCCTCACATGCAAAACCATAAAGTGAAGTGTATTGTATTTCAAAGAATATCAGCTATTTTAAGGTTGGCGTATCAGTCTCAAAACCCTTTAGCTGTTTTGAGTTATAGCTCCCAGAATCCTCAGCTGGCTGACAGGAGGTTGTAGTTCATATCCGTTAAAATACCATGAGGATTGACATTCCCATCCATAGAAACACAGGCATCTTTACATCCATCTTGTGTATAGCACTGAAGCTTAGTTTAACCCTCCTGACAGTATGTTAGTAGTGAAAGGGAGTATCAGGTTTGGTCTCACTCCATGTTTACACAGGACCTAGCTTGAATTTTAAAGGGGAACTACCACAAAAATGAAATATAATACCAAAATAAGAAACTTCCTAAATACAATCAATTAAATATTATGTGATATT
>CM044432.1:131511236-131548305 GCA_024363595.1 Xenopus borealis
TGTCACGCTGGCGAATTAGCGCTAGCGTTAGACACTTCGCGCTTTAGTGAATTTCCCCCATGATGTCTGATGACACCCAACTGCTGAAAGAAGAGAATCAGAAGCTGAGAGAGGTATAGTGAATATAAACTTGAGTATTTCAGAAACAATGCAGAGTATTTTAGTGAATGTATTTGGAAACTTTCAGTGTGAGGAAGCTTATATTTCATTTTCGCGATTGTTCACGTTTACATGTCAAGGAAAGTTGGTGATTCTGGTCTCCCTTCCAAAGATGGCAGGGGGAAAGCATGCTTCAGCATAATATCCAATGCAAATGTACAAGCCTTTACAGTTAAGTATTTGGGCTAAATATATAAATATTTTCTTGGCAATTTCGTCTTTTCTATGGGATTTCTGTTGAAAAGAATATTCAGCTCTTCTTGGCTTGGGAGAATTACTTCTGCTCAACTGATATTGTCGAGCGTCAGCAACTAATTATGAGGCTTCCTGCTGGCTCTGTATTAACCTGCTAATTAATCTCTGATATATTCTTATGACTGTGTGTTCTTAAATAAGTGTTTTAAAGAATTGATGATAAGAAGAAATATTTATTTATTTATTTATTCAATGTACTGTACATTTCCGTGTGTCTGTGTTAGAGTCAGTGACATATTCTGTTAGTAGAGATATCGCTTTAATATTCAGACATATCTTGTAAATGTTTTTTTTTACAATGCAGCCTGCGTGTGTGTGTGTGTGAACCAGAGGAGGAGAAAACACATTAGGGAGCTGGGGATTTATCAGAAGTAACCCTGCTGTTAGCTGTAGGTATGGATCACAAGATATTAGTATAATCAGTGCTTTGCCTCTTTGTTTTATCTTTCTACGTGTTCTTATGTTCCATGAGGAGATCAAAAGCTTGACTCGTACATCTGCAAATCTGTGATCATAACATAAAAGTGGTTCCAGTTATTTGTGCAATAAAAATGTGTGTTTTTTGCACCTTTTTCTGTAGCATAAACTATAAATCACCAGTATGCCCTTTCAGTTCACCTAAGTGTCCATCAAATTCAGACCTCTGGAACCCAAAAGGGTTTAAGAAGTAAGCAAAAAATGTTAATATAGTTATCACAATGGGCTTCTTGGGCTTTGCCTGACTGATCTTTCTAATATATAGCTGTTCATCTGGTGGGACTAGTTGTAATTCAGTAGCTGGTGTAGGTTTTATATAAAACTGTATTATATCAACATTCAGCTGCCATTTAAAGGACCAGCAACATCAAAAATGTTTTTTTTTTAATTTGTTAGTATGGAAAAAAAAAACCACCACCACATCTTAAACTTAAAACCGCAAAGTCTTTATTAAGAAATAACTTACCGAAACTCCTCTTCAGAAAAGGCGATTGGGCGAGCCATCGCGTGGCGCTCGATTTTTCCTCCCTGCTTTCCTTAAAGGAGATAGCCAGGGAGTAGAAATCGAGCTCTGTATAATGGATCATTGCCCTGTTGCCTTTTCTGAAGAGGAGCGCAAGCGGAGTTTCGGTAAGTTATATCTTAATAAAGACTTTGTGATGTGTTGGTGTTTTTCGTAGTATGCTAATGAATTTTCTTTAAAACATTTTTCTGTTACCGGTCCTTTAAAAGGAAATCACATGAGCTCATTCAGTTGAGTTTATATAAACCCTAAGCGTTTTTTTATGCATGTAAACCTGTTTCCACAGACTAAAGAAAAACATGATAGTCTGTACTCACAGGAACATATTCCCAACCCCCTTAAGCTCTAGGGATGCACCAAATCCACTATTTGGGATTCAGCCGAATCTCTTTTGAAAGATTCTGCCAAATTTTTATTTGCATATGCAAATTAGGGATGGGAAAGGAAAAAGTGGAAACATTTTTTTACGTGTTTGTTGTATGATGAAAAGTCATGTGATTTCCGTTTCCCAGAAACGTCCCTTGCATTACATGGAACAAGATGAGTGAGGGGCTAGCATGGGAGATTGGTTTCTGTGAGCACAGACAGGCTATAATGCTATCATTTCAATGTAGGTCTGTATAAAAATAGATGGTGTTTATGTACCTTTTCTACACAAGCCCAACTGAATGAGCGCATGGCAAATGGGAGGGGGTATACTTCTAGCAGTCCTTCTGTTCCCAAACAAATATAGGTTTTATTTTCAAGGCATCTAGCAGGAGGGTCAGAAGGATAGGCTAAATTAAAGTTACTATGGAATCTACAACACATTGCACAAAAAACAGGGCCCATGGAGAATAGTATGATGTGCTTGTGTGTGTGCTGAGGGGATGCTGTGATCCTATAATACCTCATCTTGATTGTTAAAAAGATGCAACAAAAACAATGGGTGTTTTCTTGATATTTCAGATGTGACACATTTCAAAGTGACAATAATTATGTTTTCTAGAGTGCATTCCTTTACAGAGTGTTCAGAATTGGGAAAATCAAGAAAAATGGACTGGCATCAGTTGATTTCTGTCTTATGAAAAGCTCATATACTGTAAGTAGAGCTTACAAATAGAGCTAGAATATTTGAAATCGTCTTCAAACTCATGCCTGTAGAATTCCTTGAACAGCAGATAGCTCTAGATATGACCACACACAGTGACAAGACCATCTGGTTGCATCATTTGCAAAATGGGTTTGCGTGGAGACCAGATTTCATTGCTCACTACACTACAGTATTCCTAATGGTATCAATACCAATGCAAGCTTACCCACAATTATATATATTTATATAGTGCAATTTATTTTTGGATGTGCCATGATGCTAAGATTATTCTAATGAAGTATGAACACAGGCTAACTGTTCTTGTTATAGCTTCCATTTATCTTAAAGGGGCAGTTCACCTTTAAGTTAACTTTTAGTATGTTATAGAATGCCCAGTTTTAGTAACTTCATTTTGTCGTTATTATACAGTAGTTTTGGAATTATTTGCCTTCTTCTTCTAACTTTTTCCAGCTTCTAAATGGAGGTGACTGACCCCATCTTAAAACAGGGATGCACCGAATCCACTATTTTGGACTCCTTTGCGAAAGATTTGTCCGAATACCGAACGGACAAATTCTGTGCAATGCATTTTTAGATTGAATAAAAAAAATTTGATCGAATGGTTAAAATAGTTTGATTCGAACTATTTAATCGTTCGATCGAATTTTCGACCAATCGAATTGCGGTAAAATCCTTCAATATTCGAATTCAAAGGATTTTACTTCCCTTTAAATTCGATGGTCAAATTTGAGGATTTTTTAACCCTCGAATTCGACCCTTAGTAAATCTGCCCCTTATTGCCATTGCTACTTTGTATTGCTACCCATCTCTCTATTGAGGCATCTCCTATTCATATTCCAGACTCTATTCAAATCAGTGCATAGTTGCTAGCGTATTTTGGACCCTAGCAACCAGACTGCTGAAACTGCAAACTGAAGAGCTACTGAATAAAAAGCTAAAAGAAATTGTAAAAAATTACAATTAATAAAAAATTAAAACCAATTGAAAATTGTTTCATAATATCACACTCTACACCGCACTAAAAGTTAACTCGAAGCTTAACCCCTTTAAGAACAACACTTGTCCTCTAGAATTTCTTCCATGTTAGACTGCTGGGTTGAATTTAAAGTTAAGAAAGTTCATTCGTGTGAAATCATTAATTGCCAATTTTACAATCTTCTGAACAATTTTGTTTTTTAACACCACACTATTATTTTGTCAGGAGGGTTCTTTACAGTGCAAGTAAATGGAAACCAAACATATCCATAGTGGTGTAAGCTGTTTATTACTATTATAGATACATAGAGATTGAGCTTTTTTTTTGCCTTAAACTTCTGTTCAATGAAAATGTTGCCAACCTCAGAACTCAACATGGTGGTAATCTTTTTTTATATGATTTTATTCATGTTTTATCTTAATGTAAATTGCTATTTACTGTTGTTCATTCAGAGATAAACTCTATAAAGATATATTCTATATGGTAAATGTATTTTCAAACAAATAAAGCTACTTGTTGTTATTAACATATTGAATTGGTGAAACAGAAGAAGTTCCCTGCACTAAACTTACACAGTGATTTCCAGCATCAAGGGAACTTTCCAGGGACCAGGGTATGGGGGGGGGGGCAGTAATAGAGAAATTTTGCACAGTTCATCTAAAAAGAATTAAACACAATGGTTTGAATGGGGCTGCTGGTATTTTAATTCACAACATGTGTAAATATATCAATTTTATTTCTAGCCCTAGTTTTAACAGGAAGTGTAAGTATGTGGTTGCCCATAGCAAACATATTTAGAAAGGCACAAAAATAGCTGCAGAAATGTAAATGCATTTTTGTATAGAACACATCAAGGACCCAGCCTGTAAGTAGAGACTAAGAAAGGAGGAATGAACTGCTCCCTGGACAGGTTTACCTGGTTACTTGTCATTCTGCATTAAGAAGCAAGTCCCAGACAGGTACTCGCACTGCTCCAGGCCTGTCCTTTCATTTATGTGTCACTCTAGTTCCCAGAATAAATGCTACTGTGCTAAAATAACCAGTGAAGATTGCATACGTACGTCAGGTAACATTAAGGTAATAACCGACACTACAGGTCCTATTTAGCATGCTGTGTAAAAAGTGGAGTGGTGTTGGGTAAAGCAACCAATCAGCAGTTAGATTTCAACAGTTGAAAAGTTCTGATTGGTTGCTATGAGCAACATCACCAGTAATGTTTCACTCCACTTTTTACACAGCATAATAAATAGACCCCTAAGTATGTCCAGGAATAACCTACTAGCCAATAACCTATTGCTTATGATTAAGGGCATTTCTGCCAAAAACGTGTCAAGCAATGTGTGTAATCTGCCTTTCTTTAAAAATTATGGACAAATAAATAATCAAGTTTTTAAAGGAAAACCATACCCCCAAATTGAAAACTTGAGCAACAGATAGTTATATCAAATTTTAAGTGACATATTAAAGAATCTTACCAAACTGGAATATATATTTAAGTAAATATTGCCCTTTTACATCTCTTGCCTTGAACCACCATTTCATGATGGTCTGTGTGCTGCCTCAGAGATCACCTGACCAGAAATATTTCAACTCTAACTGTAACAGGAAGAAGTGTGAAAGCAAAAGACACAATTCTGTCTGTTAATTGGCTCGTGTGACCTAACTTTATAGTTTGTTTGGTATGTTTGTGTGCACCGTTGGATCATACGATCCCAGGAGGCTGTCCTTATTTTTTAAAATGGCAATTTTCTATTTATGATTACCCAATGGCACATGCTACTAAAAAAGTATATTATTATGAAAATGGTTTATTTACACGAAGCAGGGTTTTACATTTGAGTTGTTTTATGCAATATCTGTTTATAGAGACCTACATTGTTCAGGGGGGTATAGTTTTCCTTTAACCTACTGGAGTGCGGAACCGCTTTTTCTTCTGCCTTCAATATAGCCAACAATCAGCAGGTAGCATTAGGGTTGCCAATTTTTTATTGGCTTATAATGTAACAGATGGAGGGGAGGTTCTGTGACATCAAGGGTGGGGTGATCAGACAATGGGTGGGGTTATTATCTGACAAGGCCGGGGCTAGTGGACACATTGTTACACAGCTGATGGGCAGGATAGAGGGGGGAGTAGAGTGGCTGGATTGGAGTAAATTGGAGGTGGCACGGATGCAGAACACGAACAAACAGGGATGACCCATTTTCTGGCATTAACTCAAACGTTATTTGAGCCACAACAAGAGAGAGGCACCTGCCAGGGCAGGGGATGGACAACAGCGGCAGCACAAGGATGACAAGGGGGGCCCCATCCTGATCTTATTGGTGGATAGAGGTTACAGCAGAGGTGCCCAGGATGTCGATCGCAGTTTACCAGTCGATCCCTATTATTTTTCTGGTAGACCGTAACCTGTCCGACATTTCCAACTGCACTTCTTGGTTGTCAGACGAGACTTCAAATGTGAATCGGCATATAGAAGAATGGAGAGCAGAAGGGAAGGCAGGGAAGTCTTTTGAGCAGCAAGCACGGACACAGAAGGAAGGGCTAAGCAACAAGCACAGACATCTGGTAGGGCTGACAGCAACAGACACAAAAGTTAGGGGTGAGGACACAAAAGGTAGGGCTGTCAGCAACAAGCAGGGATAAGATAAAAGGCCATTTTTAGGCCTGAAACGTCGCTGTGATGCCCGTAAGTCTGCAATAAAAAGGCATTTTTTTTTTCACAAGAACAAGTGGTGTTATTCTATCTTTACTTCTGCAATTATTGCCAGTGGAAAGTTGCCACTGGGGAACCTGCACTACAACACAAGGAAGAATAAGAAGTGGTGCTGACCATCAAATTTCAGCAACAAGCAGGGACACAGAAGGGAGAGGTGAGCAGCAATAAGCACTGAGGGGAAGAGAGGACTGAACAGCAAACATGGAGGGAAAGGGAGTATGGTTAAACTTTCATAAGCAGCCAAATTTTGCAAAATTAACATGGTAATTAGGACGGGTGGTCAAAAGTACATCCCAGTGTAACAAAGTCTGGTCACCCCTGGGTTACATCATCTTGGCAAATGTAGAACATTTTCACATGGTGGTTGGTGTTTTATCCATTGTTATGGTTCCGCTGGTGGAGAGTCATTGATCACTGCCCTGGTGCTTTCTCGCCTTTACCCAACAATACAGATATAGGCTAAAAGGCAAACCAGTAGTGCCATGTCATGCATCAATGTGACTGTGTTTCAGCTAAACCTCCTAGAAAGTATTTACTGGGGCCAAAGAACCTGGCACCACGCACAACATTTTATGCTGCTAAATGTCCCAAAGTGGAAATAAAAACATTTCTAATGGAAATTGACTTACTTGAGGGGCCGCAGATATCCTCTGGTACTCCGGCATGCCAGTCCAACTCTACTCCTATGTTACTACTAACTATGTACGTGTCTATAATGCTGGTTCTTACAATATCATATCTCCCAATTGTCCTGATTTCTATGGGACAGTCCCAATTTTGACTGCTCAGCCCCCCAGGTTTGTTACTGAAATGTCCCTAGTTTATTTCTTTTGATCTTTTGCACTGATGCCAGAAAAGGATACAATGCTTTTGGAACTTAATGTTTCTTGATTAACAATGAGCAGCTGCACTTAGATACATCTGTAAAAATGTAAGGTAAGCAAAGATACAATTGTAACTAATATCATAAGCAGGTCTCTTAGGGAACTAAGCTTAAAGGGCAATTTCACTTTCATTAGCAGAACTGTTATAACAGCTAAAACAGGGCCCCAGAAATAACCTTGAATAACCTGACGAATGTTGTAAAATGTACATGGTAATTAGGGGGACAATTTTGCAGCAGTTATTTTTGTCCCTCTTTAAATTTTTCATATGTTGGGAGGTGTGCAGTACATATGTTGGGAACAAAATTGTCAAACTAACTTTTGTTGTTAATATACTTACATTTTTGTGGTCTTTTCAAGAGAATGTCCTTGATTTCTGTTTTTTCCTTCTGTGTTGCTGCTTTACAGCTCTTGTAATATGTGCAGGCCCTAAAATATGTGTCTACTTTCCTTTGAATTGTAGTCTTTTTCCTACTGAATCAATTTTCTTATTTTGTTCACATTTCAATTTTCTTGAGACTGCAGGCTCAGTAGGCAAAAGAGATGGATCTACAACAATTATTAGTAATAAGAAACGTTGTATGCTTTTTTTTTTATGTGTTTTACTTTGTCTTTTTGCATTATTTTTCCCTACCCAGAAGCTTACATTTTAGACAATAGTATCTTCGTTTTGATTTCATTCAAGTTGTAACGTCCAATGAAGGGAAGGAAACAGGAGAGCATCACAGTGACAATGGCCATCATATACCCCCAACCAAGAAAGCAATCCCCGCTCTTGTAAATAAAAGATGAACCGCAGATCTGCCTAGCGAACTGGGAATGGAGATTGAATGGGAAAACCAGAAGGCCCAGGACTGTAACGACCACTGCATGAGATAATAAAGAAAGACAAATAGTAATTACTTACCCCTTATTGTTGTTGTTGAATGTTGTTAAAATGTTATGCTTTGTGGAAAGACTGGCCTGTTTATGTTGGACCATATTAAGTTTGCTGTAACAGAGCAATAAACGCTATACAATGAGTTTAACCTCCAGTTAAAGGACAAGGACAGTCTAAAATAGAATAAGGCTAGAAATGCTGTATTTTGTATACTAAACATAAAAACGAACTTACTGTACCACAAGCCTAATCAAACAAATTATTTATGCTTTCAAAGTTGGCCCAGGGGGGGTCACCATCTTGTAACTTTGTTAAACATCTTTGCAAGACCAAGGCTATGCACATGCTCACTGTTGTCTGGGCTACTTAGGGATCATCATAAATGATCAAAACAGGGAAACAAAAATGCTGCTGGAGTTCTGCAAGGCTGGGAAGTAAGGTGAGGGCTCCCTCTGCTGTTCATAAGTATGATTGTTTCCCTGAGGGACCATCTGACAATTCCTATCCACAGAAGTAAATGAAGGGAGAATTTCACTGCATACAGTCAGGTTTCTTATAAAAACATTTTTTAATTAAAGTATATTGGAGATAGATTTATTTTTCATTAAAGAAAGTAAAAATGGGATTTTATATTTTTGCCTTTCCTTGTCCTTTAACACTATTTGCTCTTTGCAGAACAAGGGACTACCAGTGTATTGGGTGTTGTTGGGAGTTTAACTACCTAACAGGGCTGACACTTCTGATGTTTTCTTACAAATGAGGACCATGATTGTTGAACATGTCGATGCAATTTATGATAATTCAGGTATTAAGATGAAACCCTCAGTCTGACTGACAAGTCTGGGAATAATGTTCTCTCTCTCTCCTTGGTGTCACAGCTGATGTGAGTCTCAATGTGCTTTATTATTAGGGATGGCGCGAACTGTTCGCCGGCGAACTTGTTCGCGCGAACATCGGGTGTTCGCGCTCGCCGGAAGTTCGCGAACGTCGAGCGACGTTCGCCAATTTCGGTTCGCCTTATTTGGCGCTTTTATTTTGCCATTTCTCCCCCAGACCAGCAGATACATGGCAGCCAATCAGTAAGCTCTCCCTCCTGGACCACCCCCACACCCCCTGGACCACTCCCCTTCCCTATAAAAACCGAAGCCCTGCAGCGTTTTTTCACTCTGCCTGTGTGTGCTGAAGAGATAGTGTAGGGAGAGAGCTGCCTGTTAGTGATTTCAGGGACAGTGGATAGTAAGTTTGCTGGCTAGTAATCTACTGTACTTCAAACAACTGCCATCTAGCTGTGTGAGCTTGTTCACATTCTGTCTAAATATCCATAATATTACCCTCTCCAGAAAAAGCACCTGAGTGACTTTTTTCAAGCAGCCATAATATATTTTACGTAATCCGTATCCACCGCTGTAGTAGTGTATACGTTGACCTTGTAGCCATTATTTGCCCTGTAGGCATTTTTTGCCCAGTGGGTTCTTCAAACAACTGCCATCTAGCTGTGTGAGCTTGTTCACATTCTGTCTAAATATCAATAATATTACAGTGTCCACAACCACCTGAGTGACTTTTTTCCCTTTACAGCACAAAACGCAGCGCTGTGTCAACAATGGATTTTTCAGATACATTTTTGCCCTTGATCCCCCTCTGGCATGCCACTGTCCAGGTCGTTGCACCCTTTAAACAACTTTAAAATCATTTTTCTGGCCAGAAATGTCTTTTTTAGCTGTTAAAGTTCTTCTTCCCATTGAAGTCTATGGGGTTCGCGAACCGTTCGCAAATTTCCTGAAGTTCGCGAACTTTTTTTCGGCGGTTCGCGCCATCCCTATTTATTATAAGTTACACACACAAACTTCATTCGTCTCACCTGAGAGAAAATGATCCAGATCTAGTTTTCATAGTTTTATAGAAAGATCTCATGTGTAATATAATCTTACTCAGACAGTATAATTAACAGATGGCAGCTTTTTTGAGCTTTATATACACAGTATATATCTGAGTCACATCAGTGTAGAAATAGTAGGCTGTGCAGCAGAATGCTCTTCAGATATAGAAAAGAAATAAATTCTTGTTCACAAGGCTTTAGCTGCCCATAGAGGTGCAGACTTTGCCCTGTATCCGACGGAAGAAGTCGTAATCTTCCGACCTGCAGCCAACCATTCACATTAAATAAAGAAGTTAAAGAACAGATCTGCCGATATTATTGGCTGTGACAGCAATCATATGAAAGTTATGTCTGACAAATAGTAGTGACAGTCACCCACTGATATAGTCAATACATGCAGAAGCACTATAGTTAAAAAGAAATCTTCTAACCTGTCTGATAGACTAAACGACCAATTGCAATGGCACAAAAAATGCCAGGATGATCCACACACGGGGCAAATTCACTAAAGGTAGAATTGTCACAGAACGCTGGAGACTTTTTGCTGCGATGCTGCTTCAGTGCAAGCATTTCATAACGAATATTCAATAGTGTTCATTTGTGCCTAGTGAAAATTCCCTAGTATTTGAATGGGGAGGTGCATAAGATTTTGTTGGAAAAGTTTGAAGTGGCCATTTTTTATTATACATGCCCAAGGGAGCTTAATAACGACATAAAAACAACTCTAATGCCCTAGACATAAGCCCTCCCGAAAATATATGTGGCAGGCCCCTCAAATGTGTTAAAAAAATGCTCACAGGCAATCCCTCTTTAAAAAAAAGAAAAGTCGCCAGCATTTTTTTGAAACATTTTAAGACTTTCCAGCATACAGGATATAATGTCACTGACATAACATTGAGGAGGATGTAGCTTCATCTTATCAGTTCACCAGGTCTGAGCTGGGGAAGGAAACTCTGGCAAATGAGGTAACGTTCTGTAAAATCCACACTTTTGTGAATTTGCAGAGCAACGACCATTCGCCAGAGCGAAAAGTTGCTTGTGATAGAGTGCGAACGAATGCTAGCGACTTTCTCTTTCGCTAGCGAAAAGTTGTCTGCGCCTGTTAGTGAATTAGAGATGTCCCTGCAGATTGGATTTCTGGCGAATTTTCGCTAGCGAGGCTGCTTCCCCTCTTTAGTCAATCCGCCCCATAGTCCGAAAATCATGCGAACCTTCAATTCATTCAACTTTATCCATGGCCAGCTTTAAGGGCAGTTTTATCTGAACTACTGTAGCTTATTCTAAGGATCCCAGCCAGTCTGAATTGTATCACATTTATTAAAGGGGTTCACCTTTGAGTAAACTTTTACTATGATGTAGCA
Source organism: Xenopus borealis (assembly GCA_024363595.1). Classification (NCBI taxonomy): domain Eukaryota; kingdom Metazoa; phylum Chordata; class Amphibia; order Anura; family Pipidae; genus Xenopus; species Xenopus borealis. Next base: position 131,522,441 of record CM044432.1, read on the forward strand.
AGTGATATTCGGAGATAATTTGTTATTTATTTATTTTTTGAGGATTTTGAATTGCTTAGCCTTTTATTCAGCAGCTTTCAGCAACTCCCCCTAGCAACCATGTTAGTAATACAAATAGGAGTGGGCCTGAATAGAAAGATGAGTAATAAAAAGTTGCAATAACAATACACCTGCAGTCTTACAGAGTATTTGTTTTTTTAGATGGGGTGGGTCAGTGACCCCCATTTGAAAGCTGGAAAGAGTCAGAAGAAGAAGAAGGCAAATAATTAAAAAAAAAATGTTTAAAAAAACTATGAAGACCAATTGAAAACCAGAATTCGGTTCGGGATTCAGCCAGGATTCGGCCTTTTTCAGCAGGATTCGGATTAGGCCTTGTCATGGAGTGATATTATTGTGGCTGCGAGAAAGATAAATTTGAGGAAGGTAAAAGGAGGTGCTGGATTGAGAAAGGGAAAGTAACTAGGATCCTTGGAAATAGGGTGTGCTGTATAAAACCCATTGACGGCTCTAACTACAATTTGTAGTGTATCTTGTTTGGAAATGTATTTTAACTGTTAGGGGCAGATATATCAAGGGTCGAATTTAGAATTTAGATTTTTTTTATGGGAAAAATTGTCAACTGTTTGACTCAGGAATTATTAAAGTTCGATTCAAGTTTTCAATTTTTTTTAAAAAATATTTTTATTTCTGAGATTTTTTTAGACATGTATTGCGATACAGTATATATCCATTCAGTGTTATAAGCATGCATTACATCCATTAGCCATTCTATGTATTACATTTATAATACACTTATAAATTAACATTTGTTCGATTCGAGTTTTTAAACAAATTAGAAGTCATTTTTTGAGATTTATCATAATCTGGCCCTTTAAGAACTTGAATTCGACTATTCGCCAACTAAATCCTGACGAATTGTTTTAGTCAATGGGAGACATCCTGGTATCAATTTGGAGTTGTTTGCAGGCTTCCGGATATTCAAGGTTTTTTTTTTGGAGAAAAAACTCAAATCTAGTTTTTAAAACTCGAATTCAATTTGAGTTTTTGTGTCGACAGTTTAGAAAATGCGATTTTTTGAATACGCTTTAAATTTTTTTTAAAAAACTCCCATGAATTTGAAATTCGAACCTGGATAAATCTGCCCATTAGTATCTTTGGTAACTCTCAATGCCATAGCTAGTGATGAGCGAATTTCTCCCATTCCGCTTCCCGAAAAATTTGCGCAAAATTCATGATATCGGACATTGTCACGAAAAATAGTGAAAATCGGAAATTGACGCCCAAGTCCAAGTGGACGTTCGTGTTAAAGTCAATGGATGTGCGTCAAAAAAAGTTTGACACTGGCAACATTTTGACAGTGTAATTTCGCCAGCGAATTTTTGTGGGAGATTCACGAATTTATTCACCGGCGGATTCTCTAATAAATTCACAGCAAGTTCGTTCCAGGAGAGTTTATCCGCCCATCACTACCTATAGCTCATTTATTTCTCTCTCAATGAAATATACAAGCATTCCTTCTTCACCACAATCCCTGCCCAAACAATAGTTTGTATATCCTGCATATCTCTGACATTACAGGAAAACACTGGCTTCCTGTCTAATGGAGAGAGAACTTGTAGGAAACAGTATTATAACTGCTTAAAAAAATGACAATATATAAACAGAGAGGATCTGGCAGCTGCAGCAGCAACAGAAATGACGGGGTTTATTTTTCAAATAGTCAAAAGCATTTTAAAACTCTATTAAAACTCTTTTAAAACTATTAACTCATAAAGGATTTTTAGGGGATCATTTATAAAAGAGTGAACATAAAATGTGATAAATGAAATAAAATGTGATAAATGCCCCCCAAAATCCTATAGAAATGACAACACAACTCTTGTAAAATGAATGTAATTATTAAAGTTGTACCTGCAGAGATTTGGGCATATCTGGCAGGGGTGCACACTCTTCTTTGACAGAGTCCCACTGGAATGATTGTCCATGATAAAACCAGAACTGCTCCGAAACTCAGCAACAGCCATCCCCCAAACAGCAACACAGCGGCAATCTATAGGTGGAAAGGTTCACAAAAGGTACAATATTACTGAATCTCTGACATCCATACACACTTACACCATACAGAGAAAGACAAGGATGGTTTATTGTGATAGAGAATTCATAATGTAACAGTGTGTAAATGGGGCCCTTCACAGGCTGATAAAAGCTGCAGACAGACCAAGTTGACAGCTTATTGGCCAGTGTGTAGGACCTCTGACAGGTTTAAAGGGATACTGTCATGGGAAAACATTTTTTTTTTTTCAAAACGCAAGTTAATAGTGCTTCTTCAGTAGACTTCTGCACTGAAATCCATTTCTCAAAAGAGCAGTTTTTTTTTTATATTCAGTTTTGAAATCTGACATGGGGCTAGACTTTTTGTCAATTTCCCAGCTGCCCCCAGTCATGTGACTTGTGCCAGCACTTTAGGAGGGAACTGCTTTCTGTTTTTCTTCTCAATGTAACTGAAGGAGTCACAGTGGGACATGGGTTTTACTATTGAGTGCTGTTCTTAGATCTACCAGGCAGCTGTTATCTTGTGTTAGGGAGCTGTTATCTGGTTACCTTCCCATTGTTCTGTTGTTAGGCTGTTAGGTTGTTGTTGCTGGGTGGTGGAAAGGGAGGGGGTGATATCACTCCAACTTGCAGTGCAGCAGTAAAGAGCACACGTTACATGACTTGGGGCAGCTGGAAAATTCACAATATGTCTAGCCCCATGTCAGATTTAAAGAAAAAAAATCTGTTTGCTCTTTTGAGAAATGGATTTCAGTGCAGAATTCTGCTGGAGCAGCACTATTAACTGATGCGTTTTGAAAAAAAAAAATTCCCATGACAGTTTCCCTTTAACAATCCCATCAGATCTGACTGCATTCCCAGGTGTGGTGTTTATACAAAATGCCTGTAGGTGTCACTGTGCACAAGACTATACTGTGCATACACTGTACTTTCTATTCTGCTTATTCTATGGCTGCATGAACCTACTAATAAAGTCCTGTTATACTCTGCTCATCCTCGGCTATCAAAACACAACAAATTGGTGACAAGATGTCTCTTCTACCTCTGCAGCACCCTGCAGCTTTTCTCCCAAACGGCTACCAAAACATAACACCAGGGATCCTAGGGCCCACAATCGGTCGTTTGACTCAAGGTGGGCGTATTGAGGAAAGATCTGCCTATGTATGGCTGCCTTTACAAGTCTTGCAGAGTCAATGTGCATTCACTCCTTGTTCTGTCTACATCAGGGTTAGACGATTCAAAATTTAGTGTTGGAGACAGCTCTTTAACCTAAGACTGAATGTATTAGCTTTTAACTATTAATTTCTATTGTAGCAAGAAATGTTACTCCAACTGCGCATGCACCAAAACGCTGTTCAATACACGAAGATTACCGAAGAAAATGGCTGCTGTGAACTCTGCAACGAGGGGTGAGTAAAAAGATAGGGGCATTTGCCTGGGTAGCAAGTAGGATGGAGGGGAGCAGGATCTATGGGGGAGGGTTTAGTTCTGCTTTAAAAATTAGAATTTCACTATTCACCACATAAAACCTGCCAAATTACTGTATATGTCAATGGGAGAGGTCCAGTGGCCAATTTGGAGATGTAGTCTTCCTGACAGTCAAATTTTTTGCGGAAAAAAAAAACTGGAATCGAGTTTGGTCAAATTTGATTCAAATTCGATTTGTCAGAGCTTGGAGCTTGACGTTTCGATTTTTTTAAATAAATCTCCCCCATTCGAATTTGAATCAAATTTGACCAAACATGATTCCACTTCCAGTCCAAATTTGACCCTTTGGTAAATGTGCCTCCCCATCAGTTCATTACAGGTCTGGGACCTGTTATCCAGAATAGTCGGAATCAATGGTTTTCTAGATAACGGATCTTTCTGAAATTTGGATCTTCATATCTCAAGTCCAGTTGAAAATCATGTAAACAATAAATAAACCCAACAGGCTGGTTTTGCTTCCAATAAGTATTCATTATATATTAGCTTCGATCAAATACAAGCTACTTTTTTATTATTACAGAGAAATAGGAAATACTTTTTCAAAATTTGGATTATTTGGATAAAATAGAGTCTATGGGAAACAGCCTTCTTGTAATTCTGAGCTTTCTGTATAATGGAGTTCTGGATAATGGATCCCATACCTGTACTAATATATAAATTTGCCAGATATTCATCTCCACTTTTCTCCTCTACATATTAAAATAAGTTTACTCTAAATTCCTTGTTATCTGCCATAAACAGGGTCCTGTGCGGCAGCCTCACTTGCTGCAAAGGCTCATATTAATATTATTACTGCATTCTCATTATTCTGCTGTTCTTTCTTTATTCTTGCAATAAGCTGTATGGCCATGGGGGTCACAGCCGAAATGTTCTATTCATTTCTAGCAAAACTAGTAGTTCTGCTTCCTTTGAAGCTGAACAGTGACTATATAGCACTGAAAGATTATCAGGAGGCCTGTTATTAAAGGTACAGGTATGGCATCTGTTATCTGGAAACCCATTATTCAGAAAGCTCAGAATTATGGAAAGGCCATCTCCCATAGACTCCATTATAATCAAATAATCCAAATTGTAAAAATGATTTCCCTTTTCTCTGTAATAATTAGGGATACCTGGCCGAACCGAATCCAAATCCTAATTTGCATATGCAAATTAGGGCCAGGGAGGAAAATCATGTGACTTTTTGGCACAAAACAAGGAAGTAAAAAATGTTTTCCCCTTCCCACCCATAATTTGCATATGCAAATTAGGGTACAGATTCGGTTCGGTATTTGGACGAATCTTTCAGGAAGGATTCGGGGGTTTGGGCCTAATCCAAAATAGTGGATTCGGTGCATCCCTAGAAATAATAAAGAAAAGTAGCTTGTACTTAGATATAATTAATGCTTATTGGAAACAAAAACAGCCTGTTGGGTTTATTTAATGTTAACAGGGTTTTCTAGTAGACATAAGGGTTGTGACAGACAGGTAGATTCGGGTGATTAATCGCCTCTTCTCCCCGAACTGCCTGCTCCCTGCCCGCCGCCTGCATGAATGAATGAATGAATGAATGAAGAAACACAATCGCCAATGCACTCACAGCGTTTCCTCGCAAGGCAACTTTGTGCGATTCCGGAAATCGAAACGGCGCGAGTGCATTGGCGCCGGCATTTTTTCATTCAAACAGGCGGTGGACAGGGAGCAGGCAGTTCGGGGAGATTCACGCCTCGCTCGCAGTAGAGGCGATAAATCGCCAAGTGGCTAAATCTCCCCGTCTGCCTCAAGCCTAAAGGAGAAGGAAAGTCTGGAGGCACTTGGGGGTACCAAGTACAAAATTGTGTGTGCTTCAACCACTTCTCAAAAACCCTTTCAGGCAGAGTGCAGAGACGTCCAATGACCCTTGCCAGGGGTCAAACATATAGTAGAAAAGATATCAATGCAGCACCTCTTTGTTGCAAAAGGGAAAAAGTTGTCTTTATTTGATCAGTAACCAACAGGCAACATCTCGGGCTTAGTCTTGCCCTTTCTCAAGCCTCATAGGTGCTCCTATCAGCAGAAATCTGCACCGGCCCGGAGTTATATGAGTGAGCACAAACGAGCGCTCTACTTCCGTCTTCTCCTATCTTTGCTCAGCTGCCAATGTGCAGTAGAATGAAATCCAAATTTTTAAAAGTCGTCTGTTTCGTTAAACTGCGCATGTGTTAGTCCTTGAAAACTGAAGACAGAAGAAAATTGAAGTAGATCTCACTTGTATAACCCTGTGCCGGTGCAGATTTCTGCTGGCAGGAGCAACGGCCCAGGGTTTCAGATGGGTAGATACAATCACTTGGGGGTGCCTAACTTTTGACCCCCCCCCAAGTGCAGCAAGCCTTTCATTCTCCTTTAAGGTATGAAGATCCAAATAACAGAAGGATCCATTATCTGGAAAAACCCCGGTCCCGGGCATTCTGGATAACAGGTTCCATACCTGTATTGACAGTATATAAAAAGGGTATATGTGTGTGTGTGTGAGAGAGAATCTTTTATATTGCATCTGCAAATGTACACAAATATACACAAGCACCATTAGATACAACTGACCTTCCTACACTGCCACAATGAAATATGGATAACAGTGAGGCAGTGTAGCCTTCTCATTTGTGTATACTCCTTGTATAAAACAGAGACATGGGTATAAAGGGATGTGGGGGGCTCTCTATAGTAAGACAGCTAAATGTAGGGCAGTAGTGTGCATCCTCACTTCAGGCTCCTGAAAGATGCTGGTCCTGGGAGCAATTCTGGTAAATGCCTTGGCAATGTGGTGAGACCTGGAGAAATTGGTATGTTGCACAATTACGTTAGAACTTCAGACTACATAACCACATTTTCTTCAACACACATTCCACACCCAATTTCCTGAAGGTGAACCAAATGTCACCAACACCAGCAGTTTGTGAATATATTTTACTTGACTCTGCACAGGTTGGCACAGATATACCCTGGGTATCCAAATGTATATATAGGTAAACTATCACAGGGGGGAATTCATGTATTCTTCACCAGTTCCAAGATACAGAAATTCTAATCTGAAGTACTGTACTCTCATATTCTAATACAACACTCGGACTCCTACATTTATAATTGACTGCACTCTGCTTACTGGGGCACACTATAGGGCTAACTCATACCTCACAACATTTTGGAAATAGAAAGAGGGATACAAATATTTGAGTTTTTTTTTACCACACCTGTTTTTGTGACCACACCCCCTAATTACCATGTTCATTTTATAAAATGTGGCAGGTTATGAAAGTTTGAACTCATTTTTGTGTTTTTTTTTTGTGTTATTACAGTTTTGCTAATGAAAGTGAATTGCCCTTTCAGCTGCAAGTCACAGTTTACCCCAGAGACCTGCTTATGTTAAATTGTTGAAATTACTTATTTGCTTATATTAAATTCTTACAAAAGTATCCAAGTGCACCTGGTAGCTGTTCTGGACTCTCTGCCAAAAGCCAATTAAGTATCTTTTTTTCTGGCTGTTCAGTGCAGGAGATCAAAAAGAAATTCAGGACACAATCGGGGACTGTGGATTGAGCTGTCAAATTTGGGACTGTCCTGCTGAAAACGGGCCAGCTGGGAGGTATGACTAACTTTTACAATATGCTAAAAGGGTAGTCTTGATGGAGATGAGTCTCCAGTACCTGCCTGAATGACCCATTTTAAGCCACCCAAAGGCATTGCCTATCCCTACTAATTACATTTAAATGACAGTTCATTGCATACTGCAACTGTAACAAATAGATATGTTGGTATGTGTCAATGGGAAGATTGCTTTTATTCTTGCATTAGGTGCACATCATGCCTTGCTATACACTGCAACCTCCTGTTGTCAAACAAGGTTTAATTTGAAGTATAAAATCTATATGAATGCGTACCTTCCCATATATGTCGGGGATTTCTTCTAAAGTTCTGTAAAAAATGCAGGTCTGGTTGCATGGCATGTTTTTTGGTCCTATGCAATGGACGAAAACCCCAAAAGAGACGGTATCCGTCTTGTACCATGCAGAAGACATTAAACTGAATCCGGAAATGAGGGTCAAAATGAGCGACAGGATGACCCAGAGAGATCCCATACATGACGCCATCATGAAGAGGAAATCAGAAGCTCACACCATCTGACAGCTGTCTGCAAAGAGATAAGCCAACATACCATTAAAGGAGAATGAAACCCTAAAAATGAATACGGCTTCAAAATGCCATATTTTATATACTGAACTTATTGCAACAAGCCTAAAGTTTCAGCTCCTCAATATCAGCAATGATCCAGGACTTCAAACTTGTCACATGGGTCACAATCTTGGAAAGTGTCTGTGAAACTCACATGCTAAGTGGGCTCTGAGCAGCTGTTGAGAAGCTAAGCTTAGGGGTCGTCACTAATTATAAAGCAGAAAATTAAGTTGGCCTGTAATATAAGCTGATGCTACAGGGCTGATTATTAAATTCTGATGCTAGTTGAGCTGGTTTCTGAGCTGCCATGTAGTAATTATCTGTATTAATTACTAATCAGCCTTATACTGTGACATTTATATTCAATGTGTACTGTATGTTTTGAGTCAGTCCCTAAGCTCAGTAAGTTACAGCGGAGCATGTGCAGTGAATCAGAAGAAAAGAAGTTGGGGAGCTACTGGGGCATCTTTGGAGACACAGATCTTTACTGCTAAAGGGCTGTGGTCGCCCTGTGTACAATATTTCTAGTCTATTTCTTTAGTTAACCTTTCCTTGTCCTTTAAAGAGCTGCATTTAAGGTTAATTTCTTTTTTGTATTACTTTGTGCTAAGCATTGTAGTCACTAAAATGCCATGACCTAAAGATAAAGCATTTGACCTAACATAGTGAACCATTTTACGTGCTGAAGTAAATGCTGTTCTGGGTGCACATTGTCATGGTGGGCACCCAACACCAGAACAGATGCCAAGCACCCTGATCTCGGCTCGGCTTCACCAGTAGTGTGACCGCCTTTGGCTTCAGGAGGAGCCCTCAGCTTACTCGGATGCCACCTGGACCTAAACGAGAGGTGCAAGGCAATAAGTTCTGGATAGGCAGAGGGGCACGACTGTTAGCAAGAGTCTTAAAGAGGGTCATGGTACAGAACAGGAACCAGAATTGTGGTCAAAACAGGCTGGGTCAAGGCAGGCGGATAGCAATCGTAGTCAGGCAGGCAGATGTCAAAACCGGGTAATCAACCAGTAGGGATGCAGCAGAAATGAAGTCAGAAATCAGGCAGGGTGAGGTTACAGAAGGTAGAGTAGTCAAAGCCAGGCAGGGGTCACAACGGAGAATCAGCACAACAAATCAGGACAAATCAGGACAAGCTCAAAAAGCATCAGGTACAAAATCTATCATGGGCAATGTGAACCCAGTAAAGTCCCCTTTAAATATTAGAATTTTGGTGCCATTGCGCGATGACGTCATAATGTCAGAGGTGTGCCCGCACTAGGGATCGTGGCTGCAGAGAGAGAGGAGCGGCGCAGCGGGGGTCTCCGCCGCACTACTGGACCACCAGGGTGAGATTTTATTACACACATGCTGTGCTATGTTGTTCCTGATGCTTCCAGGCCTGGATTTGTGGAGAGGCCACCTAGGCCCGGGCCTAGGGCGGCAGGATTTTACAGGGGTGTCATGCTGCCCAACCACACCCACATTGGTTCAGAAATTTCAATTTCCATGCGCTAATTCCCATTGCTCCATTCCGACGATGACAATTTGAGCAAATAAAAGGGAGGGGACAGGGGCGACAAACGACAGTGGGCCTAGGTAAATCCGGCTCTGGATGCTTCACTAAGATCTGCTCCATTTCTAAGCTTGTTTTTCCAGAATTTGATTTGAAAATCCTCGTGGAGCTGGTGCCTTGAAAGGCAGTTGCTAGACAGCAAATTAAAAAACCTTTTGAACCTTTAATGGTTGTAACTCTAAGGAGACTTGCAAATTTGAAGTCTCTCCTTATAACACCATAAAAAGTCTTTAATCTTGCCTTATAGGACAAGAAAAGGCTGAGCTTACTTGGGGTATTTTCTAGCGAGCACCACAGAGTGATCACTTCCTTCTTCTTCTTTCTTCGTGCGGGTGCGCATGAGCAGTAGTGACCCGAGCTTTTACGAAGAGGTCACTATTTTGTTCTACTGCTCATGAGTCTGCTCTGGGAAATTTGAAGAAAGATTTAGAAGGAAGCCGATTTCATTCTACTGCGCATGTGTCTGCCCCAGGAAAGGAAGCCGGTCGATTTGTGGTGCTCACTAGAAAAACCCTCGGACTGGTGCAGTTTTCTGCTGATAGGAGCACCAGCCCGGGGTTTCAGGTAAGTATATACAATCACCTGGAGGTGCTTAACTTTGGCACCCCAAATAAACGCAGTCTTTCCTTCTCCTTTATCAAGTAAATGTAACCACAGTTGTGTGTAATATAGGAATGTCGATCATACTGCCAGTTAAAGTACCAAGTCAGTTTCAAGGAAAAATATATTAACCTAAAATGTCTATCTATCTTTTCTACAATTACAAAGAACCATGAGCCCATCTCATGTCTATTAGGCCCACTGGGGGATCCTCAAAGTTTTAGGGGTTCAAAATGATGCAGTTACTTGATCATAACAAGGCAGACATCAGGGTAAGAATTCCTTGTCTAATGTTGATTTGCAGTTTGATGTGTATGTGAAGCAGTATCTAAAATTCTGTAATAAAAAAGGTGCTAACTGTGGTTTGAGTGCAGCGGCAGGACTTTGTACCATTGAATTCAATGGGTTACACCAAGGGGCAAATTTGCTATTATTCCCCAAAAATAATTTGTTTCTATTCGATAAGCATTCGATTTTCGAATGTCAATCGAATAGTTCTAGGCTACCTTTTATTCGACATTCGATCATTCGACGATCGAATACAAATCTATTCGATCAGTCGAATAAATCATTCGACTGAACGAATCATTCAAATGATTCGTACGATTCAAACGATCAAACACTTCGATCGTATGAATCCTATTCGATCAGGACTATGGGAGTGCTCCCATAGGCTTCTATTGCAATTCGGTAGGTCCAATCTGCCGAAGTAGGCAATCGAAGAAACTTAAAAAATAAAATCCTTCGCTGATCGAATGATCGAATATTCGTCCATTCGACTCTATTTGAATGTATTCGATCGTTTGACCATTCCCTATTCGATGATTGAATATGCCAAAATTCACATATTCGACCAAACGAAGAAATCCTACGTTCGAATCCTTCACGTGAATATAGTAAATCGGCCCCCAGGTCTAGTTTGTGTAAAATAATGGTATAAATGATGTGGTTAGTCTGATGTAATATATTACACATTACTATAAATGTATCTATGAGTTGTTTGTAAAACATCATTTATATATACAGCAATGAATGACATGAATTCACGTCTAAAGGCCGCAGTTTAAACCATAGATATTCCGTGTTTAAACAACAAACAACAGGTATGTTTAGAACAAGCCCTTTTAAATTATTTTAAAGGAAAACTATACCCCCGAACAATGTAGGTCTCTATAAACAGATATTGCATAAAACAACTCATATGTAAAACCCTGCTTCATGGAAATAAACCATTTTCATAATAATACACTTTTTTAGTAGCATGTGCCATTGGGTAATCATAAATAGAAAATAGCCATTTTAAAAAATAAGGACAGCCTCCTGGGATCCTAGGATCCAACGGTGCACACAAACATACCAAACAAACTATAAAGTTAGGTCACATGAGCCAATTAACAGACAGAGTCTTTTGCTTCAACACTTCTTCCCTTTACAGTTAGAGTTGAAATATTTCTGGTCAGGTGATCTCTGAGTCAGCACACAGACCATCATGAAATGGTGGATCAAGGCAAGACATAAAAGGGCAATATTTACTTAAATATATATACCAGGTAGGTAAGATTCTTTAATATGTCACTTGATTTGATATAAACTATCTGTTGCTCAAAAATTCATTTTCGGGGTATAGTTTTCCTTTAAAGAAGGGGTTTTCAGTCCCTTAAAACAGGGAGAACTTCTTTTCTCAGCATGTTGGTAAGAGAAATGAGATATCGCTGAAGTTACCTTCATGACCCACAGTACGGCCAATAAACTATCACTGTGTATCACTAGCAGGATTTATAGCCGTTACCTTCTCAGATGATTCATTCTAGCAGCATATTTTCTTTCTTTTCATCAATCCATTTGATAATGTTCTTCTAGTCCCTTCACTGCTAACATATGATGTGAACGCACCATTACAGTAATATGACACCTATAGCCAGCCTTTAATCTGTGTTGACTTTTTTAAGTTCATTTTTATTTGCTTTTCTAGCACAGTTTAAAGAAGGAGAAAAGACCTTCAGGATGGTACAATGACATTAATAAAGCAGCAGGTATGTGTGAGTGCTCATTTATGTGCAGCAAGCAAGGGACAGAATTCAGAGAAAAATTGCAAAAGGTTTTAGTCACAATCCAGTTTTTCTATGTAGTCGCTGCCACAACATGTGCGTAGTGCACCGATACGGAAGCAAAATATTTTTTCAACTGTTTTGAAAAAACAACAAATTGAGGCACACATTGTTCCTTAGTGTCTTTTAAAAAATGGCACTTCTGTTATAGTTGTCAATGTAAGCCACTAAGTGAACCTTGGAATTACTAATAGGGTTGCCACCTGGCCAGTATTTTAGCGTCCTTCCTGGTAAAAATGATGGTTGATCCCAATGTTATTAATAGAGAAAAAACATAAATATATAGGAAGGCCGGAGTTTTTTTCCAGAAATGGTGACAACCCTAATTACTACGAAGTCCAGGCTGCCAGCAATTGCATGTTTTGCTTTACAGCTCTTTATGGAATTCATCAGAGAAGACTGGGATATAGGTGCTTGTCCCATGGAGAGGTATGTCTTTTGCTATGCAACCCACTGGCACAAAATGCCACTACTAGATGTTAACATATACTGTTTATGTCTAAAAATAATCATCCATATTTTCAGTAAGAACTTAGTAAGAAGTTGTGAGTAGCATCAGTGGTTTTCCTAAAAATATATGGAATCTGCTTATCAGACAGATAACTGCTACACCTCCTGGGACCCCATGCAGTGAGTCTGCCTCCTCTATGATGAGTGTTTTCTTCTTTTTACCTACTCATTAGATACATCTGTGTAATAACTTTCATATACATCTTCAGCTAAAACGCAGCTTTGTTGTACAGGTATGGGTATGTACAGGTATGGGACCTGTTATCCAGAATGCTCAGGACCTGCGGTTTTCCGGATAAGGGTTCTTTCCGTAATTTGGATCTTCATACCTTAAGTCTACTAGAAAATCATGTAAATATTAAATAAAACCCAATAAGCTGTGGTGTGTTCACGCAGGGACTGCACATCCTGCCGAATATGTGAGATTTCAATTTTAGTGGTGTCTAGTTGGTTAGACGTGCTGGCGTGCATGTCTTTAATCGCTTGCAAAAGATCAGCATTGGAGGGGCCCGATGTCTGTAGCTCCGTTCCCTTGCCTGCTACTGCAATCGGGGGGCCTCGGGTCCCTCGCAGTCTGTATCCGGCTCAGATGCTGGCTGAGAGGGAGAGAGCTATTTGTCCATGCGAGAGGCACTGCATTTGGGCCCATACTTGCCCATATTGATAATTGGTACTTAATGAGTGTTTCCCTCAAGATTTCAAATAAACGGCGTGGTGGTGGTGCGTCTGCTCAGGTCGCCATCTTGGATCCGCCCCGGATTAATAATATCTTAGTTTGAATCAAGCACAAGGTACTGTTTTCTTATCACAAAGAAAAGGGAATCATTTTTTTGAGTCTGTGTGAGAGGCCATTCTGTCACAGCTTTCTAGATAATGGTTTTCCAGATAACGGATCCCCTACCTGCATTATTAACCTGTTTGTTGCCAGCGTTCCCAAGGCATTTGAAGGTCTTTGTAGCCTGTGCCAACATGTTTCCCTAGAAAATATACTAAAGGTAAAAAAATACATCTGTATAAATAGGTAACATGTTCCTACTGTATGTACGGTAGGTAAACTAAATAAGAAAAAACACATGTAAGTGCTACCATCACTCTTACAATCTGAAATGAGCAATTCAGATCATCTGATGTTCTAGTCAGGTATGCAGAGAATTCTGAGAGATATGAGGGTTGAAGTTCTAAATAAACATTTACCTACAGCCAAATTGTTCTGTCATTATGAGACAAACACCTCCTGCAAAAAAAAAAAATAAATAATAGCTGATTAACCAATATTTTGCATGCAACTCAAAGAAATGACTAAGCATAGCAACATGGTAACATAGCATTAAACAACAGATTACAACCTCTTGTTCCAGTTACCCTGCCCATTCAAATATGGTTCACCCATCCCAATGTTATTAATAAGAAAAAAAGATAAATATAGAGGAAGTATTTTTTTCAAGAAAAGGTGGCAACCCTAGTATAATCCATGTTTGTTTCAGGCATTCCTGACAGTGGGAAACCATACAGTCTGCAGTAGTATGGGTCCAGGGAAACAGTGGATCCACAAGGGTGGTTGTCGGTGACCCACAATTTGATGTGAAACCCACAATGTAGGTAAAATCATGGGTGACTTTCCTTTAATGATGCGTTCCTTCTTATCTGGTCACATAACATATGGGCTTAGTCACATCTGATAGAGTTGACAACTTCTCACTTCTGTTAGGGCAAAATAGGCCTCCTTCCTTTTAACTGGTAACTGGCTGGAAAATCCTGTTGTGGGAATGTTGAGACGTTGGTCAACATGAGAAGTTGGTTTTAGTGTTATGTGGATCCTTTGTATATCCAAATGGGCATGCACACTCAAAATAACAAGCAATAGTCCAAGGGTGTATGCAAAAAAGTATTTTACTAATTCATTTACCAAATACAATCAAATATACATAGTACAATAAACACCAGTGTTAGGTAAAAATGCATACATACCCCAAAAGAAGAACAAATGCAAGAAATGGCAAATATTTGAACCTACAAGCAGCAGATACGCAGGCCACTGTTGAGAAACCCCAACGTTTCGGCAATAAGCCTTTATCAAGGGGATTTATGTTGATCCTTTGCCACAAGGCCAACTTCCAGGGGTTTTAGAGCAAGAATCTGAACAAATATTGTTGTCGAGTCATCATTTATTTAAGAAATAAATAAATGAAGTAAAGGGATAACATTTTCTTTACCCCAGGGTGCAAGTGCCCAAGTACTAATGGGTGCAAGAGTGGCAAGCTTTAAGTAGAGTTCTATGCCAGTAAGCGTAGCCAAATTCTGTCCTTACAGCCTCCCCTAAGGCACGCTACAGTCATTTATTGTACAGGGCTGCGGCATATACTGATGTCTTAAAAATTCCTGTTAATCATAATAATAATCAAATTCAGACACTTGCCTGTCAATCATCTCATTCTGAAACCAAGGGTATTAATATGAAGCTGATTTGCATTTGCTGATAAAACAGTCTCTACTCTTTTAGTAGCTTTCTGGTAGATAATGAAACCTTACTGGTCACAGTTAAATCCATTCGTCCACAACAGGTTGGAGACTGATGTTGGGAATCAGACCTGGCTTGTAGTTGTCATTCCAATTCATTCCACAGGTGTTCAGATGAGGTCAGAGGTCAGGCTCGATACAGGCCAATCAAGCAAACCAATTCTGCAGAGAGGAAACAGGGAAGGGCCTTCTCTAAACTGCTGCTGGAATGTAGGAAGCATGGAGTTATTCATTAAGGCACTGTATCATGTATTATTAAAGGGATACTGTCATGGGAAAACAGTTTTTTCAAAACTCATTAGTTAATAGTGCCGATCCAGCAGAATTCTGCACTGTAATCCATTCTTCAAAAGAGCAAACAGATGTTTTTATATTTAATTTTGAAATCTGACATGGGGCTAGACTTATTGTCAGTTTCCCAGCTGCCCAAAGTCATTTGACTTGTGCTCTGAAGAACTTCAGTCACTCTTTAGGGTAACCCCAGATGGGAAGATTCGACGGATTAAAGGGATACTGTCATGGGAAAACATATTTTTTTCAAAACTCATCAGTTAATAGTGCCGATCCAGCAGAATTCTGCACTGTAATCCATTCTTCAAAAGAGCAAACAGATTTTTTTATATTTCATTTTGAAATCTGACATCTAAACTTGTTGTCAGTTTCCCAGCTGCCCCCAGTCATTTGACTTGTGCTCTGAAAAAGTTCAGTCACTCGGTAAGGCCAGATGGGAAGATTTGAGGAGATTTGTCGCCTGGTGACTAATCGCCTCTTCTTTGGGGCGACAAATCTCCCCAAATCTTCCTGTCTGGCTTGAGCCTTACTGCTGTACTGCAAGTTGGAGTGATAACACCCTTTCCCCCCCAGCAGCCTAACAACAGAACAGTGGGAAGGTAACCAGATAACAGCTCCCTAACACAAGATAACAACTGCCTGGTAGATCTAAGTAAAACACTCAATAGTAAAAGCAAAGTTACAGTTACATTAAGTAGAAGAAATAACAGCCTGCCAGAAAGTAGTTCCATCCTAAAGTGCAGGCACAAGTCACATGACTGGGGCAGCTGGGAAACTAACAAAATATTTACCCCCATGTCAGATTTCAAAACTGAATATAAAAAATCTGTTTGCTCTTTTGAGAATTGGATTTCAGTGCAGAAGTCTAAAGGAGTAGCATTATTTACTTATGCATTTTGAAAGAAACATGTTTTACCATGACCAAACCATGAATATATTCCCCAGACTATTGTTCAATTTGCACCAAATTATACAGTCAATATATTACATTCTGGCTGGCATCTACCAAACCAAATGAAGTCACTTATGAAGTCACAGTAGTAGTGAAGTAGTGTTATAATATAAAATGTGATATAATAAGCTAATTTACAATTATTCCTACTTTTTGGGTGATTTTTCTGAGAATTATAAAACATCTAAAATGCTCGGCGGGATCAAATAACATTGTGGCTCACATATCTTTACAATGGACTATAAAAGAACAACAGAAAAAATAAATGACTTGAAATCAGTAGATTTCAAGTCAATGGAAAAAAGAAATGTGTTTAAAACCGTAGATTTCAGGTCTCACTATAAATATAATGTTAATATCATTTGGATTTCCAGGAAGATCGGATGAAGGATATAGAGGTAAACTGTAAAAAAAACAAATTAAAAAAGTTAAAATATAAATTTGCATTGATACCTTTATATATAAGATACAAGTTGCATTTAGGTGAACTTTCCCATTGATATGGAGCTGAGTCATCTCAGCTTATCTCATACGTAAGGAAGAAGACTCTTGTGGGTGTGCTAGACATCTCTTTAAGTGTTTGTCATAGTCTGGAGCTAGGGCCAAACTCCCTTTAGCACCTCACCCATATCTATGCAGTGAATCAGTGCATCCAATTAAGCTGTAATTTTAGTAAAGGAGATTCTCTTGCAAATACAAGCAGGATATAATGCTACTTATAGGTTACAATGAAAATAAACTATGCCTGGAAGCACTACTAATATTGTATATATCGTAGGCATGTTTGTGCCTCTGTAGAGAAGCACTGCTCACTTCTATTAAAGGAACAGGTCAGTATAAAAATAAAAACTGGGTAAATAGATGTTCAAACGAAAAAAATGTTTCTTATATAGTTAGCCAAAAATGTCATCTACGATGGCAGGAGTGAGCAGGTGTCTAACATAATAGAACAAAATCAAACTTCCTGATTTGCAGCTTTCTAACTCTGAGTTAGTCTGTGACTATAAGGGGAACCAAAGTGTAAAATAGAATAAGGCTAGAAATGCTGTATTTTGTATACTAAACATAAACATGAACTCACTGCACCAGAAGCCTATTGAAACAAATGATTTATGCTTTGCACATGCTCAGTGTGGTCTGGGCTTTGGTTGGGAGGTTAAGCTTAGGGATCATCATAAATGATCAAAACAGCACAAGCCAATAAAGCAAGATTGATTAATAATCACAATATGCAGACTGCACTGAGTCTGTGGATACAAATCTCTACACAGTCGCCAGCTTTTCTACAGGGAAACAAACAAAGCTGGTCGAGCTCTGGGAGGCTCCCCCCCTGCCGTTGTATGATGGTTTCCCTGCAGAGCAGTTAGTGACCATCTGAAGTTTCCTATCTGCAGCTATCAGAGCAAATAAAACAAAGGGGAATATCAATACATACAGACAATTTTTTAATCAAAGTATATTGGAGATACATTTCTTTATCAATAAAGAAAGTAAAAATGGGATTTTATTTTTTTGCCTTTACATCACCTTTAAGGGTGCACATGGGATGTTAATAGTGTAAACAGTGAGTTTGCAATTGATCCTCAGCATGCAGCTCAGATTCAAAAGCAACAGTTATGACTCATGTGACCCCCCTCAAGTCTCTGATTGGTTACTGCCTGGCAACCAGTCAGTGGAAACCAAGAGAGCTGAAAAGTGTTTTTTGGCTATTATGTTAGACATCCAGTCACTCCAGCCTTTATACATTACATTTTTGGTCAACTAAATGTATAGAAAACATTTTTTTATTTTGTACAGCCTATCTATTTCAGTTTTTTTTATTTTTATACTGAACAATTTTTCTAACTCTAACAGATTTCTCCTTAATTCAAAGGGTACAAATATTTTAATGCAGTACAAATCTAGGGATGAGGGGTTGCAGAGCCCCCCCAATGGGATATATAACCTGAGGTTTCCAGGGAAAAAGATCATATTGGTGGACCCTGCAGCTCAGGTCCGGACTGAGAATTAAAATAGGCCCGAGCATTTCAGTTACACAGAGGCCCAATCAGCCCACATAGAGGCCCAAACAGCCCCCACCAGCCCACTAAATAATGGCTTTCTTATAGCAGCCCCTCTGGCATTTGTCAGAACCCACAGATTGCCTATAGTGCTATGCGTATCTAATGTGTTATAATTTCACTGTACACCATAAAGCTTATGTATGTTTAGGATAGATCAAGATTTCTGAGCATTTGTCATCCCCTCACTAGTGGGGACTATTTAGTGCCCCAAATTAGAGTTGTTTTGCCTGAGGCAAGTCACGCACTTTTCCCAGGGGGGATATGTTCCTTATTATTAGCATGGGCACTGACACATTTTAATAACACTAGGAACTCAACATTATCATCACCACAGAGGATACATTGTTTCCTATATAATATTTAAGAAAGAAATACAAGCACTGCTGAAATCAACAGCTCTTTCAGTATGTCCTATTTATAAAATGCTGTGGAACAGGAATTTTCGCATTTTTAATGTAATTCAATGACCGGTGTACAAAGGTAATCTCCTTGATTTCTTGTCTCGCACGCCAAAGTTCAGGCATAGTTAGGATTGTCATCTTTCCAAGGCAAAAATACTGTTCATTTTTCCCTGTGAATCTTCTCCGCTATACAGCCCTACAATGAAGCTTTGAAGGTTTACTAAGCCAAGGTATATATCCAAAATAGGACATACAAATAAGTATATGGTATAGCCCATTTAAAGTAGTGTGAAGAATACGTTAAGTAAGTAAATAACAGTGCACAAATTCTGTGCACAGGGAGAAACAGTGAACTGGTCTGTAAAGCAAAGTCTTTTCCCACACAAAGGGGTGAAGAACTCAGCACTTATCTACTCTGCACGCTGACTAATTTGGGAGGCACCTCCATTCATTTATATGAGATTCCATTCTGCCACACTGAGAAGGAATATATAGTAACCTCTTCCATGCAGAGGATGAAAGAAAGGAATGCACAAGCAAGGTTCAGAGGGCAGAAAGTCATGCAGATAAGTGTAGAGGCCTTTGAATTGTCAGGTCGGGATGTCTTACTAACACAGGTGATAAACGTCAGCAAATACGTTTGAACAGTCGATTACAGGTTTTATAAAAAAAAAAAAAAGAAGCCGTAAAGACCACAGTGTAAAGACCAAAAACGTTGCCTTTGGTTTTCACCCCTTTTTTTTTGTTTTGCATTATTTGTCTTCTGTCTCATTCCACTTTCAAATGGGGGTCACTGACCCCGGCAGCCAAAAACTATAGCTCTCTGAAGCTATAACTTTATTGTCGTTGTTACTTCTATTACTTTTCTTTCTGTGCAGGCCTTCTCCTATTCATATTCTCATCTCTTATTCGGCTTGGTTGTTAGGGTAATTTGGACCCTAGCAATCAGTAATCAAGCTGCTGAAATATCAAACTGGAGGGCTGCTTAACAATAAGGTAAATGTCTCAAAAACTATTAAAAATGTAAATAAATCAAAATAATGATATCTTATGTCTACATCATACTGAAAGTTACTTTAAAGGTGAACTACCCCTTTAATAAAGCCAAAGTCTGTCACTGCCAGTACTCCATGTGCTCTGCACAGCCAAAGCTGTTATTTAAGTGATGAGAAATCATAAAAATATTAATATTACTATTATTACTATTATATTACTAATAAGAATTTGATCCAATAAAAAACACTAAGGGGTAGATTCATCAAACAGTGAAGTTCCGCCACTAGAGGGAAATTCCACAGCTCTCAATTCATTTCTATTGGATTTTGAAAGGCGTATTCATCAATGGGTGAAGTGAAAGTTCACCCTTTGATGAATACGCCTTTCAAAATCCCATAGAAATGAATTGAGAGCTGTGGAGTTTCCCTCTAGTGGCGAAACTTCACTCTTAACTTCACTCTTTGATGAATCTACCCCTAAGTGGTACACTAAGCCCTTTTATGCCCTATAAATACTGGCATACCTGAGTGATTGGCTCCTGATAGCAGACACATAGGGCCACCATCAGTTCCCAGGCCCGGAAAAGTCTGAGGTGAAAGGGGGGCCTGGCCATGCTGCACGCTCTGAAAATCTGGGTCCCCCTTAAGATCCGAAGCAGCGAAAGAATATGCAGCGTAAAGACCAAAAGCAACGGAAAGACCCCAATCAGCGGAAAGACCCGAAGCCGAAAGGAGTCGAACAAAACCGAAGAATCTGCCATCGTCTAAGGATGAAGAACCTAAGGTAAGTTCCGCTGAACCCCAATTAGTTTTTTTTGTTATTGTTTTTTTCCACTGGCACCAATGTTTTTTTAAATGTTATATGGGGCCACTGACCACCAATATTTTTTTTATTTTCTATGGGGGCCCCTGACTACCAATGGGGGGGGGACTTGGCCACCAATTGAAAAAAAAAAATTATATGGGGCCCCTGACCACCTTTGTTTTTTTAACTTGTAAAGGGGGGCTAGCCACCAATTTTTTTTAATTTTCTATGGGGGCCCCTGACTACCAATGCTTTTGTTTTACTTGTAAGGGGGGGGCCCTGACTACCAATGTTTTTTAACTTTTTTATGGGGCCTGACCACCAATGTTTTTTTTTTACTTTTGTGGGGGCCCTGACCACCACTGATTTTTTTTCTAATTTATAGGGGGTCCCTGGTGCCAATGTTTTCTTTTTAAATTATAGGGGGGCCCTGACCACCAATTATTTTTTTTCTAACTTGTAGGGGGGCCCTGACCACTGCTGATGTATGTATGGATTTTTTACTGTGGTGTGGGCAGGATCTGGTGGTGAGTTTGGGGCCAGGCTGGGGTGGACAGGGACCAGTGGGCCTAGAAAATGTTGCTGTCCGGGGCCCTGTGATTTCTAATGGTGGCCCTGCAGACAAATATGCCTTAGACAGCAAACTTCCCTTTCAAGTATCCATGAGGGGACCACAGTAACCTAATATGTCCATATGCCTTCATTTATATACTGGTCATGGAACTATTGTTAATAATACTATTAATAATAATTCATTAATATTATATTAATATTATATAAAATATTATATTAATATAATAATTAATAATAATATTTTTAATAATAACTGCTTTATTATGATGTTTAACATAGCACGGGCTGGATTATTATATTACAAAAGCAATGGTTATGGACAAAGTAAAAACATAATTTATTAATAATAACATATCTTCATGGGGCTCTCAGATGACAATTTATATTGTTATGATATTAGGCTGTGGCAAAACTATTCACCGTAATACCTGCTTGTTACAAATATTGTACAGATTTAATAAATATAAAACTGTTACCATCTTCCAGTGTTACAATACAAATGCTAATTATTTAGAAAAGCAGAAACAATTTGCTTTGAAATGAAAGTCTATTTCCTCCTGCTGATTTACAGCTGTTTGCACTTTTGTGCCAAAAACATCAAAGCACAGAAGACAAACTGGAATCTACAGTGCTATAAACATGGTCTCCACTTCCCCTGCCCCAGTGTTATGATATAGTGAAGAGGTGCATGTAGAGCAGCTCACATGGAAAATATTAAAAGTATGCTGACAACCATACTTAGTTTGCATATGGGTGATCATGGAGTCTGTCTTCCAAGCACACATTTTACATCCAGCCATATATGATGAAAATGCAAGAAACAGACATTAAACATGTGCAGTAATGTATGATGTTAGAGCTTCTTGGAGTCAGAAAGAATTCCTTTTCTCTATATTAATCAGTGGATACTGCCATACTTTTCCCTTGACTGAAATAATCTCCATAAACAGCCACTGAAATGCATCTCTGGGTATTATAGATTACAGTAAATGGTGCTGCGTGAGAAACTTTTTAGTGATTATTATTAACACGTATATAGTACACACTTAAGGATGATATACAAGCACTGATCAAATCTGGATGTAAAGAAGGCCTGCTCATTAGAGTGTACAGGCAAATAGGCAGAGGTCCATGTGTGTCCATATATAAACATGGCCCTGCACACAACACCTGCAGACCATGACTTTAACATATCTTTATAATAGGCCCACACGAAGCAAAGAACCCAAGTATAATTTATTTTAACCTGAGTACAGAGCAAAGGGTTCCCAAACTGTGGGAGAGGAGCAGCTTGAAGGCTAAGTTTGTTTGCATATAGGGGTGATAGCTGTTTTGTAGATATTCGTGGAACTATTTTGTGATCACTATGAATGGATGGAAAATAAAATGCATTAGAATGGAACCAATAATGTTTGAACCTATAATATTAGTGTATATAGGGGGTTGAAATAAAAAAATAATCATGTTTTAGGTCATCAAGGGCACCAAAGGGCAATATGGGGTACAATTTTGATTGCACTCCTTAGTCAGTGGCATAACTATAGAGGAAGCAAATCGGGCCTGGACCACGGGGTCTGCTTCATCTATAGCTGAAAAGAATACGAGGGACGCAGACATGGATAGTAAAGTTTGTCAGGGGGTGCAGGGCCGGATGTATACAGTGGGTGCCCCTAGGCCCACTGGTGTTCACCGCCCCCGTCCCCTCCCCTATATTTTGGCAAATTTCCGTCATTGGGACTGGAGTAATGGGATTGGTGCATGGCAAATTTAAAAAACTATCATATCTCCTGTGCATCCCCAGTGTTTCAGAACAAATGTGGGTGTGTTTGGGCAGCATGCCGCCCCCTAAACTCCTGCCGCCCTAGGCCCGGGCCTAGGTGGCCTTTCCACAAATCCGGGCCTGAGGGGGTGGGCAGTAGGCAGTTATTGGGTGGAGAGTGCAATGTCATGGGGTGGAGAGTAGGCAGTCATGGGGTGGAGAGTGGGATGTCATGGGGTGGAGAGTGGGCGGTCATGGGGTGGAGAGTGGGCAGTCATGGGATGGAGAGTAGGCAGTCATGTGGTGGAGAGTGGGATGTCATGGGGTGGAGAGTGGGCTGTCATGGGATGGAGAGTGGGCGGTAATGGGGTGGAGAGTGGGCTGTCATGGGATGGAGAGTGGGCTGTCATGGGATGGAGAGTGGGCAGTCATGGGGTGGAGAGTGGGCAGTCATGGGGTGGAGAGTGGGCAGAATTGTTGGGGATCACGGTGCACTGGTCCCCCAGCAAAAAATGTTTTGGAGGGTACTAGGGCACTGCACTCTAGTTCCACCATTTCCTGTAGCATTTCATAACGCTGACCCTCTCATTAGTAAATAACTAATATTATTTGTATAAACAGGCATGAATAATTTGCAGACATATCCTGCAGGGCTGTACAATAGAAGGGTGTATGACAGATACATATATGGGACACACAAGTACAGTAGAAATAAAGAAAGCTTACAGTCTAAACGATGAGTCCATTGACTGGCACTGTAGGATCCCTGGGAAATGGTGCGCCAGTATTTATTTACAGTTTGAAGCATACCTCCCAGCTGTCCCTTTTTTGGAGGGACAGTCCCTCTTTTGATGGCTCAACCTGCAGTCCCTCGTTTGTTCTGGAAAGTCCCTCTTTTACCTGCACTGAACAGCCAGAAAAAGAAACAAAGATTCTAACTTAATTGGCTTTTGGCAGAGAGCCATAACCATTAACAGGTTCAAATAAGATACTTTGTAACACGTTTGAGATAAGAAAATAAGTCATTGTAACAGGAGAAATATTTTCAAGCTTTCATAATTTGCCAAATTTTGTAAAACGAACATAGTAATTAGGGGGTGTGGCCACAAAAATGGGCATGGTAAAATAGCCATGTTGTCCCTCTTTTTACTTCCAAAATGTTGGGAGGTATGCTTGAAGGAACAAAACAAGAAATAGCAAGAGGGTAATACAGATTATACACACACACACATACCTCACATAAGCAGTGCAGCCGTCCCTGAGCTGCTACCCAATGTCCATAGCCATGCCTGTGCTGAGAGGGTCAGACACTGCTGGCTTGGCAGAAGATGCTGTGCAACTAACTTCAAATGTATCTGCGTCAATGTTGCGTGGCCATGCCTGTGCTGAGAGCAGGGCCGGAACCAAGGCCAGAACCAGGGGTAGGCAGAGTAGGCGGCAGCCTAGGGCGCAGTCATGGGGGGGGCGCACTTTAGAAGGGAAATAATGTTTTTTTTTTTATTTAAGTTTTAACTTCGGCCCTGTCTCCAGCAGCAGCGTTCTGCTCTACTTCAGTCTCCACCTCCCTCTTACTTGCCCTTTGCCTGGCACAGATCTGGGGCAATATTTTTGCTGTTGCTCTGGTACAGGCTGGTGGCACAGGTACAGACTTGGAGGGCAATGGCTGATGGTACAGGTCATTCCCGGACTGGCAATCTGTGGGTTCTGGCAAATGCCAGAGAGGCTGCTGTAAGATGCCATAGACACTCACAATTTAGTGGGCTGGTAAGGGGCTGTTTGGGCCTCTGTGTGGCCTGTTGGGGCCTCTACGTACCTGAAATGCCAGGGTCTATTTTGATTCTCAGTCCAGGCCTGGTACAGGTACAGACTTGGGGGGCAATGGCTGGTACAGACTTGTGACACAGGTACAGATTTAGGGGCAATGCTGGTGGCACAGTTACAGACTTGGGGGGGCAATGCTGGTGGCACAGGTACAGACTTGGGGGGCAATGCTGTGGCACAGGTACAGATTTGGGGCAATATTTTGGGTGCTACTGGCTGGCACAGATACAGATTGGGAGCAATATTTTGGGTGCTGCTGGCACACATACAGTTTGATTCATTAATGTGTTATAAGGTTTCTTTATTTAAGAAAAAGTGAATAGGTGGGAAATGGTTATACAGAAAGTGGGGGGGGGCGCTGATTGTACCACCTGCCTAGAGAGCCTACCTTGGCCAGGCCCTGGCTGAAAGGGTGAGACACTGCTGGCTTGGCAGAACATGCTGTGCAACTAACTTCAAATGTATCTGCGTCAATGTTGCGTGGCCAAGCGGTGGCGCTGCAGACACGTCGCACTTCTATTCCAGCAGCAGCCACAGGTTGCCATGTTAACAAAGCCGCTTGCAGCGCTTAACCCCGCCCCTATTCCAGCCGGACAACAGGTTAGGTTGCGCGCCCTTTGTCCTGGGCTTGGATTTCCTTGTGCTAGGCAGTAAGGGGAGTGGGCGGGGATAGAGTAGCGGAGCAGGAGCAGGTTGGGTTGTTCGGGAGAGGCTTGCCCTGTTAGGGCAGGTGGAACATGGAGAAAGAGGAAGGAGGACGTTGAGCGGAGAATCCTATAGAGTGCGTGGAACTGCTGAGACTGGGGAAAAGGGGCCGAAACAGGTAAATGAGTTTGTTAGTGGCAAACTAGCCCGGGCACATGAAACTTTCCATTCGATCGCTGTGCGGGGTGAGTGCGTGGGTTAGAGGAACATCACTGAGGTTAAAGGGGCAGTAAATCTCGAACATAAATCTTCTGGGAAACTGTCACTTACAGGAAAAGTGTCACTTAAAGGAAAACTTCTCACTATGAACCTGTTATTGTTTCTTCAACTTCAGGGTATGGCTGTAATGGTCTTACTATAGAAATGCTGGTGCAGTACGAGTGTGTCATTCGGGCTCTACTACTCTGTCATTAAATGCCTCCATACACCTGTGCCACTGCCTCCCTACATACACCCGTGCCCCCTATACATACACC
>CM044432.1:131562144-131587429 GCA_024363595.1 Xenopus borealis
TAAAAAAAAATACAAATCTTTGATGATCCCCCGGAGCACCATCAAATCCATCATCTTCAAATGGAAAGGACATGGTACTACAAGAAACCTGCCATGAGAGGGCCACCCACCAAAATTCACAGACCGGACAGGGAGGGCATTAAACAGATAGGCAGCACAGAGACCAAAGGTAACCCTAAAGGAGCCGCAGAGTTCAACAGCAGAGACTTAGGTATCTGTAAATAGCACCACAATAAGCCATATGGAGGATGGTGCTCTGGTCAGATGAGACTGTCCACCACCAAGGAAATGCTATGTCTGGTACAAACCCAACACATCCCATCACCCCAAGAACACCATTGCCACAGTGAAAATGCGGTGGCAGCATCATGCTGTGGGGATGTTTTTAAGCAGCAGCAGGGGGCTCTGGGAAACTGGCCCAAGTCGAAGGGAAAGATGGATGGTGCTAAATTTGTGGATATTCTTGAGCAGAACTTGTGTCAATCTACCTGTGATTTGAGACTGGGATGAATGTTCACTCTCCAGGAGTACAATGACTGAGGCATACAGCTAAAGCAACACTCGAGTGGTTCAAGGGAAACATTGAAATGTGTTGGAATGGCCTAGTCACAGTCCAGACCTCAATCCAATTGAGAATCTGTGGTCAGACTTGAAGGTTGCTGTTCACAAGCGGAAAGGATCCAACATGAAGGAGCTCGAACAGTTTTGCCTTGAGGAATATGCAAAAATCCCAGTGGCAAGATTTGGCAAACTCATAGAGATTTATCCTAAGTGACTTGCAGCTGTAATTACCGCAAAGGCTCTACAAAGTACTGACTTTAGGGGGGGGTTTGAAAAGTTATGCATGCTGAAGATTTCTGTTATTTGTTGTTTGCTTCACAATAAAACATCTTCAAAGTTGTAGGTATGTTCTGTATTTGAAATGGTGTAAACTCTCAAATAATCCATTTCCAGGTTGTGAGGCAACAAAACATGAAAAATGCCAAGTGGGGTGAATATTTTTGCAATGCACTGTACTTTATCCAAACTAACATATAAGTATTCCTTATTGGAAGCAAAACCAGCCTATTGGGTTTATTTAATGTTTACATGATCTTCTAGTAGACTTAAGGTATGAAGATCCAAAGTATGGAATAATCCATTATCCGATAAGCCCCAGGCCCAGAGAATTCTTGATAACATGTCTCATACCTGTACTGAGAGGATAACCAGTTATTCTGTTTGAGTTTAGTGAAGTAAATATTCAGCTGTAGTTGCAAGGACATACCATAGTGTGGTAGTACACAAAGCAATCCAAAGCAAGGGTTCACAAACCTCTCTGATAAAAGTATTCACTATGATTTGATAAACTGACAGAGCTACACATTCCCCCACTTTTTGAGCAACTGTCATGCACTTATTGCACAACTACAGGGCTTTTACTTTACCACAATGTGAAGAAATCCACCCCACTTGCCAGTATTTTGTGGAGAAGATGAAACATGAACTTTAAAATTAGTCTCAAAACCACTAATTAGCTGAGGGAAAGATATAGGGAGGCAGAAGAAATGAAACCACATTATGATGACACAATTACACACCATCTTGTTACACCATGCCTTAAGTATCACATTGATTGTGTAACATTAATTAGGCATTCATAAATACTAATAGGAAATATTTTAACCGTAACTGTATCTGGTAACATCCCTGTTTTATTTCTTGGAAATTTCTCAAATAAAAAGCGTGTAAACAAACAATGCCAGTTTTTACATGGCAGTGTCTGGTGAATTACTCCAGCTGTTTTTTACACCACATAATAAATCTGCATATGAATCATGTTCACAATTGCCCTGCATCACAGCCAAAATACAGCTAAATACACACAAGCAGTATAAAGTCAAGTGTGCTTGTGTGTAATATATCTCCATTCACTAAAGATGCACTAAAGACCTTACATTTTGTTTCTTGCATTCTAGTTTCTGATACAGAAAAAAAAAAAGTACAGTACAATCACCCAAATTATTAAAAGTCATAAAAATATAATATATATATATTAATAAAAGTCATCATGCAGTGTGACCTGGATAGTTAGTCACAGTTCACAACTATAGTTTTATGGGCAAAAAACAAGTAAGGAACAGCAAGGCAGGACTCACAATGTGATAAAGTCATTCAAATCAATAACATAAAAAAATAATTGACAAGACAGTGTTATTAGTGGTCAAAGTACCTAATCTAGTCACGCAGTGCAATAAACGGTATTTAGGGTCAAAACAAAGATACAAACTAGTAAATGTGTACACTTGCTAATGGTTCATATGTCTACAGGTATGAGATCTGCTATGGATCTCCCATGGAACTCCATTTTAATGAAATAATTCACGTTTTTAAAAATTAACTTTTTTTTTTTTACTAATAACAAAATAGTACCTTGTACTTGATCCTAACTAACATTAAATTATTCCTTATTGAAGGCAAAACAACCCTGTCGAGTTTAATTATTTTTTGTTTAGTAGACTTAAGTAATGGAGATCTAAATTGTGGAAAGACCCCTTATGCAGAAAAGCCCAGCCCCTGGATAACAGATCACATACATGTATGTGGGTATGCAAGTAAGTCTTAAAGCAATTCTGTCATGGTTTTTATAATGTAGTTTTTATTTCTAAATTACACTGGAAGTGTAGTTTTTTTTAGCTGTAATATTGGTGTGTAGCACCCATCTCAGGTCATTTTGCCTGGTCATGTGTTTTCAGACAGAGCCAGCACTTTTAGGATCGAACTGCTTTCTGACAGGCTGTTGTGTCACAGTGGGACCTGGATTTTACCATTGAGTGTTGTTTTTAGATCCACCAGGGAGCTGTTATCTTGTGTTAGGGAGCAATGAAAACCATCTCATTGTTCTGTTGTTATACTGCTGGGGGGAGTGATATCAATCCAACTTGCAGTACAGCAGTAAAGACTGAAGTTTAGCACAAGTCAAATGACTGGGGGCTGCTGGGAAACTGACAATATGGGGCAGATTTACTAAGGGTCGAATTTTCGAGGGTTAAAAACCCTCAAATTTGGCCCTCGTATTTTTCACAAAGTAAAATCCGACGAAATCGAATTTGTAGGATTTTACCGCTATTTGAACGATCGAATCGTACAATTCGTTTTTGTCAAGAAATCAGATGATTTCTATTTGATCAAAAAAAGTTAAGAAAAAGCCTATGGGAGCTTCCCATAGGCAAATATAGGAACTCGGTAGGTTTAATCTGGCGAACTAGGCCCAAAAAATTTCGAATCTTTTTGCATTTGAATCCTTCACCTGAGCTTAGTTAATGTACCCCTATGTCTAGCCCCATTATCAGATTTCAAAAGTAAATATAAAAAAATCTGTTTGCTCTTTTGAGAAATGGATTTCAGTGCAGAATTCTGCTGGAGCAGCACTACTGGAAACATTAAAAAAAAAAAAATTCCCATGACAGTATCTACATATCAAGTATGTTGTGTATATATACGTGTGTATGCCTGGATGTGCATTAGTAGAATATTTCAGCTGTGGCAGCATATATATTTGGAGTTTAAATAGTGAAGCTGGCAAAACCCCCGAATGCTCTGTTCCTGTTTGCCAAAGGCCACCGACAAACAGATCTTTGCCTTTTGGCCTTTGGTTTGGCAAAAAACAACTATTGCTAGATAAGGCTGTAGATAGGTATACATTCTCTCTAAAGTTGTGTTTTTTGACATTTTGTGTTCAGGCCTCCTTTCAAAACATTTGGTCAGAGTCCTCTGTAGTGCAAAGCAAATATATAGGCATATGAAATACTGGGCCTCATGGCAGGCTGACTTGGTGTTTCAGGTAAAGCCGTAGTTCTCTGAAGTGAAGCACTGCATTCAGAGTAAGTGAAAAGTGCTTTGCATTCTTTTAAATTGGAAGCGACAACAAGTATTAATAGGTTTATAAAAAAGGAAAGTTGAAAGAAAACAGTGCAATTTATCTCTACTGATACGCTAGCTACTGCCTTCCATCTTTTAGACAGGTAGAAATACCTTTAACTTAAATTAGCACGGGGATGTTCAGGTGTAAATAAGTTCCTTTTTTGTTTTGAGAAGCCTGGAACTGTAAATTGCATAAGGTAAAATAGGTGAATATCATATATGATACAAACAGAGCTCTATTTCAGTTTGTGTTGTAGTGTGTTGTGTTCCCAGTGGAGCTAAAGTATCCAGTTATTTGCTGCTAGCTTGATTCGTTTATGGAAACTCAAAAGATTTATTTAAGGAAAGTGTCTGGCTGTGCTTTGTTGAGCACATGTTGATGTTACACAAAAATTGCAAACAATGGAAAAAAATCTGCTCATAACTCATATCTAATTTTACCTGCTCTTCTGTTGCTGTGTTTGTAATCCATGATATCTGGTGTTTTGAAATTGTATTATTTTCTCCGTGACAATGCCAACCATTTTAATTTCATTTCTGTATACACTATATCTATCTATCTATCTATCTATCTATCTATCTATCTATCTATCTATCTATCTATCTATCTATCTATCTATCTATCTACAGTATTATTGATCTGCAGATCAGCCTGAAACCCTCAAGACATTTTGGCCCAAACAATGATATTCCCACTTCAAGGTGGGCTTGTCCCCAGTCAATCAGTATTTCAATGTATGGACTGCTTTTGTCATTTATTTTATATCACTGATCATAATCTTTTTTTAATGTACAAGATGGTCACAACTTTTCATTTTCATCATACTCTGCTTTTGTGGGTGCTTTAACAGCATCTTTTTGCTGTCGTTTTGAACAGAATTCATGACTAAATGAGCAAAAGCTTTAACATTTAGAATGCTAATTATTTAGATGATATTCTACATGGAAGGCAATATTTTAATAATAAGCAACCACGTTACAAGAAATAAATCCCTATTAATTTGAGGCACTATGGATTCTGGAATATAACAAAGAGAGGGTATTGATCAATAGACGTTCCCTGTTTCACTAGTAATGCAGTATCAGTGCAAATGCATTTGGTTTCTGAAAAATGTTTTTTTTACTTTACATTAATAAAATTGGCAAGCCACCATAATGTGTTAAAATAGATCCCATGTGGTGGTCCAAAGTGTCAGATGCTACCATGCAGAGAGGTGCCAGCCAATGAAAAGTACAACCAAAGTTCAACAGTATTTTTTAGCTTAACCATGTGTGTACTTGCAGAGATTATTAATGAATTTGGACCAGGTAATGTGCATTGATCAATCCCTTCATTTTTGTAGCTAATTTGGCCAGATCAGTTGCACTTCCAATGCACTTGGAGTGCTCCCACAATCCCTCTTTTTGGGGATTCTGGAACATGCAGTTTATGGTTAACAAACTGATGTCCTGTCTACGAAATGATATATTGTTGAACAGTTTCTGTTTACTAAATATGGTAATGGTAATTTATTGCCTCTTTCCTGGAGTTTATTCCAGTAGTATTCTCTGTAGTGTTATTCAAAGAAGGTATCGATGTTTTGTTTTTTTCAGGATATATTTGAATATTTTACTTTTATTGAGTTGAGTTGGCCACTTTAAGCATTGCCCATTCCCAGTTAGCTGTAACTGTTGTCCTTAATATAACAATTTCTTTTATCAATTAATAAGTCACTTTGTAAGTGGTGTTATTGGCCTTCATCCTCAGAACGAAGGGAAGGCAGCGTGCAGTTCAGAGCTTTGTGTGTGATTTGCTAGGGTGGTAAAAGGATGCTTTAGTTGG
The DNA here is from genome assembly GCA_024363595.1 of Xenopus borealis. Lineage (NCBI taxonomy): Eukaryota > Metazoa > Chordata > Amphibia > Anura > Pipidae > Xenopus > Xenopus borealis. The sequence goes on from CM044432.1 coordinate 131,567,870, forward strand.
GTCTAGAATGGACAGACTGAATAAAAAGATAACCTGCTTTAGCTGTATTAGAGGGAAATACAAGATATTCTATATTCACTGAATAATCTGTGAATATATTGTGGACTATAAGGAGGGGTATAATAAAATATTGAAAAATCAGACATTTATTTTTCCTCGAAAAAGTGGTGTCTTCCCCTTTAAAACTCTGACCACAAAAAAATTGGACTTCAGTAAATATCCCCCTTATTGTGTGTAATTCGACTGCAATTTTTGCAAATATAGCTACTGTAACTAGAAGTTATGCAGTTTAAAATAGAGTTCAAAGGTTGAACTTGATGGACGCGTGTCTTTTTTCAAACTAACTGTGTTAGGTTGCATATAGGCTGAGTGGATTTACATGCTGAAATGAACAATTATACCATTTCCAACTGAAATTTGCTCCATGGTGCATATTTATCATAGAGTGAAGTTAGAGATCACCACAGTCCAATAGCGTGAAATTCCGCCACTCCGTTCATTTCTTTTGTATTTTTAAAAGAGTTTTTATCAATGGGTGAAAGTGAATGTTCGCCTTTAAGAAATGCGCCTTTCAAATCCCATAGAAATGAATGGAGAGTAGCGGAATTTTACTCTAGTGAACTGTGGTGATCTCTAAACTTCACTCTTTGATAAATATACCACCATGTGTCTGCACGCAGGCTGATGGATTGACTATGGGTGCTGGCATAGGAAAGAGTGGATGGCAAGGGATCGGATCGGCTGATATGCAGGCCAGCAGTCGATTCTGTATGTCATTAGCCTTAAAGGGGTGGTTCACCTTCAAGTTAACTGTTAGTATATTGCAGAAGGGCCAATTCTAAGAAACTTTTCAATTGGTCTTCATTATTTATTTTTCATAGTTTTTTAATGATTTGCAATTTTCTTCTGATTCTTTGCAGCTTTCAAATGGGGGTCACTGACAGTCTAAAAACAAATGCTCTGTAAGGCTACAAATGTATTGTTATTGCCACTTTTTATTACTTATCATTCTATTCAGTCCATCTCCTATTCATATTCCAGTCTCTTATTCAAATCAATTTGTTCCCTAGAAACCAAATTGCTGACACTGCAAACTAGAAAACTGCTGAATGAAAAGCTAAATAACTATAAAACTATAAATAATGAAATCCAATTGCAAATTGTCTCAGAATATCACTCTCTACATTATACTTAAAGTTAACTCAAAGGTGAACAACCTCAGGCTAGTGTCACATGGGGCTAAAATAGACCACAAACCAGCACCTACTCTGGCAGTAGCCTCCTCTACTGTTCACATAATGAACTGTTATTTTGACCCCAAAAACACACCCACCTAATTTTTCAAAGAAACACAAGACTGCATTTTTTTGCGCTGAATTTACCAGATTGTGTTCATGCCGAAGCTCATACAAGCAAACAAACAACAGAACAGGAGGTTACTGCCCATGAAGGGGCTAATTTGTGGCTTGTGTATTTCAACAGCCCCAATTCAGCCCCGGTGTGGCACTACCCTTAGACTTAGAAGTTGTCTGATGAGTGGGAGCAGAATTTTAAAAATGTGATGGGAAGTGAGAGTAGACATACAGATTTTAAATGAAGAACAAAAAGGAGAGTCATGGAGCATTACAATAAATAAAAAGTAAAAATAAAAGTGATAAACCTATTTAATGTCTCTTAGACAAATGATTAACTGTAAGTTGATTTTTTTTATTTTTCAGTACCATTGGCTTGATGGTTATGGCCAATCTGGATACTTTCCATATGGAGTATTAACTGGCAAACACCATGGCAACAAAGGTAGAACTCACTTCCACATTGTCATCAAGAACACCTCAAGCCAGTCTAAGTGACATACTGAACAAGGTTAAAACTCCAAGGACTTATACTAGTCCTCTTTTAGATGCGAGTAACAAGTCAAATGACTCTGACTTAACAAGCTCTGTTTTTACAGCAGAAACTGATAATGCTGCTTCTAAATCTGTGAGCATGCTCACTGTAAGATCCAGACCAAGACTTTCACCTAAACCTTTTTCAAAGGAAAAACCTCCAGATTTCCCAATTAGTAGACGTGTGATGACATTTGTCTCTAATGATACGCCATCTCGACTGCCTACTAGCACATCAGACAACCCAAAGAAGAATGATAGTGAGAGAATAAACCGAAGAATTTTCAGGGTCTCTCAACAGCAAAGCACTGAAGAGAATGAAGCCACCAAAGCTGATACAGGATCATTTGCATCTACTGCTGAAATCAAGATGCGGAAACCCTCTCATTGGGGCACAGCAACAAATATGACAGAGAATGTTGCATTTACTTCACATTCAAATGAAAAGAAGTCTAGCCCCAAACCTGAGGTTCCAAACAAACCTCCAGTTATACCAAGTACGCTAGAAAATTTGCAAGCCAAGGACACAGCATCACATCTCACAAGTTCTTGGATATCTCCTCCAGATGTAGCAACTGGGAAAATGACCAAATCTTCATTAAAGTTTGAAAGCAAAGACAGCTCATCCGTGAGAGCCCAGATAAGGCCTAGACGCCGTCCGGTGTCTGCTGTCTTTCTAGAATCTATAAATGATCCAGCTCAAGACCGTTCAGAAGCTACAGATGAGAAGACACGTGGTAGAAAGCCAAGACCTCTTTCTGTGGATCTGACAGCAAAGTTTGAAACTAGAGGATCATTAGTGCACAAGATCAGCAATAGTTTTGATGAAACCAAGGAAAATATACCTTTGAAAAAAAATCCAACTTGTTCTAACATAATTGAGGAGAAGTCTGAACTTTCTTTAAAGCAAGATGGTGGCCTTAATGAAGTTAGAAGCAAAAGCCAAGGTAACAGTAGCAACAGGTATCAAATGACCACAGAGGCCTTTAACAGAAATAAACAATCTGAAACCCAAATTAAGGAATCCGTCCCCAATAAAATAATCAAAGGAAAGGGGTACCAATATGTCAGCGATAGTGGTGAAACAGAGAGCAAAGTACGTTTAACAGAAAAAAGTGGTAATGCCGGATGTACACTACAAGAAGAAAAGTCTGTTTCTCAAGTCAGTGAAGTGCAGCCTTCAGATGACAATGGCATTACACCTGGATCCATTAACAGGAACATCAGCCTTCTTTTAGCCAATTCTGGTTCCTCAGTGGAAGTATCTGAATCCTCTACAGAAGAACAAGACAAAGGAAGTTCTAATGTCCACCAAAGGATTAGAGGGGTTTCTTCAGAAACTGTTGAAACAAAACTTGGCAAGACACAGACATTTTTACAATCCCTGGACCACTCTTCAGAACTGACAAAAAGGTGGGTATTATTAAATGCCTGATTCCTATCTTCTAAAATTTCAGCCTGGTTTTCCTAGCTTATCGAAAACAAACCGTTTACAAACACTTCTCTTAGGTGCAGAGTATTAGTAACTTGGTAATAGGTAGATGTAGAATTTATGAAGATATCGTAGACTGACCTTTTTAGATGAGAAGTAAAATATATTTTATTCATGTTTTATTTCATTTTGCAGATTGTCACCAGACATGGAAATAAAAGAGGCAAAAAATAATGAAGAACAACAAACTTTCAATGTGTCACCAGACCCAAAGGTACTTTCTTATCATGTCTGGGAACTGAAAAAGTTACATATATATAATACTAGGTGCATTTTATGGCTAATGTCCGCATTTTGTTTCCAGGCCTTAGTGATAAATCATTAGAAAATATTTACAATTTGCCTCAGAAAGAAACTTTTAGGAATATAGCACACATAATCTATATGGCCCACTTGTCTGTGCTGCCATGTAGTAATTATCTGTATTAATTACTAATCAGCCTTATATTGTGACATCCATTCTATGTGTTCTGTACATCTAATTTTGGTACCGAAACTCAGTAAATAACCGCAGCACAGAGCATGTGCAGTCAGGGGCGTTCCACGGGATGCTGCCGCCCATCCTCCCGCTCGGCGCTTGTAATTTTTATCGTCTGAGCGGGTGGAGGAGGGGCATTGAGCTCTAATGTGCTTGCTGCACTAGAAGAGCCGAATTTCCGTTTCAAAAAACAGAAATTTGGCTCTTAAAGTTACCAGAGGCAGCTTTTTGTTTGCCGCCTCTGGTAACTGGCCGCTCCGTGCCGCCTGAGGCACGATTCTCACCTTGTCTCATGGCTAGAGCATCCCTGTGTGCAGTGAATCAGCAGAATAGAAGATGGGGAGCTACTGGGGCATCTTTGGAGACACAGCTCTTTACTGCTAAAGGGCTTTGGTTGCCTTGGGTATAGAAGCTTAAAACATAATGAACAACATTTCTAGCTACTTCTTTAGTTACGCTTTAGTTCTCCCTTAAAGGGTGATTATTAAATCAGTAAACAAAGGCAAAGAATATTATTCCTAACCTGATGTTATTGTTTAGTGTTTGTATTTTTGCATAGGCTCTTAATATTATGGGTTTGTTTTGTTGTTGACTGAGTGATGCCCAATACCATGCATGTAGCTTCTCACTGTCATGCTTCAGAAGTTAACGGGCAGATTTGAATTCTTTTCTGGTGGAGAAAATGCCAAATGTGTTATTGAGATTAAAGGAAAATTAAAATCCCAAAACGAATACTTAAATAACAGTTTATATCAAATTAAGTGTCATATTTAAATCTTACCACTGTGGTATACATATTTAAAGGGGAATTTAACCCCTACGACGCTAAACCCCACCCCCCGTAGGCTAATTTGTGATTTACTTGTGCTACTAAAATCCATCAATCCATCTGTGCTCTCCCATTCACACCTTTGTAAAACTTTGGTAGTGGCAATTTAAAATCTTTTTTGTAATGAGTCATTTCTGCTATTATGAGGATGCATGCTTCAGAACAATGAAGGAGCTTTAAAAATACATTTTGTTTACAGCAAGTTTTACACCACATTTTTAACTTTACACGCCTTTATAAGTATGCCACTTAGTGTTTTGTGCAGCAGCAAACAATGCAGTGAATGTGTTGTAGGCACAGACATCTGACCCTTGGAACACACACTCTCATTATAATACATAGCACGTAGGGGAAATCAAAAGCATGTGAAGCTACTATAAGGCTGGTGGGGTATTTTTGGCTACAATAATAGCATGCTCTTTTAGTTTTAAAAGCAAATTTGTTTTTAGCAAAGCCATTTCCTGCTTTCTTTCCCAAGATTGTTGTGGGTTCAGAATAACATTGTGGGTAAAGGAATGATACTATCCAGTTTCTAGGAAAGTCACAAGGGAAAGTAAATACAAAACAAAATCTTATGCAGTATATTTGCCAAATCTGCCTTCAATTAGTGCATTCCATGTTGGGTTTCTGTCCCACACAGCAGCATTTCTACTATTTTCTCAGGCTCAAACATGCATAATGCGAGTTCATAAGACGGTTTCTATGTTTGATTCCTAGCACTATGTCCTAACAAGTACTTTTCCTGTTGACATTTTTCCCTTATATGTAACAGTACAAGTCACAGGACATAATGGTCCACAGTAACACATATCTTTGCCACAAGATGTAAACCTGTTTCAAGGTGCAGAGACATTGTGTAACATTTCCCTATTGACATGTGTAGGTCACCATGCAGTAATTTTCAATAAGGTTATCTCTTACAGGCCCCCTCCTTTTTTTTTTTTTTGTTGCTCCGAGAAGGTGTAATTTACAAATTCAGGTGTTTGAAATCTAAATCGTTTCATAGGCTTCGTATGGGGATATGGTTGCACTGTTTAAAGACAGGTAATTTAATCACATACCGTCAACAATAATATTAAGAAACCCTGTTTTTTCCAGTGTTAAAAAAGGTACTGTATGTGCAAATATTCACGATTTCAGTAACACCTTCAAAATACCAGACTGTAATCCGGTTAACCTAATTCAGTGCTAAGATTTCTATAGTGTCATATTTAAAGAACACAATTCAGAGGATGATAAAATAATTATTTGTGTAGACAATGATATTGAAATTCATTAGTGCCAGTTGTCTTTTTTTTCTTTAGTCCTTGAGGTAATCCAACACTTCTGGCTTTTGTGATATCCTGATAAAGCAGCAATTTATATGCTCTATCTTACCTCTAGTGATGTGAGGGCTGACCCAAAGCCAGAGGGACCTGCAAGTCTCATAAGTTTGGGCCAACCTGCAGACACCATTTGCCAGCTGCGCATGCCCCTCTCCCTTTCTTGACATCACTGCAGGGCACAGTTTTATAAATAGGAGCTTGCAGCTGATTATGATCGGATGCAGGTCGAGTTTTTCTTGATCCACATATCACTAGTTACCTCCTCATTCTCTGTTCTCTTGTTCCCTTGGTGGGTATATTTCGAAAGTCTGCTTTATGGTTATATTGTGCTTGATTGGAGCCAAGACCATTTTGTTGGCCTGAAGTCATGGAATAATGCAGAAATAATTAACATAAAAGGAATTTATTTATTAATAAAACTTGAAAGCTCTTCAATTTAAACCTGTCAAAGTGCCAAAATAAAGTACAGTACCAGCAACTTCCTATTTGACAGGAATGCTAATTGATAACTTCTTTCCTTTATTTTCACCATAAGTTTTTTCCAGTAAGGAAATAGTCTTCTCGTTTCTGTTATGATAATCCGTCTAATGGTTTGTTTAAGAAGATTAAAGTGGTCTTTTAGGTTGTCTGTACTGTTCTGAAAGGCCTACCCATAGGTATTGTGTGATTTGGTCATCAACACAACCATCAAATAATACTGTTACATTTGCTTGCGTTGAATGGGTATATGTCAATCATTTGAGTTAATACTTTGGGGAAGAATTATTCAAATTCAAACTCTGCACCCCTCTTAACAGCCATATAACTATTATCACAGTTAACACTTTACTAACTGTCTGTAAAATGCTCTTGACAGTCAGGAGAATGTTTTAAAGGACCATTAACAGCAAAAATTGAGAGTGTATTAAACTAATGAATGCATGTACTGATTATGCTCCATTAGTTCAACTGGTGCGTTTGCTTCAGAAAGACTACAATAGTTTTTATATACAAGCTGCTGTGTAGACATGGGGGTAGCCATTCAAAAGTGAAAAAAGAGAAAAGGCACTGGATAAACAGCAGATAATAGACAAGCCATGTAGTGTACAATAGGATTCTTCAGGATTTATTTATTATGTACTGTATATCCTGTGTTAAATGGCTGCCCCCATGGCTACACAGCAGCTTGTTCATATAAACTACAGTTGTGTTTCTGAAGCAAACACATCAGTTTTAACAGTGCAAGACAACAGTACATTATAGTGTAATTTGGTTAAAACACTTAAATTTTTGGTGTTACTGTTCCTTTAACCAATTGGCACATTTATCAAAGCCGTTTTGGATGCAGTTCATTAGAACTGATTTGACTGTCAAATTCAGTTCTATTCTAAGGTGCGGAGTTTGCTACTGGTCAAATCACATATAGCAACTAAGCAGGTAGCATTTACAGGTTACCTGTTTAAAACCAAATCTCTGATTTGAGATGGGTTATTGCATCTAAGCAAATATAATGACTTTTATAAAAACAAGACAAGAAAGGCAGAAAGATTGAAATCTCTTGGGATTTTCAGCCTTGTATGTTCACTCATGGTAAGTACATTATGGAAATTCCATGTGAGACCAGTCTGTTATTGCACTCTCTGGTTCTCTGGTTTGGGGATCAGCAACACAATGATAACACTTTTTATGTAATTTACAAACTACCAATATGTTCCCACAAAGGTAATACTTTTTATAAACCAGAATATAATAGAAATGTCTCCTAACTTAATTATGTATCTTTAAATTTCAGAAATTTATTGATACAAAGGACTGCCATGTGTCAGAGGAAAATCAGTGGAAATCACGGAGATCATTAAGAAAATCAGACTGGTATCAACAATCAGAAGCCTTTCCAGATATTCCCATTGAGATGAAAAGATCATTAAGAAAATCAGACTGGTATCAGCAATCTGAAGCCTGCCCAGATGTTTCCAATGAAAGAAAAAGTTTCTCTTCTAAAGATAAAACATTTGATACAGCAACAAAACATACAAGCGAAATAGAAAAAATGACTGGCAACGAATTCAGAACTGTCAAGGCTACTATGTTTGAACACAATATTGAAAGGCACAGTGTTAATGAGCCAGGCCTTCCAAGACATACTGTTCCAGATAAACATACAAGTAAGTCATCTGCTAATGAATCAAGTGGCTGGACTTGTTGTCGTGAGGGTGATAACTCTTCAAATTATCAACAAGGCACTGAAATGTTGAATGCTAGAATTCCTCAAGCAGGTGTTTTGGAGAAGAGTTCTTACATTGCCAGTCATAGTCCACACACACGCACTAATACTGCCGTTGATTTAAGGAATCAGAGAATAGAGCCAAGATATGAAATTGTTCAAACTATTGGGGAAAAGGTGTCCAGCGAGTCCATACATTTGCTTCCAGAGCAAAATGTCCGGACCCTGCGATCTAGAAGATCTTTTAGTAAAAGAGAAATCGAACAAGAGAAATCAGAGTTGCACGGTGATGTGCTTGATCACACTTTGAGCAGCCTTCAAAGAAGTAAAAGTGAATACAGAAAACGCACTACACAGACTAGTTTACAAAACTCATTTAAAGATAAAGACTTAGAAAATAAATATGATTTTAGAACAGAGAGAAGACCACCTGTAAAGGCACTTGCTGAAAATGCATTAAACACAGAAAGAATAGGCTCATTTGAAAGCAAGGCGGATGCATTTACTATTTCTGCTATTCAAGACAAAGAATACAAAACAGAGAAAGCTAAACTGTGGGAAGAGCATACGCTAAGGGCAAATCTTACAGAAAAAGAATTAAGCAAAGGTTTGGCGCATTCTTCTTTTAGATCAGCAAAGCGACCAATATCTGGAAAAGAATTGCTAGGAGAAGGTCATAGAGAAAAGGGTGGTGAAAAGGGTACACAAATTGCATCAGTTTTAGATAAAGATAACACTGGTATTTATGGGGAACAGTTCCACAGTTCTAAAGTTGCCAATTTTAAAGAAAATGCAAACCAGTCTTATAGATCTTTCACAAAGAATGATTCAGAACTGTTGTACAAAAACACCCTCAAAGATGAATCAATGGATATTTTTGAAACTGTGCTTAATAATGACATGATGAAGGAAAATCTCAGTGCACATTCATCTTCAGTGGACACAAAACTTTCTCAAATAGACAGCAGAGTTGACAAATTATTCAAAGAACAGGAATGGAGAAGAGAGAAATCCTTGTTTCCTTTAAAAGACAATAGCAAATTGGAAAATACAACATGTGATTTCACCGCATATACCACTAATGAGGCATCTACCAGGAACATTAACAAAGGCACTGCTGATAAAAATCAAGACGTTTTTAACAAATTTACACCAAGAGACACCTCTCAACAAGAGGTAACATATTTTGCTGTGACGTGCTTAGATAAAAAAGAAAAACGTGAAAATGCTTTTGAATATCAAGGCACTACTATAAATATCCAAACAAACAATGTTTTTGTAAAACAAGACTTAAATATAGACAAACTGTATACAGCTTCACACAAAGATAACTGGGATTCTGGTGTTGGTAAACAAGACTTAAAAATACGAAGGGAACCAAATATAGAAAACAAAAGCAGAAGCCAGACTTTTGTGGAATCAGATTTCACTGTAAAGTCTGATGTAAAGAGTTCAGAAAATTATAGGCCAACTTTGATTGATATAGATCTTTTGCAGGAAAGACATAGACAAAAGACATATGATGACGACGATGATGATGATGAAGAAAGTAGCCTTACACACAGAGATTCCTTTGCAGAACACTTGGCAAAAGATTACGATCACAAACAGCAAATGGGACCTGAACATTTTGATCTAAAAGGGACCTACAGATCACAAGTTGTTGATATTGATGCCTTAATGGTAGATTATAAAGTCTCTCAAAATAAAAGTGATAATCCTGATCAGGGAAGATGTAAGTGGGAGAGGTCAAGGTCCTTTAGGGAAACCTCAGAAACGAATGATAGCAGAAAATGGAAAGACCCAAACGTAAAACATTACACATATAGTGAAGGAGTCAAAAATGAGACTGTTTCTTCATGGTATGCTTCTCAAGGACATTCTGGACATGAACCAAAATCTGAAGACCTCAAATTCACTCAGTTTAAGGATAAAAGTCAGTCTACTGATTCCACTTTTTCTGTTGAAGCAGATCATGTAAGACAGTCTAAAACTGGAGAGCATCAATCCACTAGTAAAAACATAAGAAGTCTGGATGCATTGCTTGACTCATCAAGAGAAAGGAGACATGCCCACAAAGTGCCATCTTCCTTGCTTGAGGATTTCTATGAAGTAGAAACAGAAAGGCAGCCATCAAAATCTTTTACGAAAGAAGCTGGTTTTGTTGAGCTCAGTGTTGATAATGATGAAGATGATGTTAAACTAAGACATCAGACTACCAACCGTACAGTAAATAAATCCAGTGTAGCTGAAATGAAACCGACACATTCTGAAAAAAGACGCCCAGCCAAGTCTAGTGATCTAGTAGCTCTAATATTAGAGGACAAAGAAAGGAGAAGGCAAAATAGGTTGAATCAGAGACCTATTGATGACTATGATGCACAACCTTTATCATCAAGACTTTTCAATGAGCAAGAGCGTGGTAACAAGGTATGTAATGTTTGTGTTTCTTACTTTTATTAAAGGAACAGTTCAGGGTAAAAATAAAAACTGGGTAAATAGATAGGCTGTGCAAAATAAAAAATGTTTCTAATATAGTTAGTTAGCCAAAAGTATAATGTATAAAGAGTGAGTGGATGTCTAACATAACAGAATACAACACAACATCCTGCTTTTCAGCTCTCTAAATCTGAGTTAGTCAGCGACTTGAAGGGGGCCACATGGGACATAACTGTTCAGTGAGTTTTCAATTGATCCTCAGCATTCAGCTCAGATTCAAAAGCAACCGTTATGACCAATGTGGCCCTCCCTCAATTCATTGATTGGTTACTGCCTGGTAACCAGGGTAACCAGTCAGTGTAAACAAGTAGTGTTCTGTTCTGTTATGTTAGACTTACATTCACTCCAACCATTATACATTACATTTTTGTCTAACTAATCATATTAAAAACATGTTTTATTTTGCACAGCCTATCTATTTACCCAGTTTTTATTTTTATACTGAACAATTCCTTTAAAGTATACTTGATACCTATTTCTTGAAACCCGTTAAAAATATTGATTTAAGTTTGGTTCTGTATATTTTCGTAAGTCGACACAAATTTTGTTTTTTATTAAGGAGAAAAATGTGGAATCAGTAGAATGTCAAAGCTGTACTAATCCATTTTTTCTGTGTATCTCTTTAAAGCTCCATTCCCAGGACTACAACAAAACAAAATACCATTCAACAGCAGTTGAAGTTATGACTGAAACATCCCATCGGAGAAGTGTAAGGCAACAAAGAGGAAGAGCAGAGCTGTCACAGCAGGTAAGGATTTACTTGAAATATATTTTTTATGGAAGCCAAATTTATTAAATTTCTTTTCCACATTAAAAAAACAAAACACATACCCCCAAATGTAATAAAAGGCAGTAAGTTTGCCCAGGAGCAATAACCCCTAGCAACCAATAAGGTGTTTGCTTTTAAACAGGTGACCAGTGAGTGCTACCTCCTGATTGGTTACTAAGGGGATTTGCCCCTGGGCAAACTTAGTGCCTTTTATTACATAACCCCCATAGGGCATTATGGGTTTATAATGAGCTTACTATTTAAAAGAAAGGCTACAATTTAAAAAATTGTTCATAGAACCTGTATCTTCAGCATCTATTGTAACTTGTCTCTTGTAGCCTTTGGAAACATAAAACCTGTACAGACTCCGGTGGGTGATAAAGCTATTAAGTGTTGGTTGTCTATTACCTGTACCATGGTATCAGAATAGTGATCCAAAAGTAATTAAAAGAGCTTCTTTACATGACTTTTTCTGGTATTGTTTTTTTCTGGTACAGTTTGTTTGGTACTGTACTCTGCTTTTATACCATTGCTGTTAAAAGCACCATCCTCTCTTAAAGACAGAGAAATGTTCTTGACAAATGTGTAAAAAATTACACATTAATTTAAAATGCAAATGGTCTGTGTTTCAAAGAGTACAAAAAGCAACAGGATTTTATTGTTTCTTGGATTTTGTATTGAATGGTAGGATCTCAGCCTTCTGATCACTCTGATCGGCACTTATGTTGACTTGATGTTTGGTTTATATATTAAAAAAAATAGAGCAAATGTCAGTACATAAAATTCATTTTGATTTAATATTTCTTCTAATCTCTTTTGCCTTTGCTTGTACGAACTTTAAAATCTTTAAAGTGCACATATAAATGTATCTGTAGGCAGAAATGGAAATGGCCTCTGCACACACACACACACACACACACTCTTGAGACTTGCTTGAAAGATCCTTTTATTGTGTCAACCCTCATTGGGGTCACAGTACGCAGTGACAAAGATAAAATTGCACTTGTTAAGAGACCCAAGTATTCAATGGAAAAAGGATAATTAGAGCACTTGTTGAAAACGTGTTTTGTTTTTGTTCTGTCAACAAAAAGTTTGCAGTCTGCCAGGCACAAAGGCCAACTTTCTACCTGCCTGGATTTATTCCTCCAAGTGGAGCATAAAAGGGCACCTGTTGCTTCTTGTAGTGTGTGGGTACCTGGTAGTAACATTGAGTAATGATGTTCAAATATAGGCTATAGACTTCTGCAGTGGCAGTGCTTCTTAGAATATGCAGTTACTTGGATTAATAGATCTTCATCTATTGCCTTCAGTAAAGGAATTGCATTTGTTTTTGAAGTTCTGTATTAGATTTTTTGGGGATCTTTATTACATATACTATATATATGGAAGTGGAGATTGGGGTGGGTCAAGGTTTCAGTGGACTAGGTATGAACCATTACACAGACATAACTTTTTTATACTGTGCCTGACCTTGGCTGGAGTTTAAAGGGGCTGTTCACCATCCAAAACTGTGTCCAGTTAAGTTATTTTCAGATATTTCACCAGAAATAAAGATTTTTTCAAAAGCTGAACAAAAATTTAAGGATTTTTAAAATTACTTGAAAGTAAAGTAACATTCTACTTCCTGCCATGTGAAGCAAGATCACAGGCTATGGTTGGTGGAAGGGAGGGGTTAGCATACCTTGCTTGGCAGGACTGGAAGTATAACGTGACTTTCTCACTTTCATATGTCCCCGTTTAGAAATAGAAAATCCGTCGATTTTGCCTAATTATTGTTACTTACTTTCAAGTCCTATCCATCACTAATGAAGGTGGGTATACTGTTCCTTTAACTGAATGTCATCCATCTAGTGCTATAAATTGGACAAGGAAAATGTGCATTGCCACATTAGGCCATTTAAAGATTTTGCAAACACGATTGAAAACACACCTGACTGCCCTGCCTTACCTGTGACTACGATTACAACGATTTAGAACGTAACATTCTACATTGTTGTAACACCCCTTACAGATCATCAGCTTTTGCATTGCTAAGTGCAGAGTAAGTAGATGCAATAAATATATGCTCTACTGCTCGTGTTAATGTTTAACTAGGACTTGAACACAATTTCTGTATTTGATATATGGATTTCATAGTCTCCATACCTAGGCTATACTTTACAAAATAGCATTAAAGTCTAGTGACTGCATGATGAGTAAGATAACATTGACATTAAGTATGTATTGTTGCTGAAGACCCTTGAAGAATTTCTATAGTTTACACATATTTCCATTTTAGGAGGCATGATGTAGCCTTTTGTTATAAACTGAAGGTTCAGCTGGTTAAATTTACTGTAATGGAAGCAGTGGCGTAACTAGATGTTACTGGGCCCCACAGCAAATTGATTTTAGGGCCCCCAACATATCCAGAGGTTGTCCATTTTACTAGTGTATGTTGACATTGTTCATTAATTAGGGCATCATGGGGCCCCCTATACCTCTTGGGCCTCCCTGCAGTCGCAGGGTCTGCTTCCTCTGTAGTTATGCCCCTGAATGGAAGAATGAGTTCCTGCCCTGTAGAAGACTGCTGTGATTGCAGGCTGCTGGTAGTGATTTGTAGGACCTGCACACGTTTTATGTTGAGGTGGAGCTACTCTTTTTACTTCCTGTTTGTAACCATGAAAATATCAGCTTTAATATGGATGGATTATATACCACATTAACATTGCTCTGCCAACAACAGGGATGTATGCCTCTAAAACAGGTAATAATGTGCCACGATTCATTTCCATTACATGGCATAAAAGATCATCTTTTGAACTGAGACTATAAAACACTGTCATAAATTTACAGTCATCAAGTTACAACCACTCAACCACACTTGTCCCCAGTCATCTGGCCTTCAGGGTTTATCTTGTTCCATTTTAAAGGTTCATCAGTTAATGCCTTGTACTGGTAATAAGTAACCTTTTGTAACTTTGTATTATCTGCACTGCTGCCATTGGGAGCATCAATATATGGTCAAAAGTCAAACGGGTAGATCACTCCTAGAAACACATAAGGGTGCTTATAGACAGGGTGCTTTATCAGTTTTTCAGGGGTCTCTAAAGTGAATACTGTAATTGTATGCACTGATTCGTCGCCTCCCATTGGCAGTGTAGTTCCTACCAATCATTTTTTTTTTAAACATTGATGAGGAAGATAACACATATTGCCATTTCAACATGAGCCAGTTGTGCCGTCATTAGCAAAAATGGAATGTGCAAATAAAAGTCCTCATGGTTATATGTGTTTTTCCTACAGTTCAAGATGATATGCTAGTCTGGTCGTCACTCTGCACTACATTTCTGTGCCAGCTGCATGCACTAGTGCACACCAAGGGATCTGCCTGCTAGTGTCGTGAGGAGAACCAACAGTTCTGTTGGACCGGTTCTGTCTTTTGGCTCGTAGTTTGTTATGGTTTATAAATTTCCTTTCAGAATCAGAATTAAAGGGAAAATTTACTATAAGCTTCCTCATGCTGAAAAGGCATGGAGTGTGTTAAGAGAGTACCTAGAGGAAACCTCACAGTTGATGGCTCAAATAGAACCTAAAACCAGTTGGATATCCGCTTTGTTGCCACCAGCTCTGAAAATCAGGGCCCCTGCGTAACAGTCTGTAGCCCTCTAACAAAATCCTGATCACCCCATTTTGTTTGTTCATTTATTCCACAGCACTGAGTTCATGCAGCAAGCATGGAGATTACATGTGCACACACTTAAAATAAGATATAAGGTGCTAATCCACAGGAGACTCCCCATTCTGGTCTCCAAAGGTATATACAAAAAGACAAATCCTTGTCTTTATATGAATATTGGCTGATTTTCCCTACAGAAAATGGAACTGTGCTACTAACACCTTTTAGATTGACACAAGCTATAGGGATACATGAGCAGACATTCTGTCCCTTCTACTAGCCATATTCTTCTGTTAATAATAGGCTATTAGGTTGCCTTTAGTGCCCAGAGATCAGTTCTCTGTGTTGAAGAGAAAAGCTGGCATGTTTTCCATGAAACAAAACAACCTCTTTGATTCCCAAACCCCTCAGGACAGAATAATTCATTAGAGCCGGCAGTTTTTCTCTCCTCCCAGTAAATCTCAGGAGACTAATCACATGGTTTTGCTTCTTTTTTTTCTGCGTCCCCAGACCTCTCTACTTTCATAGTCTCACCTTGGAATTAATCCAGATCTCCAAATTACCCATAATCCACTATTTTGGCCCAGTGGTTTGTGTTTCCTTTTTTGTTGCCAAAAACACACCCTGTATTACTTAAGTTTTCTGTAGAGTATTGTTTTCTTTTTTTGTCCTAATATATTAAACCTGCATCTTAAAGCAATTCAATAGTTTTATTTTGACAGGATTTTAGCAGTTTAGATAGACTGTTTACACTTCTTTGCTGGTGACAGCTTGTATCCTTTCTTTTTATGTAATAATATGCCCTCTTGTGGAATATTTAAGCAACTGCATAGAAAATGCAACTAAACTACAGTGAAGCCTGACATTTACATTCTGTGATTTTAAAAGGAACACAAACATGCACATTTAATATAAACTTCTCCCTACTGAAATAAGAAACTTTATAAATACAAGCAATTAAATATTCTACCTTGTTTCTGAAATAATCAAGTTTATGTTCACTATCCTTCTCTCAGCATCTGTCTCATTCTATCTTCATGTAGCAGCAGTTGGGTGTCAGATAGTCCAATATATCTGATAGGAAGGCTTCCTTTCCTGGCACATTAGAGCTCATTCAAATAACTTGATTCCAGTACAAACAAAATTTAACAAAATAACTGCCTTTTGCACAAATTCTACATGTAGAGAGACAGGATTTCTGGCGATTTTAATAGAGCGAGCTGTAATATATCTACTTGGCAAAAGGAGCCTCTATATTGGATCTAACTGTTAATAATTATTTGACAACCAACTCCTGCATGATGAGAGAGTGAAACAGATGCTGAGAGAGAAAAGGTGAAGACGAAATTGATTATTTCAGAAATGGCACAGAATTTTTATGTATTTAGAAAGTTTCTTATTTCAGTATGCTGAAAATTATATTAAAATGTTATTTACACAATGCTTCTTTAAATCTTTCCTAATTTTACCTTGTTTTTTTTAGTTCCGACCGATATATATATATATATATATATATATATATATATATATATATATATATGAATTTCCCTGCATTTACTTTTTCCATGATTTATTTTTCTGGTTCCCTAAAAAAAACTTAAGATGTGGGTTCTACTGTATTCTAAACCATGAAAAATCCACAGGTATAGTCTTTACTGATAATGAGTCTGTAAATGGATTTTAAGCTTATTTTTTGTACTCAATTTTAACAAATGTTTTATATGGCTATATTACTTTGCATCACTAACTTTCTCAGAGATGTAAAGAATGATTATACCTTTTGGGCTTCCTGCTAAATTATTGGTATGCTGGCATTTTGGTCAGTACATGCTATGAGCAAACTAAGGCTGAATCTCCACGGACATCTGAAAGTGTAGTGCTTGCCCAAATATTTGTGCCCCAAGTGTATGCTGCAGTCTATAAGGGCTCCTACACACGGGCGTTTTTACCTGCGCTCCCCTGCGTTGCGTTTTGCTGCGTTCAAACGCAGGGGAGCGCAGGTATAGACGCACTCAATTATTTTCAATGGGGCTGTACTCACACGAACGCATGTAAGCGCCGAACGCAGGAAAAATGCAGCATGTTGCGTCTGAATCTGCGTTCGGCGCTTACACGCGTCTCATTGGTACAACCTCATTGAACAAAATGAGGTGCGTCTAGACCTGCGCTCCCCTGCGGCTGAGCGCAGCCAAACGCAACGCAGGGGAGCGCAGGTCAAAAACGCCCGTGTGTAGGAGCCCTAAGTCATGATAACAGTCCTGAGTGATTAGACCCAAGTCTGGAAAGGAGGCTCCCTAATTATCTGCATTCTATGGTGTCTAGGTGTTTTTATTGTAAAGAAGGAAAAAGAATCACTTTACATAATATAGGTGAGGGGCACACATGACTATAAAAACCATGAAGTTGCTTTTTATCATGCCTAAAATCCAGCTGCTTCAGCAAAGCACCATACCAGTGCATTGTACAGGGCTAATATAACATAACGTTTCCAAATTCAGGGATTTTTTTAATTGTCTTAAATAGCTGCAATAAAAGCAAAATGTGTATCTTAAAATAAAATTATCACAGAGAACAGCATTTTATTTTAGGGCTCTGAATATTTTTTGCAAGGCACAGGGAGGCTTGTAGAAATGCCCACACAATGTGTTCTGTAATTCATAACAAGCGATGCTGTGTAATATCACCAGCTAGAAATAGAACAGCCCTAGAGCAGCTCACTATTAATTGATTTTGTGATTCTAAATAGTACTGAAAAGTCAGTGATAAATAGTACTAAAAATCAGTGTTCTGTTATTGGAAGGTACACTGAACCTTGGAAAACGGATGCTAAGTTCATCTGCAATGGCTTATGGGGAAAAAAAGGTTCTTTATCAGCTGTATCCCACACACAAAACTATTTTGCTACCCACACACACTGTGAGCTGTTTTTCCCCCAATCTGATTAAGAAAGATATACAATTGCCTACACTTGACAATCCACATGACAATTCCTGTTTTAGCTGCTTTTAAGCAATTGACATTTGCTGAAATGTGATAGCATATCTCTGAAATCTGTGCTTATTAATCAACAGAGGATGAGCTATTCATATTAATGTAAATAAGTAAAAATAATGCTTTATTGCTAATAAAATTGTTAATCTATATAACAACTAATAAAGGAACTGTTTGTAATAAAAGTCTGTACAGGAAACAAACCCATGTTTACAAAGTCCACTGTGCAGAGACATGGCTTTTGTAAACACGAGTAGTGTATATAATGAATATTCACAATCGTAAAGTGTTTTTTTTTTTTTTGGCCCAAAATAGTTCACAAAACTGGGATACTGAGCAATGTAATTTTTGCCAGCGGTAGACTGCATAGCCAAGCTCAACTTGTTCTCCATACACCCTGTTTGCTGTATCCCTTTAAGACATCCAGATTATGGTGGATCATATTATTCAGGAAAGAATGGACGTATGAAGGGAGAAGAAGAGTGAAGCTATAGATGTACAAGTAGCATAGCATGAAGAAATCATTCAGGTCATGTAGTGGGAGTAAACCAGTAACCAGCAGTATAATGCAGTCATTTTTCATATTCTTTGGTAAAAAGTGGTGGGATGAAAAATAAAACCTCTCCCATTGAACAATAAGCAGTGAAAGTGCTCACTTAACTTTTCTCTAAACTACTTTTGCTGGATAATTACCTTTTTTATTTTCTCTTTAAAGCAGTGGCATTCCCCACATGTATTCAAGTGAGATTCTTTTAGGGGCTAGAGGTCAATGTAATTTTAAGAATGTTGCTGCTGTGTTTTTAGACCAGGAATCCTCTGCATCACACTGGCTGGGTGTGTACACAATACAGAACTTTCTGTAATACATACGCACATATTTTATTCATTTGGCACAAGGGATCATTGGGAAGAAGAAACAGGAGTGGCTGAGGACTCTGCACGAATGCACAAGTCCCATGCTGGCAATTGCCATCACTTGGGCTTCCTAATTAATTTTAATTGTTCTGTTGAGATAAATGATATAAGATCAAATATAGGTTCCACCTCAGTTTATAAGCGTTCATTGCCACCTCACCTCATGAATACATATTTTGTTTTTATGCAGAATGCTGCTTATTTCCTGATGCAGAATTGCTGATATTCAAAATATTTTACTTTTATAAATACTCCTCTGGGACTGAAAGTAGATATGCACATTTCTTGGTAATTCACTCTCCAAATCAATGCAGACTTAATTATAAGTTTCCAGTAGCAAGGCTCACTATAGCTGCATTATATTATAGCTCTGTGGAAAATGCTGGTACTATAAAAGTAAACTACAATAACAGTACGTAATCATGTCTATTTTTCCTGTGCAATGTCTGTAGAACATTTCTTTGCTGCCATCTGTTGGCTCTAGTAGATGTTGCTGTATAGCACAGTAATTTCACTGC
>CM044432.1:131608187-131619044 GCA_024363595.1 Xenopus borealis
AACCATAAATTAAAAAGACCCTACCCTACATAGACCCCCTCCCTTCTCCTCTCCAGTCTAGCTGTTACTCCGGGCAAATGCCTCCAAGTCTTTACTTACCCCTCAGTGCAGATTCTGTACAGCAGGGTTCACAGCAGCCATCTTCCGGCTCTTCAGTAATCTTCAGAATGAAAGTGGTGTATTGGCAATTTCCATGGCTTTTGGTTGATGCGCACTTGCAAAAGATTGCTCCAACTGCACATGCGCTGATACGACACTCTCATTCTGAAGATTAGTGAAGATAAAAGATGACTGCCGTCTTATGTTTTTGTGGAGTTCCCCTTTAACATCTCAATTCCTATATATGATCTAAAGTGGGGATAAGTAATTCTTCATGCCCTGCTTTTAAAATGTGCCTCCAACTCCTTCCATGAGTACATATCAAATTGTTAATAAGTGACCTGAGAAGGTTTAATTCTTACACTTTCTTTTGTGTTTGGATGGTAAACATGGCAAACAGATAAGATATCGGTTAAAACCTGTTTTTTTTTTTATAGCTGTTGGTACACGTACATTGATTGATTTGGTTTCAGTAGCATTGCACTTGCTTTATTAATTTTTTAAGCATATTTATTTTGTAATAAATCCAATTTCAAATTATGTGATACATTATAAATCAAATGCTAAGTTTAGTACAACCATTTGTTGTGCAATTGACATTTTAGCTAGTGGTTGGATTTGTGAGATCCAAATGACAGTAAATGAGTAACTGTACTGAATAGACCCCGACACTGCTGTCTCCAGAGTATAAATCCATTAGCAGGAGATACCAAGAGCTATTCTTGGCCCTGAGAAGCATGATCTGATAAAATGCTGATTAAAGGAACAGTAACACCAAAAAATGAAAGTGTTTTAAAGTAAAGAAAATATCATGTAGTGTTGCCCTGCGCTGTTAAAACTGATGTGTTTGCTTCAGAAACACCACTATAGTTCATATAAACAAGTTGCTGTGTAGCAATGGCGGAAATTGAAAAACAGCTACATGGCACAGGATAAGTAATGGATAACAGATAACATTATGTTCTACAGAGCTTATCTGCTATCTGCTGCGTAACTTGAGCCTTTTCTCCTTTGAATGGCTGCCCCCATGGCTACACATCGGTTTATTTATATAAACAATAGTAGTGTTAAATATAGTTTTGTACAATATTATTGGTGCATCTATGACTATCTTTACTATTGAGTTGTTTAGGTCATCTCTTGTATCTGTCAGTGCAGGTTCATCACCATTCATGTTCTTTCGCTACTTACAGACCCCTGTGATTAGTGCTTGAAAATGTGTATCTCTCTCAAACAACACACTTCTTTTTGATTGAAAGCTCTTTTGGGCAGGGTCATCTTAACCTCTTGGTTGCTTTGTATGTAATTCTGTATTCTCGGTGTATAAACCCATTTATTCTACAGCACTGTGTATTATGGAAGCACTTTATAATACATGATAATAAGTACCTATTTGTCTTTAAAATGTTCTCAAGGCAATGCCATAAACATCTCAAATAAATTAATTAATGGCTTTTATATTATGCATTCACATGATTAGTTAACCTAAAGGGATTTGAGGTTTTATTTTAACAGACTGGCAAGGATTGGTACTCAAGATCCAACTTGCTCTTTTCCCAGAAATGTAAAGGTGGCCATAGACGCACAGACAATATCGTATGAAACAAGTATTCATACAATATTCGGTGTGTGTATGGTGGGAAATGATGAGCCGACCGATATCGTCAAAAGATTTAGATATCAGTGGACTGGTTGATCGGGCTGGATGGAAAATTTTGATCGGATGCCTTTGAAGGGGCCCTTAACCTCGGCCATTGTTAGTGCTGAATCGTCAGTCCCGTCAGATACAGGTAGAATTCTATTGTTTATACCTGTATGTCTGACAATTCAGCTCTACACGTGTGTCGAAATGAACACTCTTTCTTGTAAAGATCTTTTCCGAGAAAGATTGTAATTGTTACGTCCATGGCCACCTTAAGTTATATACACCAATAAACCAGTACTGAAAGACTCTAAATACATGACCTTGTACCCTACTAAAGCAATAATAATAATAAATAAAAAAAATAATACTAAACCAGTAATCTTTGCGGCACACTGACTGCTAGAAAACTGAACTTTGTGCCATGTTTCCTGTCTCTGTGGAGCTAGTGGCTTAAATATAGTGCTTTGCATATAAATAATAAAGTGTGTGGGAGTGTTCGTGCACAGAGCCTGGCTCTAAGCAGCAAGATCTGAATGCACAAATAACTTTTATAGTGAGGGGGTGGATAGGTACAGAATACACTGGCACACTGGAAATAGCTTTCTGTAGCATCCGGGCATTTCACTCCATAACACATTATTGCTCCTGTATACTTCATTTATTATACCATTTGCAGAGATTTTCTAGTCTTTGCTAGGGTTAATATGTCTATATTTGACTATTGTCTTTAAAAAAAAATTAGAAGAAACATAGGCTGGCATATATCCAGGGAAAGATACTGTTACAGCTAAGCCTGTTTTCTAAATCCCTGTTCTAGCGGTAGAATTTAGAAATCAATAGAGAAGAAATGTTCTGTGGACACTATAAGTAAATAGTATGCTGTGTTATCCACAGTAAAGCGAAGATAATCCCTATTTATAGATAATTTATATCTGTCTGTTAATTGCAAAGCAACCATTTTATGGCTTCTTCATGCATGAAGAGACTATCTAACTGTAAATTGAAACCTAAGGACTAATTTATGTATAGAATCAGCTTTGATTAATAGTAAAGTCACTGCACTTTTGCAGCTATGTTAGTTATCGACCCTCTCTCCCCATTCTCTTTTTGTCTTTAGACTCAAAAACTTTAAATATGGAGCACTCTGCTTTACTACAATTCTAGTTTTCATTTTGCACATGAAATGATAGGGGTATAAAGGGGTATATTTATCAAATTTGTGAGTTGTGTGATGGTTTTTATACCTTGGTTAAACTCGAGTTCATGTCCCAAAAAACTTGAATCAATGGAATGCGATAAGAAAAACCTAATTTTTACAGTCACATTTATTTTCTTATTAATTCAGACATTTGAGTTTTTTCAAAAATATAACTTGTGAGTGAGAGTTTGGGTGCAAAAAAAAATTGAATTGTGGGGAAAAACCTCTTTTTGGAGTGTGGGGGAAAACGGGAGAACCTGGAGAAACACCAGTCTGGGGAGAACCCTGGACCCCAGCATTGCAAAGCAGCATTGCTAACCACTGGGCCAGCTTTCTCAACAACGCCTGCCTCCCAGTCTCTTTCCCTTTAAACTGAATGGAAAGCAGTGCTAGCAGAAAAAGGGGGTTTGTTCCCCACAGTAATCATGGGAGATCAAAAACTTGTGTGCTGGTTCCCTAAATGACAGTTTTTAAATTAAGTTACTGATGATTTAACTGTATTGGGTGAATTGATTTTATAGCCTTTTTTATTTGCTCATTCCCTTCCTTTGTCTCCATAGCTGCCATTGCCCTACACTGGATGGTTGTTTTCCTTTTACAATAGTAATTTACATAATTGCCCTGTAAACAGCAAAGCTGAGATGATTATAAGGGTTGCAGATTTTTTTCCATGGCTCCCAGCAGTTTATTGAGTGACTCGTGTATTTAAAATAGATTGTGCCTAGCCACAAGGATTCTTAAAGGCATTCTAGTAATGGGGACAATAGACTCATTTACAGATAAAGCCCCTGTGAGTTCTGCACACATTGCTGCTTCTGCTGATGTCAATTTACCCTCTAATTCTTTCTTGGCTTTGTGCACACATTTTAAACATGTGGTGCACATTAAATATAGTGTCCTCAAGTCAGAATGAATACAAAATATTGTGTACACTGAAGTCGTTGTGGGCTATAGCCTCAAGATTTGTAAGCGCACAGCTTAAGGCCCCCATACATGGGCTGATAAAAGCTGCCGACAGGCCGAGTCGGCAGCTTATTGGCCCGTGTGTGGGGCCATCCGACGGAGCTTCCCCAATCGATATCTGCTTGAAAGTTGGTCAGAGCTTGATCGGGCAGGTAAAAAAATTGTGTCAGATCACAGCTGCATCTGTGCTTGTATGCGGTTCTGCGGTCCGACCGCCTGTTTCAGATGCAGTATGATCCGATCATTGGGCCCTAGGGCCCGCGATGGGATCAGCCCAATATTGCCCACCTCAATTTCGGCATATCAGGGAGAGATCCACTTGTTTGGTGATGTCGCCAAATGAGCAGATCTCTGCGTCTATGGCCACCTTTAGATGGAACATTGCCTGACATTATTGTTTCATTGCTAGCAGATTCTGAATTTATTTTGCCAGATTAGGCTACAACTATGTGCAAACCTTTGGCTGGACATCCAGGTGGCTATAGACAGGGAGATCCGCTTGTTTGGCAATATCTCTCCCCGATATGCCCACATTGAAGTGGGCGATATCGGGCTGATCTGATTGTGGGCCCTAGGGTGGAGGTTGCAAATGTGTGTTCTAATGTAGTATTTTTCTTTTGTTTCCTTAAAAATCTTGTGTGTGCTGTGAGACTTGGATGTGCAGCACTAGGGGGAGTGGGACTTTATTTTGTAAAACTTATTATTCATATTGCAACACTTTCGTAACTTAAATCAAAAGTATATACATTTTTCCACAAAGTAATCACCCTGGTAAATTGTACAATATGTGTACAGTTGAACAATTTCACATTAGTAAGTTTTATGAAAGGTTCTCGTGTTCTGCCCCTTCTCCAGGTAAGCGTCTAATATGTGATATTGGCATTTCTTTCTGGAGAAGGGGTTAATGATCCTTAGGCTTAGGCCAGACGGGGAGATTCGGGGGAGATCCGTCGCCTGGCGACTTCTCGCAGCGACGAATCTCCCTGAATAGCTAGATAGCCCTGCGCGACCGCTTACCTTAAAGTCGCCTGCGCTTGTTCAGGCGGAGCGATTTTATAAGTCGCTCAAAATTGCCAGGCGAGGCAATTGTGAGCGACTTTTAAAATCGTGCCGCTCCGTCTGAACAAGCGCAGTCGACTTTAAGGCAAGCGGGCGCGCAGCGCTATCTAGCTATTCGGGGAGATTCATCGCCGCGAGAAGTCGCCAGGCGATGGATCTCCCCCGAATCTCCCCGTCTGGCCTAAGCCTTAGAGCCTTGTGACTAGCAGCCACTTGCTATAATTCCAATAGATCTTACAAGCCCATGCTTCCCTGCCGGCAGATGCTGCCTCCTGGTTGCTATGACAGTGGCTGCCTGTAGCATGAGGGGGAAAAAAACAGCCCAGCCCAAATCATTTTCCTTTGGCAGACCTCTGCGGCTGCCTCACCTAGCCTATTGTTTTGCTGCCCTGGATCACCGAGACCTGGAAACAGGACAAGAAGGGAAAAGAGACGTATGGAGGGCCGCTGTATCGACACTCTTTCCTGCCTTCCCTGACTCCTCTGATACAAACTGGGCAACCGCAGCGAATGTTCAGCCTCCTTTGTAAGGCAGCTGCTGCGAGGCAATATCTACACATTCTTGGAAATGGAAAGGAGAGAAGAGATGGGTGGCTGGGGGACTATATGATAGGCGTGGAGGAAGTGTGTTTTTTCCTTTGGCTCTTGGCTTTATCAGTCCCTGCTGCATTCCTTAGTAATGCAGCCCCTGTGCACAGCAAAGACCTGATGTCATTCAGAAAAATCTCTTGGCAAGCTGCGAGAGGGACGCTGCAAGCACAGTCTTGAAGAGAGCGGAGCCGAGCAGTTCCCTTCAGGCTTTGAACTGACTAACCCAGCTTTGGATTTACACAGCAATTCAAGCACCACAAGGAAGCGTAATTTTTCTTAAAACCCCTCTTTGTCTCTGAAGATATTCAGACTGGAATTATTACAGATCAGCATGCTATCATCGTTCATTTGAAAAAAAATCTGAAACACTCTCTCAGAAATGAGATCATGAACTGAAGCCCGAAATGTAAATGCTGCATGTTCAGGAGCTGTGGATAAGGGTTCCAAGGGCCAAGGTAACGTCTGTTTGCTGAATGCAGAGCGCAGGTTTGGATTCCAATAGCCTTCCTCTTATTTTCTACTTCATAAATTATCCTGTTTCAACGTTTATGTGAACAAATGAACTTATTACAGGGAGGCAGTATATAGTGTTTTGGAGAGGCCACTCGGGGAATGGAGTACCTTGGAGATAAACTCACAGTGGCGCACACTCATGTGAATCAATGGATGGGGACAATGCGGAGGTCCCTCCAGGAGGCCCTCAGTTTAGTTACAACAGCAGTTACCCATGAACGAACTAGTGTGGAACAAGGCAGCAGAAATCCGTTAAAGCGCACGTCATCTTTCCGACACTTTGCCTCTCGTAGCCGAGAATCTTTCCGCAGATTCTCTGTCAGGAGCCAGCAGAGGTTTTCCTCTTTAAGGAAAAGGCACACATCATCTGACCAGGCGGACTCTGTAAGTTGTACATATTCCTTATTGCTCATTTTGCGGAATTTTGAGAACACAGCAGTGAAGATTCTGTATTCACCTAATGAGGAATTGATCATTTCAGTTTTTTACATACCCATTTAAAGTTTGATACATCTACTAATTTAAACTTATTTAGCTTATTTTTATATTTAAACAACTGTTTATTAAATACTCTTTAACCTCCACTAATGAAGCACTGATACTACGAGAGTTTTTCTCCTGCTGTTAAAGCAAAATGCTTCTGATTAGGTACTTCCTGTATTTTATGACATTGTAGAGTACTTCCTTCTGAACAGGAAATGATGACTACCTAGAAACTGTTGTTCCCAGGCCTTAAACGAATAAGATGTTTACAGATGTTTTCTGAGCTTTTTAGTATGTGATAGCATTTTACTGAATGTCCTCTCTGAAAATGCATTCAGTAAAATGCCATTAAGGATTGCAAATTGCATGGAGTGTGCAGCCTATTGTAGAGATTGTGATCAGAGGAGGCTCCTGGAGGAATGTTTGTGCAACAAGAAAAGCATCTATACACAGCCACTTGCTAGAATATCAACCCCCCACCCTGTTGATTGATACAATCTGTTTGTATGGAAGATGCTTTTGGCAGTGTTTGAATGGGGGTAGATTAGTTAACTATGTTTTTATTTTTAATGTTTTTTTTAATTATTTTGATCTATATGTGTGTAATTAATTCAGTACAGATGTTGCATTTAATATAATGAGAGGGTGTGTGTGTGTAATGGTAATTTGTCTGGAAATGCAGATCACAATGTAATCCCATGGCAAATTGTTGGGGTGGAAAAACACTCAAGATTCCATTGAATGAATGGGAATCGACTGAAAGCACCTGGTGCACTTTCATGGCAGTTGGTTATCTCTCGAAAAACACATCACTGACTGTTTTTGAGTGATAATCACTTCTTATGTAAGCGCACTTGGCACTAACCAATTATTACATTACAATTAAATATAGGGGCAAGTTAGCACATTTCTTCACATGTCAGGATGTAAAAACCTCAAAATCGTTCACAATAGTTACATATATCACATTGGTATGGCTTTTAGGGGTAATAGCAAAGTTTTCATATTGTGGTCATTTGTTTATATAATGCCAGCAAGTTACACAGCTCTTTACTATAATTAATAACAAGCAGGAGTCATAAAATTGTTTAACAAACCAGGGTTACAGAGTTAAGTAGTAAATGTAAGCTATTTATTTCTCCATAATAGGCAATGTCTCTAAATCTAGCCATTGTTGCACTATGCTACAAACTACTGCAGTGCCAGTTTGTACTTTACAAGTTTTGCTTTCCAGTAGTGTTCACCACACATCAGGTGGCTATTTAATTCTGTGGATATGCTTTAAATGGCGATCAAAAGAAACTGTAGTCAGCCCTAGTAGTTGTATTTGCGTGCCCCAGCATTTCATACACCATCTACATTTTCAACTGGAATTGACCGCTATCAGAATGTGCTCTGCATCTCACACCTATAGAACCTAAAGGGTTTGCGTTGTAGTTGTACTGTGTATATGTTTGACAAAATCCAGACCTTGAGTTGGAGGGCTCCAAAACAGTGGAAGAGAGACCAGAATGAAAAATAAATTGTGTAAAATTTAATGGTGGCTTCTTATTTACAATTTTAAATATACCTGGAGCCATATTTAAGGGAACAACTGACAAACTGCAAATGAGGCCCTGAAGTAGAAACATCTGTTTACTGCTGCTAATAATTTACTGGGAAGGCTTTACTTCCCCTTCAAAGACATCTATACTTGTTAGGAAGCAATTACTTTTAGCACATATGTTGGTAAACATATTACAATCGTAACTTAGTTAATGAGACCCTGAGTTGTTGATTATCCTACTACTCACATGTTGAATATTTAATCTGTATCAAAAAATACGTCACTTTACAGATAATTCTCCTCTTTATTCTCGATATCTGGCCGAAAGTTAAAAAATCCTGATGAATCGCGGCCGCATCGTTGATGCGGTTCCGTTATCCAACCACCCATATCAGATGCATTGTGATCCGATCGTTGGGCCCTAGGGCCCACAATTGGATCAACCCAATATCGCCCACCGCAGTGTGGGCATAATGAGGAGAGATTCGCTTTTGTGGCAGCTTCGTCCCTGCGTATGGCCAGCTTTACTCTCTCAATTTCCCAGTCACCAACTTTGACTGTGTGGCAGTCACCATGGCAATGGAAGCACTGTACACTGCAACCCACAGCTATTCAGGGTTTTTATTGCAGTATCTCCAGAAATAAAACCTGATGAAAATCAAATTGACGTGTAAATATATAGTAGATTTTTTTTTCTCTGCATTTTCATTTAGCCAGTGAATTGGCTTGTCTATGGTTAAAGCGAATAAATAGCACAATGATAAATAGTGGGAAAAAAGTGATTGTGCCCCTGTTATTGGCCATGTATTAGTATGAGGCTCCTTTAAGGGATCTTTATTAAAAACTTGCAGCTCTGGTTTTAGTAAGTAATTGGCCAAAGACTTGAATCAGACTGCAAACTTTGCAGTTCATATATGAAACTTGATATTATATGAAACTGTGTTTGGGTTCCCATCTTTATAAAAAACATGCTTCCCTAATAAGCAATAATAGGGACAATGGCAGCCCTATATCAGAGATACTCATGTGATCTGACAATTTTCAGGAAGAAACTCCTGTGTATGAGCCCATAGAGAATTAGATAGGGATGTGGCCGAATCCTTCACGAAAGAGTCGTCTGAATACTGAACCGAATACGAATCCTAATTTACATGTGCAAATTAGGGTCGGGAAAGGAAAAAGTGGGATCATTTTTTTACTTCCTTGTTTTGTGACAGTCACATGATTTCCCTTCCCATTCGACCAAATCCTGCTGAAAAAGGCTGAATCCTGCCCGAATCCTGAATCAAATCCTAGATTTAGTGGATCCCTATATTAAGATATATTCATTTTATTGTTATTCTGCACCAAAAGGTAAAATTGCTTGACATTGGTTCTTTTGCATTTATTGATTAATTTATAGTCCTTTTCAGACTCACAGTTACTAGTGGCCTAAGAAAATATATGCAAGCTGACCAGTCTGTTACAAAGTGCTTCCAATAAAGCTGCTCTGCTTAGATTAGCTAGCTTGATCTTTTCTTTAATATGAAAATCACACAAATTATTTTACCTGTATAATGAGGCTCTGTTTCCACAACAAACCATTATATTCCCTCTATATTTGGCAAGCAACCAAATGCAAAAAGATTATTGAATTTTCATTTTAAAAAGGAAATTGAGTGCAATCCAGCCAAATTTCACTGATTGAATAAACCAGCTGGTAAACTAAGGGAATGTTTCTGTCTCTATCAAAATTGCCTGACTGTGAGCCCCCAAATTTAGTGATGGCTGAGCAATACGTTCAGATTTCTCATCCATACAACTTTGCCAGCTTTAATCTTTTGACTAAGGTTTTTAATTACCAAGAAGGCTGTTTCCATGATCTAATACAGTTGAAACAAATGATAAAATGTTGTTTGTAACTTCCATTGGCATATCAGACAGATTTGGAAACTGTTGACTTTAAGCATTCTTGGCTTAGGGCTAGTCAACATGGGAAGATTCAGGGCAGCGGTCCTGCGTTTCCTTAAGTCGATGAAAATTGCCTCGCGAGGCAATTTCGAGCGACTTAGAAAAATGCAGCGCCGCACGTGAATAGGCGCAGGCGACTTTACATTTTAGGGGGCGCAAGACATGGTTAAGCAATTCAGGGAGATTAGTCGCCCCAAAGAAGCGTCAATTTGTCGCCTGGCGACTAATCTCCGTGAATCTTCCCATGCGGACTATCCCTTACTGTGTTACATGCCTGTAAGCGTATAACATATCAATAAAAACATTTCTGTATCCAGCTGGCGTGTCAGTATAACCTTTCAAGCATATTTATTGCTTAAACAGACTTTGGCAATCTGCTAACTTACTCATTGTTTGAGAACTCTCCCTGAGTATATCAATCATGGCTCTGCAGTATGGCAGTGGAATCATTTTGCTATCAGTAGGAAACAGTGTGCAGATCCCAAACAACTTTTTGTGGGATCCTGCCATAAATCACCCCCCATTAGTAAAGTAACTAAATATGGCCATAGATACCTGCCATGGCAGATTTTATTCTTTGAGCAACAAACGCTCCTTCGTGTCAGTCAAACTAACCTTTCAGATTGAAAAAATAACACTAAAATGATGTTCTGACTATTAATTGACAGACAGCAATTGAACAAAGTTATGATTAACAAATAGTAGTGCCATAGGCGGATTTTCATTAAGGCTTGGGGAGGCTAAGCCATCCCAAAACTGTTTGCATAAAAAATTTAAAGAACATTTCAAAGAAAAAAATTAAAATCCTCT
>CM044432.1:131622139-131665826 GCA_024363595.1 Xenopus borealis
AAGAAACAGAAGAAAATTGCAAATCATTAAAAAACTATGAAAAATAAATAGTGAAGACCATTTGAAAAGTTTCTAAAATATACTAAAAGTTAACTTGAAGGTGAACCACCCCTTTAACTTTTAGTATGATGTAGAGAGTGATATTCTAGAGGGGACATACTTGACAGGTGCATCTATGGAGCCAGAGGGGGTTATGTGGGAATTTACTCTGATTCTGGTTGAAGGGGCTGAGTAAAATTAAGTTATCTGTCTGCAAAAATATGAACCAAATTCAAACCACCCAAGAATTAATTGGAGGTAGGGCCATTCTCCCAAATCAAAAGCCTTTTCTGTATCCATAGAAGTTCTACACTTCTGAGCCAGTATTACCATGATGAAATTGTCTATTTCTGAAAAGTCTGCTGAGGTTATAATGTTATCTGTTGATTTTTGTACAGCAGGGACACAGTTACGTTGGCCAGTCTCTTATCTAGAGTTTTGGCTTGATTTTTGGAATCAACATTTAAAGGGGTTGGTCACCTTTGAGTTAACTGTTAGTGTGATATAGAGAGTGATATTCTGGTACCGTTTTTATTACTTGTGGCTTTTGAGTTATTTAGCTTTTTATTCTCTGGTTGCAATTTCAGCTATCAGTATGCTAGGATCCAAAAAATCCTAGCAGCCATGCATTGATTTATATGAGAGACTAGAGTATGAATAGGAGAGGCCTGAATAGAAAGATGAGTAATAAAAAGTAGCAGTATATTTGTAGACTTTCAGAGCTTATGTTCTTTAAATGTGAACAGTGACCCCCATGAATGCTGGAAAGAGTCAGAAGAAAGCAATTAATTCAGAAACTGTAAATAATGAAGACCAACTGAACGGTTGCCTAGAATTGTCTATTCTAATAAAAGTCCATACTAAAAGTTAACCTGAAGCTAAACCACCACTTTAAGTCTGAAAACGATGAAACCCTACACAGTACAGACAGTACATCCGCAGTGTACAGTAATTATATCACAGTTGGAGAAAAAGTATTTGCCCTATTGTAACTTTTTTTTTTTTTATATTTTGCTGCTTTTACTCAATCTCCAAGCACCTAGCAGCTGCTGCTTACTGTAATCTTGCAGCATATTTTAAATAAACACACAACACTGCCACCATTGTGACAGAACTCTCCCACACTAACCTGATGTTTCACTTCAACATGTGAACACACCAAGGTTTACTTGGCTACGGCTCATTAAGATCAATAAACCAAGCAAGTACTCTGTTAATGATTTAGTCTCCATTTTAAGCTTGCGATTGTAGTAAGCATGGCGTCGTAATGTGAACGAATGCGGAGGAATAATGCATGAAACTATGCATACTAATTGTTTTCATAAACTTATCCCTTACTTTCATTTTTCCCTTTTTGTATAGCAGTGGTAGATGGGAGTGTGGCCTTTGCATTTGATGATTTGACTTGCAAATCTGCTCACTGGAACAAGAGGCAGACTTTTGGGTTATATATATGATATTTTGGTCTCATTCTATTATTGCCCGTGATAGTGTTGCTTTTTCTAGTACTTTTGCACCTGCAGTGGGTTGGGTAACCTGTGGGTTGCGGGTAGGGTTGCCACCTTTTATGGTAAAAAATACCAGGCTTCCTATATTTATTGTTTTTCCCTATTAATAACATTGGGATCAGCCATAATTTTTACTGGCCAGGTGGTAACCCTAGTTGCTGGTAGAAGTTTTGGGTGCGGGTATAGTCGCGGGTTGGCGGTTTTGCTGGTCGCGGATCAGGTTAGGGGTCTTCTCAATAGCACGTTTTACTCCTTTTGTTCTGATCATGCCTACTTATAAAGATGTCTGTTCGGTTTACAATAACAGCACTTCCAGTTTCTTGTTGGTCAGCGGGTCGCGGATCTGGTTGCTGATAAGGTACTTGCGGGTCAGGTCAGGTAGTGAGTAAGAATGTGAGTTGCGGGTCCGGTGTGGGTTGTGGGTCCCGGTTCAGGTTTAACATATTGGTTCCGCACAGGACTCTATAATAATTTCCAGCATCATATTGACTAACTGAACTGCAGATATAATCATTCCAGTGTCAATCGATGGCTGTTGCCTGGATGTAAAAACTTATTGAGCAGCAGGATCTGGAGAGCAACTAGTAGAATAGTAATGTTTATTAACATGGGTTCTTTTCTATTTATGATTCTTGCTATCCAGATGATTAATGGGCATTGGGCCAAACATGTATATGACCAACTTCCTATTTCGTCTGTGCTTTATTTCTATTGTTCATTCAGGTTGCCTATCCATATCATTGGAACAGCAGGAAATGAAAAGGAACCTCTGAGTTGTGCTTCAGTTCACTAACAAGCAATTGACAATTTTTTTTTCTAGGACTCATAATCCTTTATCCAGCAATTGATTTAAAAATCCCTAAACAGGGCCATACATGCCCGGATATTCAGGCAGTATGGTTGAAATTGCATGTATGGGTAGTTTAGGCCTCCTGGGAGAGGGCACCCGTGGCCCACAGAATGTTCAAGTCTGCCTAATAGAAATGTAGATAACATGTAGATAACCTTCCACATGTACGGCCACCCTAAGCTGTGCAGAGAAGCACATATGCAAAAAGGTCAATCTATTTGGTGAGTTCATAGCAGGCAAAATGAGATTGATCAAATCATCTTGCCCCAGACTGATATTCTGGTCATATCAGAATTGGGAAATGTCATCAATATCAAGAACAGTTGTTCTGTTTAAAACATTTATTTAAAACAAATTTTTTATTGTTTGTATAACTGTTTTAATTTTTTTTTTCTTTTAAGAAACAATTTTTAGCTATAGCAGGGCATTCCCATAGTTCTGGATATATCAGCAGTGTTTACTTACATCTATATCTACAACAACATACTTGATTTCTGAACAGGATCGCAGTTGCACATTAGCTTATTGATCAGTTTCTATTCCTGTGCGGAAACTTGAGGTCTTTGTAGAAGGGAAATGGAGGTAAGGTGGACTGAGGACATGAGACAAACAATTAGGTTATGAAATTGTATAAGTATTTATATTAATAGTGGCTAGGGTTGCCACCTGTCCGGTATTTTACCGAAAAAAAAAAAAATATATAGGAAGGATGGTATTTTTTTCTAGAAAAGGTGGCAACCCTAATAGTGGCCTGTGAAACATGGCCTTATATGATATACAATAGGATTATGCAAGTATAGCTCTCTATAAGTCCGTATGATATTCTCGGTGTATCTAATGCTTCCCTCTGTTCTCCATTCAGACCTCACCCAAAAACAAGGGACCTAGTCTGTGATGCTCTCACCTCCCTTCCTACACTGCCACTTACACAAATACCCAACATGTGCTTTATTTCAAGCCTAGTGGTTAACCAGTCTGAACCATTTGTAAAGACAAATGGTTCAGAATTCCTATACAATTTCTATAGAATTCCTATACAATTTCCATAGAATTCCTATGGAATTCATATCTAAATATTGCATGGAAGATTTTGTTACTAGTAGGTTTGCTTTAATTTTAAAAATAGTAAGATTTTAGTATGCACCATATTTGGGTAATCCTAAATAGAATATTGCCATTGCCACACCCTGGGATCCTGCGATTCACAGATCACACAAAATGTGTTGGGTCACATGAGCCAATGACAGGACAAAATTCTGTCATTTGCTTCCACACTACTTCCAGTTAGAGCTGTGTCATTTCTGACCTGGTGATCTCTGAAACAGCACAGAGAATATCATAAAATAGGGACTAAAAGGTAAAAGTATTTACTTAATAGGACATAACCTATCTGTTGCTTAAATTTTCATGGTATATTTTTCCTTTAAAGCAACTCAGCCTGACTTAAAGTGTAGTATGCTAAGTAGTCTTAAAGTGATATCGCTATTATTATATTCAGTTATTTATTCTTCCTAAACTTTCAAGTTGTATCCCTGTTATATTTTACTTTTTTTCCTGTTCAGACTTAGATTTGGGTCAGGAGATCTTGACAGCTGTAGAAAACACAACATTGCTTTACAGTTCAGTGAGTCTGGGATGAAGGGATTGGTTGATGGTGGCGGAGAATGATCGTATTTGTCAGAGATTCTGCCGTCTGTGAAATTTGACATTGCAAACTACAGTGGAGCCTCAAAGCACTAGAATTCTGAGTTGCTGAGTTTTGTTGAAATGGATTTTGCCAAATCACTTATACTATTATTTTTAAAGCAAAGTATATCTGCAAAGCAATCCCCCAACCCAATAAATTAGCTTTAAAGTGGCAAATCTACTTTAGGTACTCAGCAGGCTTTTCAGCTCATCCTATTTGGCATATAGGAGTACATTCTTGCAACA
This sequence comes from Xenopus borealis, assembly GCA_024363595.1. Taxonomy (NCBI): domain Eukaryota; kingdom Metazoa; phylum Chordata; class Amphibia; order Anura; family Pipidae; genus Xenopus; species Xenopus borealis. The sequence goes on from CM044432.1 coordinate 131,626,469, forward strand.
CAAAGTTATTCTTTTATAAACAAAAAATGATTATGCCTTGCTTTCATATACCTTTGTGCTTTCACAATCTATATACATTATTATGAACAACTAGGGTGGCCACCTTTGAATTTTTTTTTTACTGGCAATGGTGGGGGTGTGAAGAAAGGGGACGTGCCGTGATGTCAAAGGGGGCATGTCACAATGTCAAAAGGGCAGAGCCATGACACGCAATTGGCCTGACCCCGAAAAAAAGGTAAGTTTTCAGCAAATTGGGTGCAGGCTACGAGCCTTTAATAATTTGTAATACTAGCCTTGGCAGGTGTTTTACCAGCGAGTTGAAAAAAAACATTGGCGCCAGGGCCTATAGAGTATTAAAATAAAACATTAGTGGCTAGGGGATTGAAAAAAAAATCAAAACCCCACATTGGTGTAAGTAGAATTGAACTCGTGGCTTCAGGACTTCAGTGCCAGCTCCTTTCGTGACTATTCATTTTGATGCTTCAGGACTTCAGTGCCGGCTCCTTTGTGACTTCTGGTCTTTCCGCCGCTTCAGGACATTCAACTGTTTGGCACTTCCGCATTCAGCTGTTTGGGGACATTGGAAAGCAAGCACGTCTTTGTGGCTTGTAAGGGGGCCTGGCTCTTTGAAAAGTGCAGCACTGCCGGGCCCCGCTTCATGCCCCCCCCCCCCCCCGATGGTGGCCCTGATTGGGCTGATTTAGATTCAGATTTCAAATTTTTTTTAACAAATCATATTTTTTCAATAAAAATCTCATCATGTTAATAAATATTTTTCTACAGCCACATTGGAATAATCAGGATTGTTAGTATCATTGTGTATGGATAGATAATGGCGGCTCAAGAATCAGTTTGTTGCTGATTTACCTGTGTATGGCCCATAATAAAGGTGGTCATTCCTTTTCAAATTTAAGATGCTGATTCTGCCCTTTAGACTGAGTTGGAAGCTTATCTGCCTGTGCATGTACCATCTAACAAACCTACGGCAGGTTTAAAAATTCCATTACGGTGAGAACCATATTAGCTTGTTAATGGCCCCACAGCCTTCATTCCCACTCAGGTTCAGGTAAAACATGAATATACTATCATAACAGTATTAATGTATTGTAGAGTTATAATAGTATCTCTAGTTTGGAAGTAGTTAATACAACACAGGGATATGTTTCAGAATGGAGATACTCTTACAGAATGTGATACCACTTGTGTGGAAGATACATTCTGCTATTTTTGTGATCTGACTTCTATTTATAAGGCGCCACTTGTTTTGCATTTTAAACTGTAAACAAGTAGTTCTTTCTGTGCAAAAGATGCTGATTTTTAACGGTCGTTTACCCCTATACTCAAACCCTTAGACACAATGAAAAAAAGACCGTAACCATTATGATGCTGTGCATAATTAGCAGCAAATGGACATGCCACTGTTCAGCTGACTGATATTCAGTGAGTTACAATTGGAATCTCGGTAAGCCATGACTGTTTTAGCTGTAGGCCAGTAGAAAACTTGTGTATATATATATATATATATATATATATATATATATATATATATATATATGGTATAAAAAGAGCAGTAGTAACATCTCACCCTGCATGTTTACCGTATCTTTTAAAGGATTAATATTAAACTGAATGTTTAGATCATAACATGAGCTGAGGATATTCTTAGTCTCATATGTCCAATGTAAACCAATTCAAGCTTTTTGTGAAGTAAACATAGATGTGTGAGTGAGATACCCTGAAGGTAGCCAGAAAGGGTGTGATTCAGGTAACTGACTCTAACGTAATCCATGTACACTTCTTTTTTAACCTGTTTATCAGCTAGTGTTCTCTTTACATGTTTGCATACTGGGAGGGTTGCTCTCTGGAATGGGCCAACTCTTGAACCTGGTAAAACAAATATCACTAGCACACAGAAAAGCTAAAGGCTTGTTTTATGATTCCTGTTGTTTTTTCTCTGCAGAAGCTATGTTTAAGAAAAAGATCGCTTGTTATAGCAGAAGATTTGATCCCTTAGATGGTCAAATTCAACACCCTCTCTCACAAAACAGAACTAGAGGGGTTGGAAATATTCTGTATACAGATATTTGGCAGTAATTATAAACAGTAAAAGAATATGCCACTCCCAAAGCATTTGATACAAACATTTTCATGTTGTTGTGTAGCTCTGTAAAACATATTTCTGTAAATCTTAAGGAAGAAATAGGGTGCAGCGTTAAGAGCTATATTTTGCACAAATGCATTTTCGCAGTGTGACATAAAAGGGGCGGTGCCACGACACAACCCTGAGGGAAAAAAGATACATTTTTAGTGGGTTGGGGCAAGCCAGGGGCCTTTAATACGGGTATAACAGATTTACCGGCAGCTACATTGCCTGTAAATTTGTAATACCGGCCATGGCCAGTGTTTTACCGGCTAGGCTGAGTGGCAACCCTACTTCTACTGTGTCACTTTGACCACATTGTAGAATTTAGTCACTGCATTAGTGCAGTCTTTCTGGCACAGGAAAAAGTTGGAGGGTGTTTGCTGCAGAGCCATTGCCTGACTGGGTGCTCTCCATTTTTATGTCTAGTTACATTTAAAAGTTAAATTAGGGCTACTAGTCTGCTGAAACACATATTTCTTTATGGTCACATAGTCTATTATTTCAGTGTATTTCAATGCAACAGGAAGAACATTTTTGCTTTTGTGTGAAAGTGAAATCTGCACTGAATGAGAGGGAGTAAGGGTCATGCCCTAATAAATGTTCCCTCCTGACCACTAAATATTGTTCCTTCAATTCATTTAGGATTTTTGACAGCTGATAAATCTGCACATACTGGCAGAACTTACGCTTGGCTATAGAGACAATATGGAGAGGGGGGAAATGTTTACAGAATAGGCCTTTTGAACAAATTACAGTCTAGTTAAGGATATCTAAAACACAGATGAATGCTGTTTTTCACCTGTTTTGCCTTTTGAAAGATTTGAGTTTCAGCTTTGTGAAAGATCTGTCTTCTTTTGAAATCTCTCCCATTTAGAAACCACTGTCACTTTTAGGGTGTGCTTTCAATTTAAGACCTCTAATTTGTACCTTTTACTGTCCCTCCCCTGCTCTACTACTGATTTAATTATATAGAGATCAGCTGGCATATTGGGCCCTTCCATTCATATGTAAATGTAATCTTAATGTATTTCTTTCATGGTCCAAAGAATAAATTGGCAAATCTGCTATTGACAGCTTGATTTAATAAATGTTGTCCTCCCACCCAAGGATGTGTAAAAGCACCCCTCCTCCAGCACTTAATGACTTTGCTTTATAATATCCCTCACAATAACACATTTCTGTTTAACAAATGATGTCTCTTTCTAAAAATCATTATGTTATGGGGTGTTGGGAAAATGTCTCTATCTCTCTCTTAGCCTCAAAAAGATTGGCCAGCCAAGGCACCCGGCACTCTTGTATGTTTTCTTTTACATAGGTAATGCCCCTTGGGAATTTGTCTTTTCTTAGTTAAACATGGCTGTCACAAGGATCATGGCATGTTAAAGTAGCAGCTATAAAAATGTACATAATAGTGAGTCACTCTACATTCTATGACTCTTAATTCTAGCTCCCCAACTATCTAGTCCCCAGGGTCCCACTGCTGTAGATGCAATAGGATTCTCCATCAAGAAATCTTTCAGTGATTTGTTTCAAGCTCCCTTGTATTTGCTTTAAGAGCTGTAAAGGTTATATCTTGTTCTTTGCTTTTGTTCTGACATTGTTAGGCCAGCCCTCTTGCTGCTGTTTAAAGTGCAATGCCAGCAAAATTATTGCAGGGTTATCATTGAGTTCTAAAATTAAATTTGGCTCATATCATTTTATTTAGTTGTTTGGGACTATTATGGGGTGTATAAGTGCCCACGGGCATTTGCTGTTTCTAAGGGAGAACTGCAGTGGATAACATTCTCTTCTAGGGTTACCACCTATTCTGTTTTGACCCGAACAGTTCAGTTTTTCTAAGGCCTATTTGAATCTCAGTATTTAAATGCTAAGATGCTCAGTTCAACATGCCTTGTTTATTATCAAATGAAGTACATTTTTTATTATTACAGAAACCAAAAAAGCAAATCGGTCAAAAATAAGATTGTTTTTTAAATTAGCATTGCTGTATTTCAGAGCTTTCTTGATAACTGATTTCTTTATAAATTATCCCATACAAAACATTGAGAAAACTGGACAGAACTCTAGCCAGTTGGGTCTAAGGGATGCAATAAACCTGCCCTGTGTGATTAACTTCTCTGGCATCATTGTGCCCCCCCTGGTGTCATCATGCCCACCCCAATATTGTGTCCCAACCCCCAATGATATCTGTTCCGCCCCCTTTGTTTGTAGCTACTGGTAAAGGTGGCATCCCTATTTCCTTCTCTTCAGTTAAAGGGCAATGTTTCAGCCTACCAAGCCCAATGCCTGCCATACGCAGCTGTTTCCTTATCCAACTAAATGAGACTGCTATCAGATCTAGCCACTTTTATCCCTTTAGAACTACGGCCCTTATCCTAATGTTAAACATAATTATCAACATTGCTGTTTGCTCATAGTTGTGTGTCTGTGAGCTGTGTGGTGTGGATTTGTAGTGATTTCTCTTTGTGATGCAAGTCAGAAAGAAGGTTTTAATTTTTGGCCAAATGCTTGCTGCAAAAAGCTAATAGTCTGTAATCCTTTCAGGCCTGAAGACATAAACAATAGGTAGCTGGTAGCACAGAGAGCATGCAGGCTTTACATAAGACATTCTTCCTACATGTTTAATTGGGCAAATGACAGAATTTTTTAACCTCTGGAAACAGCATCAAAATGCCTAAATTGCCCCTTATTGGCCCTAATGACTATTGCCAAAAGAGCAAGCTTGTCAGATGATGTTGGTCTAATCTTGTATTTGTGATCTTAGCATTTAAGTAATTATATTCCTGAAATTATTTTGATTTTAGCATATGTTGCTTTATGTGAAACAAAAAAAAAAAAGTGCAAAAATTGAATATGTAAATGTGGGTTATGAAGATGTTTAAAACTCAAAATGCCTGCTCAAAGCAAAAATCTGAAATCAGTTAATCTGCGTGTCAACATTATAAAGGCTTGAAGTGAGTCTGTTATGTCAACAAATGTTTTATGTGAGACTGTCAAGCTTGCCCGGCATCTATGGCAAATATTATAGGGCTTAAAAAAAATGTTTGTATCAGTTGTTGATGTTTTCACTCAGTTTTATGTTGGCGCCAGACAGGAGATATTCTCTTTGTTCTTAAAGCTGCCAAGGTATCTATGAGGAAATCAAACATTTGGCAAGTTCATCAAGCAAGTGGATCAGACCTATAGATACTTGTTGGTTAAGGACTGCATCCACACACCAATGTGATCCTCACCCAATGGGATTTTCAGACCTGCTAAATATTGGTTTGACATGGACCCATACACAGTAAAGCCATAAAAGCCTAATGGCTAATTTAGTATGAGGGCCCCATTAACCCAGGAGTTGTCTTGATATCTTAGCGTGTCATTTTCTAAACTGTTCTCTAAACTGTAAGAGAAAAACATCATTATAAATATTATAAGAATGTTTTTATAACCACCAATACAAACATATAAATGTCTACCAAATCATGTGTGTTAATTAAATAGAACTCAAAGATTTAATTACTGCCTAACAATTTTACTATACCTCTGGTATTTTTTGGGGCCTCATCCTTATCCAGGGGTCCCCAACCTTTATTACTCGAGAGCAACATTCAGATGTAAAACGATTTGGGGAGCAACACAAGCATGAAAAATTGTCCTGGGCAGTGCCAAATAAGGGTTGTGATTGGCTATTGGTAGCCCCTATGTGGACTGGCAGCTTATAGGTGGGTCTGTTGGGCACTACATTTGGTTTTTATGCAGCCAAAACTTGCCTCCAAGTCAGGAATTCAAAAATTAGCACCTGCTTTGAGGCCACTGAGAGCAACATCATTGGGGTTGGGGAGCAACATGTTGCTCATGAGCTACTGGTTGGGGATCACTGTCTTTATCCCTTACCAGAGATTGAGCAGCTAGAAGTATTTATCCTAATCACCAAGCTCCCCTATAAGGGATCTGTACTTGGGAACATCTGATTTAATTTAATCAGTTGTTTCTACTGAAAGGAATTTGTTGCTGATTATCTCTTGTAGCATTGGTTGCCAAATGCAGGCTGTTCATGCTATTTCTGGCAGTATATTTAGATGTATAAATCCCCATAGGTGCAAACAGGAACATCCATCTCTGTAAAACTCTTTGGTTGCTGGGCAACTGGAAGAATACCTAAGATATCTCATGTGAGGATACTCTGCAAGAATGGAAATGCAAGAATACTAGCGCCACATAATGTCATACAGATGCAGTCACTTGGATTTGTAAGTTAAATGCGTCGTGACTCAGGGCTAATTGAAGAAATTGTGTTATCTAAAGTTATCTTAACTCATTTAATGCATTTAACCTTTTCATTAGCATACCAAAGCACCATTGTTTTCAATGGTGAACTCTTTAATTGGATGGGATGCTGTGACACAATACTCTGTGCTAAGTGGGATAAATGGGATAGATGAGTTAAGTCACGACGCATTTAACACACAAATCCAAGTGACTGCATCTGTATATATATGTTTAATTTTAGAATAATATGTTTAGATGTTTCTGAAATCTAGATGTTTTTTCTTCTGCTCGGCAGTTTAAGGTATGAATTGAATATGCCAAGCTTATAAATCTGTATTATAGAAGTGCATTCTGAAAAACAACTCAGTTGGAATCTGAAAGTGAATTATTTTATGTAGTCTTAGAATCTTCTAGAACTATATCACATGACTGCTACAGTAAAACTGCATTTTCATATATCTGTAACTGTTTTAGTGCCGCGTGTGAATAGGCACAGGCGACAGTTTAGCGGAGCGCGAGACACGGTCAAGCAATTCCGCGAGAATAGTCACCCCAAAGAAGCAGCGATTAGTTCCCAGGCGACTAATCTCCCTGAAATCCTCCAGTGTGGTCTAACCCTAAAGCTGCAAAGGTATTTTTAAGGACATGCATTTATGCAGAAAAGAGCGCCCAACTTATAGGTGCACAAGCCATTTGATTAAATTGCAGAGGAGCAGACTCGTATATTAGCAGTGACTTTATATACACTTGCTGATGGCAAGCGCTGCTCAGTTGCTCAGACATATTCAGGCCATGGTTTTAGCAGCTAAATTATTATTTTTATATAAAACTTGATCAAAATGTAGTCTTTAAGCATGAAAAGCATCTACTTAATAACAAGGTACTATAAATATGTTGACCTGGGTTCAACCCATTCACTGGCATCATCAGACACCTATATTATAATGACCAGATTCTGCTACAAAAAAGGCAAGATGTAAAGATGTTTTAGCCTTTGATTATTGGTTGGTACCACCTTGCGAGCATCTTTCCAATTGGACTACAGTGAGGCCATTGTTCATAGCTTCTTGAAGCTAGGAGAACTCAGAGCTTGCACTAGTTAAAGGAACAGTAATGCCAAAAGTGTTTTAAACGAATGACGGCGTAATGTAGTAAAACTGGTGTGTTTGCTTCAGAAACACAACTATAGTTTATATAAACAAGCTGCTGTGTAGCCTTGGGGGCAGCCATTCAAGCACAGGATATACAGCAGATAACGGCTAAGTTATGAAGAATCGCATTTTCTACTACACAACTTCTGTTATCTGCAGTGTACCCCGTGCTTTTTCTCCTTTTTCGGCTTTATATGACTGCCCCCATGGCTACACAGCAGCTTGTTTATATAAACTATAGTAGAGTTTCTGGAATAAACACACCATTTGTTCCTGTGCAGAGTAACAGTACTTTATATTTGAATTACTTTCAAAGACTTACATTTTTTTGGTTTTACTGTTCCTGTAGTATCAATTGTAGTAAAACAGTCAGGTATGATGTTAAGATCTGGACATAGGGATTCACCATTTCCCAAATTACTAGCTTGCTTCAAAATGATTTCAATGTGACGGTTCAGACTGTCCATATGTTTATACTTTAACAACATGCTTTTAAAGACTACTGTTCTACCGTTTGCAAACATTGGTATAATGAGTTTTTGTTGGAGAAGCTAAAGTCACCAGCTGCACTTCCCTCTGATTTCATGTACTAATTACATCTGAAAGCTTGGAAGAATGTCAGCTTGTAACTGAACTGGACAAGGTATAGATTCAGTTATTCACAGTGCATTAATTAAAATGAATGTGTTCTACCTGCAATTGTTCCATGGATGTATTTCACTTGTATTTGTAATTTTTATATTGTGTAGCTGCAACTACGTATCCAAAAATGTGTTTGTCTTGTTGAGAAACAAGTTAAATTGATGCAAGTTTGAATGATATTACAGTTATCATTGCTGCTAAAAGGAACATCTTTCTCTTGTCTGCATTGCTTCTTCTTCTGACTTAATATACCATTCAAGCATTGAGCTCCCCTAATATTTCCATTGATATATGCCAAGGCTACCATAATAGTTCCCCACAGCACCTCAAATGTTTGTGATTGTCCTTCTCGGTCTGGTGATGCTAGAGCATGCAAGGCATTGTGGGAATTAAAGTTGTGTCTTGGAAAATATATGATTGCTATATTTTTTCAGTGTTACATGTCAGGAAAAAAAAGCAGGGCAGAAGATAGAAAGGGATTACAGAAACTGCTTTAAAGGAGAAATAGGGGTGCCAAAAGTTAGACACCCCCAAGTGATTATATTACCTGACACCCTGGGGCCAGGGTTCCTATCAGCAGAAACATGCACTGACCTGGGGATTTGCCAGCAAGCGCTATGAGTAGTGATGTGCAGGCTGGCCCGATACCCACGGGTTTACCCTTGGTTTGGATGGGTTTGGTCCAACTTCACTGTTCTTTGTGGGTGACGGGTGCAGGAGCTCTTCTCCTGCTCTCCCCAGCCGACCACTGTCAAATGCCGGCTTCTGACTTCCTGGTTTGTCTTTTATAGATGCTGAACTTGCTCACCCCGCCCCTTTTGTGACATCAATGGGCGGGACATCGCAGGTCTATAATAGCAACCTGGAAGTTGAATGTGGCCGGGCGCAGGTAGCATGCGTTAGGGTCGGGTGCAGGTTTTTGTCTTTTAAAATTACCCATTCAGCATGCACAACCTTTACACTAACTTTTAGTATGTTATAGAATGGTCGGTTCTAAGCAACTTTTCAATTGGTCTTCATTATTCATTTTTTATATTAGTTTAAATTTTTTGCGTTCTTCTGGCTTTAAAGTTTGGCTTTGCAGCCGCAAAAGGACAGAAAAGAGAGGAAAAACTATTGTTCCATGCTGCTCTAAGGAAAAACCCCGACTGTTAGGATAGGAGCACCCCTGGGGTGTAAATAAATCAATAGGGGGTGCCTAACTTTTGGCACATGCAAGTTAAAGACTTTCCTTCTCCTTTGAAATAGTTTACAAAGAAAGTTAAAATTATATATATTTCATTGCTGTATTTTGGCAAATTATTTAGAATTCCATTCTAATTGTAGCTGCATCATTTAGAATGGATTTTCTTGGAGTAGGAGATGCGGGAAGAGCAGCTGGAATGCTACAGTAATGGCAGATTGCAGTGCCACAGATACACATAGTATGCAGGGCTGGGAGTATGATTTAGTCAGAGCTTCCAATATTGGGTATGTTGGTGAGAATTGCTACAGTAGCAATAAAACATACTGTATCTTAAGCCAGACCGGAATCAATCCACTGGAGAACAGGAAAAGAGAAACATTCCTGTATATGTGTATATTTTCCTTTTAAGACTCTATGGCTAAAAATATGTAATAAAAATCCAACACTAGTGATGGGTGAATCTGGGACATTTTGCTTTGGCGAAATTTCACGAATTTCTAGTAGAAATTCGCAAAACGGTGAAAAATACGCAAAATTTTTCTGGCGTTTCGTGAATTTGCCTCAGGCAAATAAATTCACCCATCACTATCCAACACCATTTAAAAAAAAAAAAAAAAGTATCTCCTATTCAGCAGAAGTATTTGGTAACCGGTTCACTTTCATGTCAGATATTTGCTGTATTTCCATTATGCAAGTGAGCATCAGCACAATCCCCTTTCATTTGTTGCTTTTCTGATTTGATATACTTCTGTACATATAAAGCTGCCTATTATTTCCTTGCACCTAACCTAGAGTGACACAACAGGAGCTCTCAAATTGAGCTGCCCACATGCCTGCCACGTACAAAACCTCTTATTGTCAAGCGTGACTCATAATACATATTTAAAATGTATTTTATATTCATTGATCGGCAGGGGAAAATGAAATTATTTCCATTAAGTCTGATTTACTTATATTAAAGTCGTGCTTTACCTTCATAGGCAATATATTTCCTGGCATGCTAACTTGCTTCCTTTAAAATAACATCTCCCATCATGATTAATTGCTTGCATTCTGGCTGTCTTTAGAACGATGTATTCAATAAAAGAGACAAAGTTTAAGGTGACCATACACGGGCAGATAAAGCTTCAATGTTGGTCTTTCAGATTTATTAGGAGTTGTTCACCTTGGAGATAACTGTTACTATGATGTAGAACAGGGATCCCCAACCAGTAGCTCGTGAGCACCCCTTGGATGTTGCTCTCAGTGGCCTCAAAGTAGGCACTTATTTTTGAATTCCAAAATGGGGGGTAAGTTTTGATTGCATAAAAAACAGGTGTACTGTCGCATAGAGCCTCCGGTAGTGCCAGACCACATGGGGGCACCAAATAGCCAATAACAACCCTTATTTGGCACCCCAGGAAGTTTTTGCATACCTGTGCTGCTCCCCAACTCTTTTTATTTTTTAATGTGACTCGGGTAAAAAAAGGTTGGGGACCCCTGATGTAGAGAGTGATATTATGAGACCATTTGCAATTGGTTTTCAGTTTTTAGCATTTACGGTTTTTGAATTATTTAGCTTTTTAGTCTGCAGCTCTTCAATTTGCAATTTTTAACAATCTGGTAGCTAGCGTCCAAATTACCCTAGCAACCAAACATTGATTTGAATAAGAAACTGGCATTTGAATACAAAGATAAGTAATACATATTAGCATAAACAATACATTTGTAGCCGCAGAGAACATTCACTTTTTAGAAGGGGGTCAGCGACGCCTGTTTGAAAGCTGCAAAGAGTCCAAAGAAAAAGGCAAATCATTCTAAAACTGCCGAATAGAAAGACAAGTAATAAATATTAGCATTAACAATACATTTGTAGCCGTAGAGAACATTCACTTTTTAGAAGGGGATCAGCAACACCTGTTTGAAAGCTGCAAAGAGTCCAAAGAAAAAGGCAAATAATTCTAAAACTACAAAAAATAAATATTGAAAAGTTGCTTCGAATTGGCCGTTCTAACATACTAAAAGTTACCGTAAAGGTGAACCACCCCTTTAAGGTGGGTTTAATTTTTTTGGGTTCAAACTCACAAATTCGAATTTAAAAGCACCAACTGGAATGAGAATTAGAATGTGAGATTTATCACACCTCAACCCTGGAAACTTGACTATATGCCACCTAAAACCTGCTGCTTTCATGTAGAACTCAATTGCAGAGGTCCCTTGAACTATTTGAAGATGTAACTAGTAGCGATGAGCCAAATTTTCGCCAAGGTTCGCTGTGAAAATGACGCCCCAAAGGGAGAAAAAAATAGTTGTGCATCAAAATAAATTTGGAGTTCAAAAGTCAAGGTTTTTTTTCCTGGAGGAAAACCCGAATTTTGGGTCGTTCCTATTCGATCGAATATTAGACATTAGAGTTTTTAAATACATAACCTCCAATTTGAGTTGTGAGTACAATCGGATTTATTAGAGTTTTAAAAACAAAAAATTTCCTAAATCTACCTTTAAATGAACATCTATTGCTGTTTGGTTGTTAAACCTTATATTTTGTTTAAAACTTTTTTTTTAATAGTTTTTGTGTTGCCAAACTTGTCGCATTCTTGTGCAAAAACAGGAGTTTGGTAAAATCATTAATTGGGAGCAGCTCTCAAGAAGTTACCCCTGTCCTTTTCCTCCAGTCTTGAATATCTTGCTCTCTGGCAATGCTTCTTTTTCTATTAAGTGTTCTTCTAGATCGGTACAAAATGTACCTTTGAGCTCTGCATTGCTCTGCCCCCAGGCATAATGCTCAGGAACTAGCAATGTGTGAGAGACCTCAGGATTGAACATGATTCCCCCGGGGGCTGTTATGCAGTGTGTTTGTGTTGCCAAGTAACAGGATGACGTGGAGCATGGAGGTGTGATCCTGCTGTACATATCACTGCAACACAATACAGCCGCATATATCAAGCCCAGCACTGTTATAGGCATTTGCTTTATTCTGCAACCTGATTCCTTGATAACGTCAGGGTAACACAGAAAGAGGCCCTGATCAAGATGGAAAAAAAATGAACTTAAAGTTGACCTGTCACCCAGAAAAAATCTGTATAATAAACGTTCTTTTCAAATGAAAGCATTCATAGCTGTTGTAATCTCATTTAATAATATCAGCTGTCAATCAAATATTGCCAATGGCATAGAGGCGGGCAGACAATTACTTCCACATTCCATTCAGCACTTCCTAGATGTCACTGCTCTCCACACATTCCCCCATTCTGTTCCCCGTTTAATTGTGTAGCCAGGACATAGGGATAGACATCGGGTCCCCCATTCTGGTGCACAAACAAGATTCTAAGATGATATAATGCTTGCCTTTATAACAGTGTCCACAAAATGGCTCCGGCCTGCTTGTTATAATTTTGAATTCCCAGACTGAAGGAAACAAGAATCAAAAATTTATATAGTGTAAATAAAGTTCATTTTGCTTGACTAATGTGATAAAATAGGATTTTGATTATTTCATTTGGGTGACGGGTCCTCTTTAGCCAGGGAAATAGAAAACCGATGACTATATATATGTAAATAGTTCTTTTTTTCTAATTATGTTACCAGGGCCGCTCTGGCCATGAGGCAAGGTGAGCATCTTGCCTCAGGCGACCAGTTACCAGGGGCTGCAAAAAGCCGTCTCTGGTAACATTAAGAGCCGAATTTCCCTTTTTTAAAGCAAAAATTCGGCTCACTAGCGATGTGGCCCCTCCTCCACCTGCTCCGACGAAAAAAATTAGAAGCGCGGAGCGGCAGCAGCTCGTGGAACGCCCCTATATGTTACTGTATATTGATATGATTTGAAATACTGCACTAATGGCCATCCCAAGCAAAGCAAAGGCTCTTAGTCAGATCTGTCCATCAGCTGCTGGACTAAAGGTGGCCATACACAGGGGGCTCTCCGACGGGCTTTACCGATCGATATCTGGCCGAAAGTCGGCCAGAAGTCAATCGGGCTGGATTAAAAATCCCGTTGCATCGCGGCCGCATCTGTTCGTTGATGCGGTCCCGCGATCCGACCGCCCGTACTGATCCGAACGTTGGGCCCTAGGGCCCACGATCAGATCAGCCCGATATCGCCCACCTCAAGGTGGGCATATCGGGGAGAGATCCGCTCATTTGGCAACATCGCGTGTATGGCCACCTTGTCTTTTTTTTTTTTCAGTAACTATTTGAAGGCAGTTGTCCTGTGTATTGGGCTAAATGTTTGTTTCTTTTCATATACATATTGGGATCTCTTATCCAGAAACCCATTTAGAAAGCTTCAAATTACTAAAAGGCAATCTGTCATAGGGGCAACTTTGATAAAGGGTGAAGTGGGTTACGCTAGTATCAATTTACCAGCGTTATCGCCCGTAGGGACATTGCCAATTCACTAAAGGCGCAGGTGTCACTTTGCTAGCAAAAGAGATAGACACTAGCGTTCATTCACACTCTATCACCTAGCGACTTTTCCCTCTGGCGAATGGACGTTACCCTGCAAATTCACAAAAATTCAGATTTTACTGAAGGTTGCCTCATTCGCCAGACTTGCCTTCGCCCGTTCAGACCAGGCTAAGTGCAGTGGAGTGCATAGATATTCCTCAATTTTCTGTTACTTACATCATGTTCTGTGAGTGGAAAAAGCATCAAAGTTCAAAAAACTGTGGCGTCTTTTCCTTTTTTCAAAAGCTTTTTGTGTGTGAAGTATTGTATGTGCACAAAGCTAGACTTGTCTGTCTGGCCAGTTAAATGGTCTTTTTTACTCCCTCATCAGTTGGGATTTCTGGACGATTCAGTTCCACCTTAAAGGGGAACTAAAGTCTAAAATAGAATAATGCTAGGAATGCTGTATTTTGTATACTAAATATAAACATGAACTTACTGCACCAGAAGCCTAATTAAACAAATGATTAATGTTTTCAAAGTTGGCCTCAGGGGACTGTCATTTTGTAACTATGTTGAACATCTTTGCAAGACCAAGACCATGCACATGCTCAGTGTGATCTGGGTTTCAGTTGGGAGGTTAAGCTTGGGGATAGGGTTGCCACCTTTTCTTGAAAACTGACCTTCCTATATATTTATCTTTTTTCCCTATTAATAACATTGGGATCAACCATAATTTTTACCGGTCAGGCCTGTGAAATACCACCAGGTGATCAAAACAGCAGAAGTCAAATAATATCTGCCATAGAAGCCAATACTGCAAGACTGATTAATAATCAGAATATGCAGACTGCGCTGGATCTGCAGATATGATTCTATACACAGTCACTGGCTGCTTTAAAGGGAAACAAAGCTGCTCGAGGTCAGGGCAGTAAGGTGGGGGCTCCCCTCTGCTGTTTGAAAGTATGATTGTTTCCTTGCAGAGCAGTTAGGCACCCTCTTAAAGGAACAGTTCAGTGTAAAAATAAAAACTGGATAAATAGATAGGCTGTGCAAAATAAAAAATGTTTCAAATATAGTTAGTTTGCCAAAAATGTAAGATATAAAGGCTGGAGTGACTGGATGTGTAATATAATAGCCAGAATCCAACTTCCTGCTTTTCAGCTCTTTAACTTTAGTTAGTTTGAGTTAGTCAGCTACTGGAAGGGGGGCCACATGGGACATAACTGTTCAGTGAGTTTGCAATTGATCATCAGCATTGAGCTCAGATTCAAAATCAACAGTTATGACCCATGTGGCCCTCCCTCAAGTCACTGATTGGTTACTGCCTGGTCACCAGCGTAACCAGTCAGTGGAAAACAAGAGAGCTGAAAAAGCAGGAAGTTGGATTCTGGCTATTACATTAGACATCCAGTCACTCCAGCCTTTATACATTACATTTTTTGCTAACTATATTAAAAACATTTTTTATTTCGCACAGCCTATTGATTTACCCAGTTTTTGTTTTTAATCAGAACAATTCCTTTAACTGCAATTGTCAGAGTAAGTAAAACAAAGGGTGAATTTCAATGCATACAGTCAAGTTTATTATAAAAATGGTAGCCATTTTTTAAATTAAAGTATATTGGAGATAGAATTCTTTTTCATTAAAGAAAGTAAAATGGTATTGGGATTTTATTTCTTTGAAATCTGTTTTTCAAGAGATGAAACAGATATATTTTTTTAATATTTAATTTTGGAATCTGACATGGGGCTAGACATATAGTCAGTTTTGTAGCTGCCCCCAGTCATGTGACAGTCAGGAGAAACAATAGCCTGCCTGAAAGCAGTTCCATCCTAAAGTATGGTTATGGTTTATGAATTTTATTTGTGGAGTGAATTATTTGCAGTGTAAACATTGTAATTTAGAAAAAAAACACCATAAAAATCATGACCGAATATCTTTAAACTGAAAAATACATGCTTCCTTTGAAGTATTTCTCACTGCAGGGCATTTCCAATATCACTTGATTTGCTTCTGTTGCATAGATGCAGATGCCAGGGGTAGCCTGTGGTGTGCATTTGGGTAGCCACCTAATGCATTGCTGCCAGCTTGGCTTTCATTTGTCTCAGGCTGTTTGAGCTCTGCAGTTAGAACAAAGTTACACAAGAGAATGTTGAAATCTAGGTCAGTCTAGAGGCAGATACATATTATATTCACAAGATTGAACATGCTTATGTTTAAAGGTATCTGTTAACTCTTTTTCTTTCTTAATAAACTGCATCATGTGTATCACAGGAGATGTGATCCTATAGGGATATAACTAGAACAGAGTGTGCCCTGCTCCTGAAATGCATAGGGTAGTCTACAGTAATAATATGACACTCATTGGGATCTCCCAACTTGAAAATCTCGTGGCCCCTCAGCCAAAATCCCAGCAATTTTAAGGCTGGTTGAGGACGTGGCAATTCCATAAGATAAGTCACAAAGCCCTCGTCTTTGGTCAACTAATTTTTCCGAAATGCCTTACCGCTAGCTAGAATTTAAATCGCAGGCAGGATGGCACTCAAATCGATTCAGTATTCCGAAGTCGCCTGAAGTTTCCTCGTGAGGCTTAGATAACAAAACTTCATGTGTGTTATTTCCTTAACACTAGAGTTCCTTATTCCAGCCTTCATCCTCAATTAAAGTTACTGAAAATGTTTGGTGACTCTAATAGCTGCTGCTACTTTGTGCCCGCAGGAAATGGCACAAAACATCCCTGCTAGTATTATTATTAACATGTATTTTTAGAGTGCCAACATATTTCACAGCACAGTTTGCCCAGTTGGTGACACACAAATGTTTGTATCATGTGGTGCGTACCTGTCCAGTCCCCAGTTTGTTTAGTTGAATGTTGTGATTGTTCTGGCATTAATAGGGCTTACTCCTCACTAGCCATTCTGCATCAAATATAGACCCTTTTTTATGTCTTGGTGACCCAGTCCCCAGCTATACCTGGCTTGCTGAGCTTTGGGGTAAACACTGGCATTTTGTAGTTCATTGTTCTTTGGACTTTTGTGTGTTTACTAGAAGTGTTCTATGCTTGTACTAACACTGTTGCTGATAATGTTATAGTTGTAATAATAATAGTAAAGTCACAGGATGATGTGCAAATACTAGATGAATATATCCAACACAATACTCTGTGGTCTTTTGCATACACATAAGCAAATGCTCCCTTGCTCCCCATTTGATATAACATGTCAGACCATTAAAGGGGTTTTTGGTTGGGGATAACGTTTGCCCAACAGGTGCCCTTTAAAGGCAGCTGTTACAAATGATACAATAGTTGCTAATATTCCATAGAAATGTATTCATTAAATGTAGCAAATTGTAACAGTTCAGATGCTCGTGGACCACTGAGCTGCCAGACTGAAACACTGCAATGAAAGAGTCTGTCATGATTCATCAAGGCAAATGCATTGTGGGACTTGTAGTTCCTTAACAGCTGGAGAGCCAAGGTTGCAGATCCCTGCACTAGAGACAGGAACATTAAACTTTAAACTTGTGGAAAACTGTAAAAAATAAAAGTTGGAAAGCAATTGAAGGTATTTGTTTATGGTGAACATTCTGAAAACAACTCCAACTGAAAAAAGTGTCTGGAAGGTGAGCAATCCCTTTAAAATAAAATGTTCCAGAATCATATCTCTTTAAGGGGTGCCTTTAGGGGTGTTCATCACTTTAAATTTCCTGTGTAACAATATCTTAACTATTTAAAATTGTGAAATTGAATTTTTCTTGACAAGGTTCAAACTGTGTTACAAAAGTTGTGGCCTGCTTATCCTCTGCCTAAATTTAGTGTATTTGTTGCTAACCATTCCCCTGATTTCTTTTCCAGGACCAGCTGAAGCAGTTTGTCACTAGATCCTCTACAGCCAACAAGGACACTGATTCGCTCGTTCAGGAGTCTGACAAGCACTATGGGACATGGAGCCAGGAGCAGCAGCAGAGTGAAGATGGGTATGGAATTCAGATTTGTTATTCCCAAACAGCACCCCACAGATCCATTTTTGTCAAGAACTGGATCCTTGTCTCAGTTTATTTGTTTGATTTGCACTCTTTCCACTACATGTATGTTATTGTTTGTCACCTTTTATTCCATTAACCATTCATTTTGATGCAAGTCTGCCTAGTAGAAGTACATTCTATTATTGTCCAATGTTAATGACAATTTATTCAAACTATTCATCTCATCCTATATTTTTATAGTAGTGATAACGGAACTTATTTCCAGCAACTGTTTTAGCAAGGCTGACAGCTGAAACATCTGCTTAAGTATTATATGTTGTGCACTCATCTGTTCAAGCTCTTGTATAAGCACGTGTAATTGTGTTCCTGTGATTTGTTGTTTTAAAGTTGATATTGCAGAATACACTGTTGGCAAACAATGAAAGTGTTGTAAATAATAAAGATATAATGTAGTGTTGCCCTGCATAGGTAAAACTGCTGTGTTTGCTTCAGAAACACTACTATTGTTTATATAAATTGCGGTGTAGCAATGGGAGCAGCTATACAAAGGAGATAAGACTCAGGTTACACAGCAGATAACACCATTATGTTATACAGAGTTTATCTGCTATCCACTATTTAACCTGTGCCATATAGCCTTTTTCAATTTCCACCATTGTTACACAGAAGATTGCTTATGTAAACTATAGTAGTGTTTCTGAAGCAAACACTTCAGTTTTACCAGTGCAGGGCAACAGTATATGATCTTTTCATTACTTTTAGGGCTAGGCCAGACAGGGAGATTCGGGGGCATTTTGTCGCCTGGCGACTTCTCGCCGCGACTTGTAGCCCCTGAACCTCCCCGAATAGCCAAGTAAGCAAGCGCACCGGCGTTGCTTGAAAATGCCGGCGCGTATCCACACGGAGCGGCGCGCTTTTTGAAATTGCTCCAAATTGCCTGGCGAGGTCTGTCCCTACCCTTAAGGTGGCCATACCAGGACAGGTATCTGATGCCCCGTCTGTGGTCTGCAGTAAGGATTTTAATCTTTACTTCAAGAGGCTGATTCTAATATCCTGCTAGAAAATCCACGATAATGGGCTGATTGCAAGAGTGTGACCAGAGCTATGTGACAATGTCACATGCTTTTCTTAAATTGTATTACTGGAATGCTAAGGGTTAGTGTATGGCCTCTCCAGGACTACACTGCTGCTTTTTTTCCCAAAAATATGGCAACAAAATGTGGAAATTTACATTGGACAGCATCCATGTTTTGGGGTGCATCTCCCAATTGTATCATTGAGAACCAATCATAAACAGTTCCCTGCTCTTTGTTGGCCATTGATTTTTAGGAAACCATCTGTGGGACAACTTGTTAAGCAGTTGTGTGAATGCAGGGAATATGGTCTGTGTGCATGAGTCTGTTGGCCGGTCATTGAGATCCAAGCAGCAGAAGTGATGGCACACAGACACCACAGCGCAGTTTTGTATGCTTCAGGAACACAACACATTTTTATAGGGGGACTTCTGATAGCAAAGCTACCTGCCCAGGGATCCAATCCCTGTTCCACCAACACGACTTGTTAAAGAACTTAATCCATTAAAAAGCTTTGAAAATGTGCCTTCTCAAGACTTCTGGAGCCTTGCTCCATAATGACCGTGAATACAGGGCAATCTGCATAGGAAGGTGAGCAGAGACTCTCCTTAAACATGTAATAAACTGTTGGATTTGCTGCTATCCAGGGTTTTTTTCACTGCTTGTCACAGTTATACTGACATACACATAAAGGCGTCTTATTAAAGCAAATGCAAAGAACAATGTATCTATGCAGGTTTGAAATTGTTTTTTTTTGGTTGCTGAAATACAGCTCCCCCCCCCCCCCCCCCCCCTCCTCATTCAGCAGCCCATCCCCCCTGTTTATGAGTCACGAGGAGTCACATTCATGATGTAATGTCTCATGAATGATAAATGACAGCAAATCCTTTTGCTATACCATGCCTGCATTCCCTCTATATCCACACACACCAAATTATATTGTGCGTTTTAATATACTTGCAAGGGATAATCCATTTCAAAATGTATCCTCTGTTTTGCTTAACTGATATAAAGCCAATTGTCTGGGTCATGTGATTAGGATGCAAGTCCTTGTATATCTCTATGCACATTAATGAGCAAGGCTGCAGGTAAAGCTAAATACTTGTCATTGCAGGGAATGGTGTTATTTGTATCTGTTTATTTATTATCCTTTGTTTATATAGAACTGGCACACTTTACAACAGTGCTTTATACAGAGATTTCACACACAAGACTTTGGCCCTCTGGAGCTTACAGTCAATACGTGTCCCTATCAGATTTTATCAGATCAGAGGAGTCACTTTTATCAGGAGCCATATAACCCACCTGGTTGTTATTGCAGTATACAAGGAAAGCCACACAGACATTGTGACCAAGTTGCCATTGCCCTTTGGACTCCTATGCTTATTATTACACTTTGCTGTGCTCATTAACACTGGGCACTCATGAATACAGGGTTATAAAAAGTCCCCCCCCCCTCTTTTTGGGCTCTTCCTTAGGACCCCTGTCCCCTATAACAATTTACAAAAGCTCTGGTCTTTGTTGATATTCTTAATAGCATCTACTTAACATTACTGAAACCTCCAAAAGGCATTGCATTGGCTCCATGTTTTTTACTCCCTGCATAAGAAGATAGGTTGTCTCTACTACATGAATCAGCTGCTGACACCATTACATCAGGGAATAAGCATCACCTGATGTGTGGCTTTGTGCACTTACCTCAGGCCAAATTCAAATACATACAGGAGGCCACTCTCTAAGGGAAATAATATCCACTTCCCTAGTAGGCCAGACATAAAGTGGAGAGAATGCTGTGTGCGACACTGCCCTAAAAGAGATCCACTTATCTCATCCCCTTGTTTATAGAATCATTCATTGCTGAATTCCAGTGTTAGGCAGACAGGCCGGGAATAACATATGTGCGTAGTGTTTCTGCAAATGGAACATTATGGGGAGCAGATAAGGTCTGTGTATTCAGCTCCGGTTACAGTTTATGTACCGCAACTGAAAAACACAAACATACCATGTTAGGACGAGGTAACAGTCAGCGTGATTAGCTTCTTCACTAATGGGCAATAAAGGCTGAAAAAAAGCTGTTATTTGCTTATCAGTATTGCAGTTCATACTGTGATATTGCTGGAATTGTTGAGATCCACAGACACAGTTATTCTTAACCTTTGTACAGGTATGGGATCTGTTATCTGTAAACTTGATCCCAAGTTCCCAACCAAGATTGAATTCATCCTGACTGAGAGCACAATCCTATTGGGTTTAAGCAATTATTTTTTGTTGACTAAGGCTCAGGCCAGACGGGAAGATTCCTGGAGATTCGTCTCATGGCGACTAATCTCCCCGAATAATCGCCTGTGCCTATTCACATGCGGCACTGCGCTTTCCCGAAATCGCTCGAAATTGCCTAAGGAGGCAACTTCAGAAAAGCCAGCACTGCGTGTGAATAGGCGCCGGCGATTATAGCGGTTCAGGTAGATTTGTCGCCCCAAAGAAGAGGCGATTAGTCACCAGGCAACAAATCTCCCCGAATCTTCGCGTCTGGCCTTACTTTTAAGGTATGGAGATCCAAATTCTGAAAACATTTACAAGAAATGCCCATGTCCCAAGCATTCTGGATAACCGGTCCCATACTTGTAGTCTTGTTCTTTATTAATAAAGTCTCTATCACATTCACACATGCTGTGGTCAAATTTATCAGGAGTCAACTTTCATGTTTTTGGAGTGTGGTAGGAAGCTTTTACACCCATTGGAATACCACAGACACAGGGAGAACATACAAGCTTTTTGCATATAGTGCCCTGACTGGAATTGAACCTTTGACCCCAGCACTGACAGGTAGCAGTGCTAACCATTGCAACACCATGCTGCCTCTTTATTGATATATTGCTGCATGATAGATGTTAATTAATATTTTTGGGAATACCATATGGACTGAAGCTCTCACCACGTGGCTTTAAATCACAACCTGGGATGATGCTGATCACATCTCAACTACAGATTGGTGTCACCAACTCTGGACTGGGGGTCAAAATAGGCCCTGGCATTCCAAGTACACAGCGGCCGAAACATCTCCCCACCAGTTCACTAAATAGTGACCTTCTATGGCAACTTATTGCAGCCCCTCTGGCATTTGCCAGAACCCACAGTTTGCCAGTCCGGGTCTGGGTGTCACCCCTTTTGAGCCTCATCAGTGTCATGCAGGGTTATCTCTGAAAAATTTTCACTAGATTAAAATGTAAAAAAAGACCCCATATGTTGCAATGGGTGAAAAAAATTGTTGCACGTCAAAAAAAAAAAAAAATAGCTGTGCTTCAAAATAATTGTCAACGGAGAACAGTCCAGTGTGTACTCACACTCCCTAATGCTTAAAGAGAAGGTTCTGGTGCTCAGAAAAAATGGGGAAACGGCACCCCCGGAATCCAGTAACAGCAAGAAAGATTTTTCGGCACACAGATATTGCAGGCAGGTAAAAACCTTGCTAATATTTATTGCAGCATGCAACGTTTCGGGGTTACCCCCTTTATCAAGCATGCTTGATAAAGGGGGTAACCCCGAAACGTTGCATGCTGCAATAAATATTAGCAAGGTTTTTACCTGCCTGCAATATCTGTGTGTCAAAATAATTGTCAGCCATAGTCTTCAAGGCATTTGGTGGAATTGTTACTGTTTAGAGAATTTTCTGAGAATAGAAACAGGTCAGATTCACCCATCACTACTCATCAGTATACACAGAGTCTAGAAGGTGGTTACATGGCAGATTTGGGGCAGGGAGACGCCATCTCTTCATTCATAATACAGGCACAATAACATCACTTTCATCTGAAGTAGGGATGCACTTTACCCAGAATGTTCAGAATTCACCAGTTTTGTGTCCATTGTTTTCACGATATTTCAGACACTTTCACATTACAATCTATGAATATTTCAAATTAGTAGCAGTGTTTGATTTCTCCATATAGCTGCTCTTTGACAGCACTTGCACCAGGCTTTATTCAAGTGTTGTGTCAGTGTGAATATAAATTCAGGGAACATTTTTTCTGTCAGGATAATAAATTGAAAATCTTGTTGTGGGTGTATATGCCAAACACTAGTCCCCAATCACAACGTTTTTCCTCTATGGTACAACACAATTACTTTTGTAATACTTGAGCACCCCCTAGTGTTGCAAAATTAGCACTGTCCCAGTGTTCTTGGGGAGTAGTTTTCTCTTTTGTAATTTCTCATAAAGTCATTGACCTAGATGATGCTAAGATAGTAATATTTGCCCAGCTGCTGAAGAGCAGACCATCCTTGGAATAGCTTTAACTCTAAAAGGGCTGGGAACAAAATGCATAAACTTTTTATCCGCTGAAAATATGCATTGTCCTGTTTAGCACTATGTAATGGAGATAGCAACCAACTTCTTCCATGGGAACCACCATCCCCAGACCCCAATATCTTGCACCAATGGAATACTCCAATTTCTGAATTTGGACTGATTATAGCCTTGTGAAAGCATAGATTCCAACTTATTTATTTTGCTAGGGCAGTCCAATTTTAAGTGATTTTCACAGGCAGAAACTGGCTCTAACTGAGACACGTTATGTACCTGACCCACGGATCAGCAGAGGCTAGTAGTTAAACTGTGCCTAAAGCTCCCCATAGACGCAACGATCTTTCCCCGCAGAACGACCGATCTTAGGGAAGTCCGACCAATCTGTCAAATTATCGTGCGGTTAGTGGGATACAAACGATCGTTCATCTTACGATTTTTCGTCCGACATTGGTCTGATGATTGATCGGCCAGGTTAGAAAATCTTTATCAGTCCCCATGCAATCTACCTATGTTTGCAGGGCTAAGCAGGCTGCGATCCTTCAGTTTTGCTGGCAACATCGCCTGAAATGGTCTTTTTAGTTGATGGACACATCAGGCATTTAAACAATCGTTTTGAGACAATCGTGGTCTCACGATAACCATTGGATCTTTCAAAAATCTTTATGTCTATGGCCAGCTTAAGTGTGTGTCTGTGAGATGGAAAGAGAAAAATGTTAAACACAAATTCATCCTTGCAACTGTTCCTATGTCCATATGGGTATGCAGCCAAAGCTTAGAAAGAAACATGAACATAATCAGATAATTGTAGTTTAGCTGCTGGAGTATTGAATAACGAGTCCCTTCCCACTAGTTTGCACTTCTAGAGATAAGTTACAGACATTGATAGCTGTATGGCAACTGCATATTTGTATACTCACTAAGATTATGTCCACTGGCAACTGCATTGTGTGATATAGGACTAGCTATACTGAGTAAGGATTGAACCCGTATTTCCAGACTCTTAAGTGTAGGTGGCACTATAAAATGAGGGTAAATTAAGGTTATTACAGAATGGGCACATCTTTTGGCAGGATCATTAATCTTCATACACACAGTGATGGTATGGTCATCCCCACATTGTAAGTATCTTTAGAAAGACTAGGCAGTAAAGACAATCTAAATATAGATATTGTCTAATGGCATTTCATTCTATAGAATAAGCAACAGCAGCAGCCTCATGGTCACACAGCAATTTTTTCCCCAAGGTGAAATACTTTCTCCTAATTTGATTTCATCCAGGATCCAAATGTCTACCTAGCATGACTTATAGCACTTGTCAGTTGTCCATATGTCAGCTTGATATTGCATGAATAATTCAATTACAATGGTCCAGGGCTGGTATTTATTTAGGGGTTGAGTTCAGAAGAATCTTCTATTGAAAAAACACACTCTGCACCCTCAGTCTTGAATGTTTTCTTTCGCTGAAGGTGAAATTTTATGGACAACGCAACATGTCAGAATAGGAGACGTTATTTATATAGGGCTAGTGTATTTATGCAGGGCTCTACATAGATTGTTCATCATCCACATCCCACAGAGTTCCTATCACTTTCTCACACACTAGGGTCATTTTAATCAGCAGGGAATTAACCAATGTCTGTGTAAATTTCCCCAGGTTCCCCCCGGCGTCCTCCCACACTTCAAATAATACAGGCAGGTTAATTGACTGCTGAGATTACTGACTCTATCCTGTGCAAATGTGATAGGGACCTTAGACTGTAAGCTCAACAGAGACTGCTGTAAATGATTCATGCTCACTGTAAAGCTCAGCAGAATATATTGGCACTATATAAATAACAACAAAAATAAAATTCTTTTTTTTTTACCGTTTGTTTCTTTGTAATTCGAGTTAAACTCTTTCCTACCATTTTCAATGACAGCTTTGTTGCCGATTCCCCATCATTTGGTGACTTCTCCAACAGGAAGCATCCACCACAAAGTAGACTGTCCTCCATATCGCAGAGTGAAACCGACCAGCATGACTTCCAGTCAGATCACAAGAGCGCTGCAATGGATTCCTCCAGCATGGACATCGACTCCACAGGGAGCACCTCCTCTCTTCACGATACCAAAGCTGAGGAATTTGCATTCATCAATGTAAGCTGCCAAAGATGTTATGGAATTTGTTATAGAATTTGCACATGAATTGAATTTTATATCTCACTTGGCTTGGAAGACTCATTGGGCCCCTTCTAAAACTGACCCCCCCAACTGTTTTAAACTGATACATTTCTTATCTTTGTCCCTGCTGAGAATCTCTGGGTTTCATTACAGGCAGCTGTTAGAATTGATACAATAGTTGCTAATACTCCAGAGATGTTACTGTGAAATGTATCAATTAAATGTTGCAAAATTGTATCCATTTAGAGCCTGCACCTGAATTACTGAGCTGCCAGACTCAAACACCAGACACCAACATTTTCACACTTAGATTTTGGAAAAATAGTAAAAGATAAATAAGGAAGCCTCGCTTACTTTAAAGGAGAAAGGTTTACATAAATACACCAGTAAACCCTCAAAGTAATGCTGCTCTCAAAAGAAACAACATTTCTTTCCTTCTATTGTGTACACATGGGCTTCTTTATCAGACTTCCTGTTTTCAGCATAAACCTCCAGGGATAGGGCTTGAGCATGCTCAGTTTGCTCCTCTTTCCATTTTCCTCCTCCCTGCTGTAATCTGAGCCCAATCAGGCAGGAAGTGACGTCACAACAAGCTAATATGGCAGCTGCCATCTTAAACAAACAGAGATCTTCTAGAGCTGTTAACTCAGGTATGGTAAGCATTCTGCAGAGTAACTATAGAGTTATAACTTAAACTATTGTGGCTAATCTATTGGCAATAAACTGCCAAGTTAGCTTTCCTTCTCCTTTAAAAGTACAGTAATGAGGGAAATTATGTGTGCGCAGACATTATTTCCCCCCCATGCATCATCAATTGCTGTGTGTTTTTTTGTTTCCTTAATCAACTTATTTGCACTGAGCAGGATGGAAAGATAGAATTGAATCTAATCAATTCTGAAAAAACAAATCTACTTTTTCTGAGGAAACTGTTATCTGTTAGTTTGTAAATCTCTTTAGCTGATTATTTAGAATGTCTATATGTCCGTCTGTGTAATAAGGTATATACTGGCTCCCCTGCTTCATCCACTTCTTCAGACTACTGTCCTCTCTGGTTCCTCATTTCATTAGCTAAGCTGCCTAGTGATCTTCCCATTCAGTATTTGGGCAAGTTAGTGTGCATGAAAAAAGATGCCTGGACATACGTGTAGCTGCACACTCTTTAGACAAGAAAATTCCCTGCTGTTTACGGCAGTGAGATGATGTTTATCTACACTGAAAATGTGCTACCGTATGATTTCCTCATATGGTCTGGCGTGAATATAAAGTGTGATTGGATAGTTCTTAAGAATACCCTTAAGTAACGATTTTATGGCTTTTGTTTTGCAGCAAACATCGGTCTTAGACTCTACAGCACTGAAAACCAGGGTGCAACTGAGCCGAAAAAGTCAACGCCGTGCCCCTAGCCAGTCTCAGCGCAAAAGCCGTCTTCTCCTATCCAGTAGTCATCTTGATGTGATAGAAGACACTGACAGCCCTTGGATGTACACAGACTCTACAGGTACCTTTTTCCTTTACATTTAGCATTCACACAGACAATTTGTGATCAGAAACCTCATCAGGCATAGAAGCTACGGAGCAGCAAATATTTGTGCATAGCTTATTAAAGATACAGTAACAAATGAAAGTGTTTTAAATTAAGGAAAATAGACTGCACAGTTGCTCTGCAGCTTGTACAGCTGGTGTGTATTTGCTTCATAAACTCTACTATAGTTTATATAAACAAGCTGCTGTGTAGCCATGGGGGTATCCATTTAAGGGTTAGTCCACGCCAGGCGATTCTTGTAGATTTGTCACCTGGCGACTAATCGCCTCTTCTTTTGGGCGACTAATCTCACTGAATCGCTTACCGCTGTCTCTCGCTGGCTAAAATGAAAAGATGCGCGCTGTAATTCACCCAAATTTGCCTCAGCAGGCAGGGAGATTAGTCGCCCAAAAGAAAAGGCCATTAGTCGCCAGGTGTTTAATCTCCCAGGATCGCCTGGTGTGGACTAACCCAAAAGCAGAAAAAGGAGAAAAGGCACAGGATACACAGCAGATAACAGATAAGCTCTACAGGATTCTTCAGAACTTATCTGTTATCTATTATGTATCCTAGAAGTGTACTTTTTCACATTAATAGCATGCTGCATAAGGCAATTTTGCCCATCATCAAAAACATGTGGTTAATCATTAAGATGTGTCGGGATGGTAATATAAGATTAACAGACTTCTATGCAAACCTCAATTCAAGGTGGGAAATATGTCATAGGCACTCAAAATAACTTATATAGGTTATAGATAAGTTTATGAGTCAATTATATGTTTTACCCCACGTATGGTACATGCTGCTGTGTTTTAAATGGCCAATGCTAAATCTTGATACTTTCATAATCCCATTACATAGCAACTGTTGCAACTATGCCCTATGTTTTCTGCTATCACTGCTACAGCTGTATAAGCTTGAAATGCTTCTCTCATGTTGTTCCATAGAGGAAAAGCCTGTAAAGGAGGAAAGTGATGAGGAAAAACCACAAAGGACTCCAGTTCAACAACAGAGAATACCTATGTTTCCTGGCATGGATCCCTCTGCTCTAAAGGTAAATGCAAAATTGGCCCATTTGAAGATCAAAGGCTGAGTTTCTATTAAATACTACTACCTAATGAAGGACTTATCCTAATGTGACAATAGGAAGTGTGTTATTGGTAATCACTGAGCTAAAACAACCATATTGGATAGAGTCACTCATGCAAGTCTGAGGTGTTGAGCTTATAATCATTCTGACTTTATTTCTTTCTGTTGCCTGGGCTTCTCAGCAACACTGGTATAGCAAGCTATGTGCTTAGCAAGCAGCCAGCCATAACCCACATGCTGCTATGTAAGACATTAAGCCACTCTTCACTGGGTGAGTGATAGTTTAAAAATTTGTTTTTTCACAAAAATCTTATTACACCAACATT
This sequence comes from Xenopus borealis, assembly GCA_024363595.1. NCBI lineage: Eukaryota > Metazoa > Chordata > Amphibia > Anura > Pipidae > Xenopus > Xenopus borealis. The sequence goes on from CM044432.1 coordinate 131,654,680, forward strand.
GGGAATTTGCAGATGTTGACACATATTTGGCATGCAACTTCAAGTAATTTGATTAGTAGTTCATGTGATTCAGTTTATAAAACGACCTATTAGGGATGCACCGAATCCAGGATTCGGTTCGGGATTCAGCAGGATTCGGATTCGGCCGAATCCTTCTGCCTGGCCGAACTGGATCCGAATCCTAATTTGCATATGGGAGCTAAATCACGTGACTTTTTGGCACAAAACAAGGAAGTAAAAAATGTTTTCCCCTTCCCACCCATAATTTGCATATGCAAATTAGGATTCGGTTCGGTATTCGGCCAAATCTTTCGGGAAGGATTCGGGGGTTCGGCTGAATCCAAAATAGTGGATTCGGTGCATCCCTAGGACCTATTAATATATCACACACTCAGTCGATCATACAAAGAAAGGTTAATTTATTGTAAAGAAAAGAAATTGGCCATTTCAATCACCAACAGTGATCTCCCTCAAGGACAACAGAGATTTTTGTTCTCCCACCAGCCCTGAGGAAGGTCACTGTTGACCTGACTGGAAAGCCTGACTGTTTTTATTTACAATAAATGAACCTTTTTTTTTGTACAACCTGCAGTTTTATGTCCTTTAAACCTTATCCACTGCAAATTCTATATTTAAAGGGTTAAAAGACCAACGGGGAATGGAATAAAAGTCGGTAACGGAAAAACTATTTGCAGTGCAAAAAGATATGCCTTTTCGAGAACATATTTTGCTCTGTGCGAATTTAACCTCGGAGACTGTTTAGCGACCACTTCCAACAGTAGAAGTCCGTTTGCGAATTTTATAGTTTGCGCCAATGCACAGTAAATGTAATAACTTCTTCCTGAAAAAGTTATGTTTGCTCCAAAATATTACGACGCCTTCAAGCACTTCTTAAGAGGGCGCAATTAACATTCCCAATGAGCAATTAAAATTTGCAATGCAATAACCATTTAACAATATTACATTGCGAGATGTGGATTTTTATTTGTGCAAATTGTTTTTCTCTTTGCGACTTTAATTACATTCCCCCCTAACTGTCCTTTGGTGTCTGTTTACCCCATTGCTGCAACAGTATTCATGTTGTGCAGTCATGAGAGGCCGCGATTGCTTTAGTAGCAAACACTAACTGGTTCCCTATGACATTTTGGGACCGTTCTCTTGGGAACTTATTTGAAGGTTTGGTGCAATAAGGAACAATAGATTTTTAATGAAATAAATTGGCACTGTCTGACTATTTTATTAATTCAAAAAGTACAGGTATGGGATCAGTTATCCAGAAACCTGTTATCCAAAAAGCTCCAAATTACGGAAGAGCTGTCTGCCATGGACTCCATTTTGTCCAAATAATCCAAATTTTTGAAAATTATATCCTTTTTTTTCTGTAATAATAAAACAGTACCTTGTACTTGATCCCAACTAAGATATAATTAATCCTTATTGGAGGCAAAACCAGCCTATTGGGTTTATTTAATGTTTACATGATTTTCTGTTAGATGTAAGGTTATGATATCCAAATTACAGAAAGATCAGATATCCAGAAAACCCCGGGTCCAGAGCATTCTGGTTAACAGGTCCAATACCTGCACTATAAATCCAGCTTATGAACAGCATTGTTGCCAGGCTATAGAAGTTTGTCAATGGCAGCCTATTGCTTGTTGCAGTATCCCCAATTTGAAGGAACAGTAACACCAACAGATGAAAGTGTTTTAAAGGAATGACAATATCATGTACTTTTACACTGCACTAGTACAACTGGTGTGTTTGCATCAGAAATACTACTACAGTGTACATAATAAAGCTGCTGTGCAGACATGGGGGCAGCCATTCAAAGCTGAAAAAATAGAAATGGCACGGGATACACACCGTATAACAGATAAGCTCTATAGTTTTCAATGGGAGTCTTCAGAACTTATCTGTTATATATTGTAAATCCTTTGCTTGAATGGCTGCCCCCATGGCTGCACAGCAGCTTGTTGTATAAACTATAATTGTGTTTGTGAAGCATGCACACCAGTTTTACCAGTAAAGGGCGCCAGTACATTGCATTGTCATACCTTTAAAAGACTTACATTTTTTTGGTGGTAAGAAGTTGATATGTGATGACGGAATGCAGATCATAAACGTACCATTTGTTCATTTAACAGGCCCAGCTTCGCAAGAGACAGGACCCAGACCACAACAGTGAATCTCCCTCGCAACAATCGCGGTCCCCTAAATCCCCTCTACCCCACGGAACACTTGGTGTTAAACTCCTGCCGACATCAAGTGACAAGCAGGAAAGGTCTGTGCCAAGACTTGATGGAAAATACTTGATTCCAAACTATAAACCTTTGAATAACTAGCTGGTGCAGTGTAAATAAAGGGTGATGCTATATTAGCCAAAACAGCAATGTTACAGCTTAAAGGGATACTGTCATGGGAAAAAAAAAATTTTTTTCCAAAATGCATCAGTTAATAGTGCTGCTCCAGCAGACTTCTACAGTGAAATCAAAAGAGCAAACAGATTTTTAAAAATTTCATTTTGAAATCTGACATTGGGATAGATATATTGTCAATTTCCCAGATGCCCCAAGTCATGTGAATTGTGCTCTGATAAACTTCAATCACTGTTTACTGCTGTAAACTCTACGGAGTCTGAAGCAAACACATCAGCTGTACAAGTACAGAGCAAGTGTACAATATATTTTCATTAATTTAAACTGTAGTTGTTTTTTTGAATCCACTTTCATTGGATAATAGGTCCCATACTTGTATAACCATGTCCAATTTCTACTGCTCACAGCCCAATGAGACCATGCCACATATTTTAGTTGTAGTGGTACAGGTATGGGATCCGTTATCCAGAACAGGGGTGCTCCGCCAATGAGGCAAATTGAGACTTTGCGTCAGCTGGTAGCTCCCCCCTGGTTACCAGGGGCAGCAAAAATTCCACTCCTGGTAACTTTAAGAGCGCAGAGTGCACAGTTGCGCGCTCTACACTAGCGACGATGACCCCTCCTACCCCCGTCCGGCATTGAAAACGTCAGTGCCTTGGGCAGGGGGGGGGGGGGGCAAACCAAAGACCGCCTCAGGCAGCAAAATTCCTGATCCAGAAAGCTCGGAATTACGGAAAGGCTGTCTCCCAGCTTGTTTATATAACCTATATATTCTATAGTTATGTTTCTGAAGAAAACTCATTAATTTTACCAGTTTAGAGCATTATATTGTCATTCCATTAAAACACTTTCATTTTTTGGACAACAATACCCGTTAAGGTTATATACCACACAGTGCTAATAGAAAGTTGCATAATTTTTGAGAAGCTAACAACCATTTAACTTATCCCATTGCTGCATCTGCACTTACACCTATAAAGAACGTTTGCTGGGGTTGCTCATTACACAAACAATATCAGTTACAAGAAAAGCAATCTCTGATGGTGTCTAAAAAAGTTTTTAATGAATGTTGATTGTGTATTGATGTGTTATCAGCACAATAGAGCACATTTCTTACTTTGCTGTTTATTCCAGGGGGGCAGAGGAGTCCCCAGCATGGCTGAAAGAACTGAAATCAAAGAAGAGGCTAAGCCAGTATGAGAATCAAACTTAACAGGTAATCTTACAGGTCTACCCACCTCTTGTACTTCCTCCCAAAATTAAAAAAAAATGCTAGTACTCAGGCACCAAATCATTTTGCCAGTGTCTAAACTGTTCCAAGAATCAGTGCTGCTCTGAAACCTGCATAATATGTATCATAATCAAGTCTTGTTTCCCTGCTGATAATTTTATTAAAGTAATATTGAATAAAAAGAAGGGTGGTAAGCGCAATGTGTGTCCCAGTCGAGTAATACTTTCTTAATAATGTTACTAAAGATATTCTTACTGCTAGCTGGCATTGTGCGCTTCCCCTGCAGGCATTATTGATCATTCTGTTGTAAGCAGAAGGCAGTGTTATCAGCTTCACTTATTAACGTTATCACAGTTCCTAACTGTTTGCTGAGGAAGCAGTGGTGTAACTACTCCCTGGTGGGCCCCGGTACAGGATGGGCACCTGGACCCCCCCTGTGGGGCCCTTACCTCTATAAATCGCATGCTGGAGTGTTGATGGCATGTGTGCTGTATAAACTCCCCCTAGATAACTGCCTGCCATAACCATTTTTGTGGCTCCTATGGGCCCCAAGGAGATGGGGGCCCTGGTGCAGTTGCGCTCCCTGCACCCCTGGTAGTTACGCCACTGAAGTAATATTACACAAGGTTCTACAAAGCAATGCTGCTATTTAGGAACGTGTGGGTGAGTCACTTTATACCCTGCTAGATTAACAGAGTAGCATACCATCACTCAGTGATGGAGTCTGAACACTGACATGCACTGGAAGAAGGAGAGAATATTACTCAGAAGGTTTATGCAGATTGGGTTTCAGCTCACTAAGCCCTGCCAGGTATCCATGATGGAAGCCATTGCAGTTTCTGCATACACTGGCAGTAGGCTGCCAACTTGATCAAGAAGGGCCAAGTTGCTGACCTGTTACTGAAACCAACATAAGATCAGAAGGCTCTGTCAACGAGGAGGTCAATTCCTCACCAGGGAGACTCGTACCTTATGTTTTTTACAGAAGGGCAACGGTTTACCTACAGGGGCCATGGCAATGAAAATGACAATGACAGAATTGAACCTCATAAGGCAGGAGAAGTTACATTTGATAAAGACCAGTGACTGCAAAATTCAGATCCAGAATGCAGTTGTGCAGATTGTGTGACAAGATGTTCACCTTACTTAGGTCCACAGTTATTCCAAGTCTTCAGATGATTTCATGAATATAAGAAAAGGTATTTGCTGCTAATGCCAATCTTTTCTTATTTTTTTTAGATCCAGCCGTTTTCAAGGAGGGGACACAGCAGCTGAACATACGCCTTAATCCTCACAATTCTACAAATACACGCCACTCTGCTGTCTTGCTTTGTCTGAACTGCTGTGTGATTGGTGCCTTTCCAATTTTTGAAGAAAAAGCTGCTTTGTACCTTTCAGATACAAAAATAGTTGTATTTTATATGAAAAGAGAGAAAAGCCACTTTAGGACTCACAAAAGGAAATTTACCTGAAATGGAGCTCTACAGAAGCCAAAGGCTGCTCCCCCTGGGGGCCCAGCCGATATGGAAAAACTTGGGATAACAGCCTCACACGCAGGTCACATGTCTGGATTTGTCAACATGTTTTAAGAAGAGGGGGGTGGGGGAAAACCTGACTAAATTTTTTAATTCCTCATGAAAGATTTCAGGATCACTGACAAATTCAACTTTTTGTTACTCAGAACGTTCTAAATCACTATCTAGATGATTCATTTTTTTTAACCTTCAGATTCTAGAACTATATACATATAAATGAACAAAATGTTTACTGCCAATAACAACAACCACAAAAGACGCTTGACTACGTTTTGTAAAACCAATTTTTTTAACATGGTTGGTGGTGTACGACGAATACCAAGTTTATTACTTCTTCCTCTGCTTTTATGTGGACGCCCGCTTAGCAGATTGTTCATTAATAATAGTTTGTCCCCCCCTTTTCCAGTTTCAAATGCTGCCAAATAAATCTAGAGTGAGAGAACCTTTTAATTGAAGTCGGATAATAATATGCAACCCATTCCCTAGAAAATTGCACCTGGAGACTAGCCGCACACCAAAAGGTTGGTCAAATAAAAATCTTCAAACAAAATAGGCTGAGCCGGCCTTTGCTCGGAGGAGACATTTGGCCTGCCCTGCATTCCGAAACCAAAGCAGATTATAGTGGCAATGAGATTATCTAAGGCAATGAAGAACAGCAATAACATGTAACATTTTCTAAATTTGTTTCTAGCTTATACTAATACTCCAGTCCCTGCACTGTACGTGCTATTCACGTCCTACAAACACATTTCATCATGCTGGGAGAGGCCTACAGCTTCTTTGGTTTGCAAAACACTCTTACTTTTTACATGGACATAATGGAGACCAATGTACAGTGTCTTATCGTTTTTGTCACAGGTTGTTTATCCATTTTAACATCCCAAAGAAGTTTTGAACGAAGACTTGTGCTTCTGCACTAATAGAAGATGTACGAGTTTTTCACAGTTTCATATGGAATATACTAGACATTTAAATATAGGGAGTCCATGTATAAATGCCATTTAGCATGCTTTCTTTGGTAGCCAATGTTTTGTCACTTTATATCCTCCTGAACAAAAGAAGACATACACACAAATACAGCTGCACAGTATTACAGAGGAACACAAACAATACATTAAGCAACTTTTAACTTTTCTACAGTTTTTTGAATAATATTTTACAGTTGCCATGTCTCAGCCTAACATTATTTTCTATGGCATATTTAAGTCTTACCATTTTAACCATTATTAACTGAAATGTCCCAATCCTATATAAATGCACAAGGCCCCAGGTATATTGTTCTGTGTATATCATTTGTATTGTGTGGCCAAAGCAATGGACTTACTCCCAAATTACTGTGTCTGTCAGCTCTTACCCAGTGCTTGAACTTTTTTTTGGAATCCCATCACTGTGCACCAGCAATGGTTTTAAGCCCACCCTAACAAAAAGGTTCATTTAATGCAGTACGCTTTTATACGAATTAGCTAAGCATTATATTTAGGGCCTATGATGTCATTTTCAGAAATATAGTGTTTTATTTTGTGACTGGAGAAAGAACTTGGTTTTATTACTGCATTACACAATTTTAATCTGCTATTTTACAACCTTTGTTTAGTTACTTATCCTCTAAGAGTAAAAAGCCAAATTTAACTTTTTTAAATCTGTAGGGACTCAGGAAAAGCTTTGCTAATATTCCTTTGCTATTACTATGTCGGATAAGACTACTGTAGGTTCCAGTTTCAAATGCACCAAATAGGGGCTTCCCTCGTTTTTTAAAAACGGAACTTTTAAGCCGCAGTTGGATTTTAAATAGAGCATTGATTAAAATGATTGATCGCCAAAGAACATTCCCTATTACACAGCAAAAGTTACGTTATATATTGTCCTGTGAATAAGAATATCAAAGCTCTAACCTTGGACCTGAGTAAATGGCATATGGTTTTTAGCAAGTGTTTGTATTAGACTAAAAAAAAGTAGTTTTTTAAAATTATTTTCCAGGAGCTAAAAACTAGATTCAATTAATATTAGACAATAAATGTACATCTCTTTGCATAGTAGTAATAGCAGTACTATATACAGTACATATATTTAGCTTCACGCAGACCAGAAGACGCAACCCTGGATTATAGGAACAATTGAAAAGAAAATACCTATTTCTGTTCAGTGGTGTTTCTGGGGTGTGAAGGGGTTGTGGCCAATACAATTAAAAAAAAAACCTGTTGGCAGATGATATATAGACAGAAACCAGAATTCCTCTGCACTTGCTTAAATCAACATTGCCTTTTTGTTTATAACCCTACTAAATATCCACCCTCCTTAACACAAAATGGGGATTGTTTGTCCAATATATTCAAGCTGGCCAACTACATCCATGTTATCCCTAGTCTGGCCAGCCCTACACTCACTTTAATTTGAGCCATTAATAATTCTAGCATTTATATACAAATTTCTATAGGATAGACAGGGATTAATCTCCCCAGTGATCGCCGCTGGGATCACCTGACTGTAGCAGGGAATGATAGGAGAAACATTGTCTGACTTTTGAAATGTTATTTTCCAAAAATGGGGATTGATTGTATTATAAGGTTCTCTCTAAGTGCTCTGCATCTTACAGTAGAGACGCATTTGGGTGAATTTTGTGGAAGGCTATCAAAAATGTAAACATGATATATCCGTAAAACTTTCACTGTTTCAAGCACAGATGCTAAATTGTATATACACTCAGACTCCTTTGCACTTAACTGTCGCACTACTGTATCAGCAGGAGATGTATGGAGCTGGCATCACAGTGACCTGCTGCAAATTGTATTGTTCTTTTTGCGCCAATAGAAAATTTTATTCAAGTAGCTAAATGAAAAAAAAAATATATATATATATATTACACAGATGATATTGCAATAAAACTGGTTTTAAATACACAGAATATATATTTAACATATGTCTCCGTTTCCTCATTCACTTTATATACATTGCTTTTGCTTTCACAGATCTCATATAATTAAAAGATGTGCATTGTGTCATTGGAGTTATGTGCCTGTTATTCAGGAGGCTTCCTGGATAATGGATCTGTCCGTAATTTGGATCTTCATACCTTAAGTCTACTAGAAAATAATATTACTATTAAATAAACCCAATAGACTGGTTTTGCTTCCGATAAGGATTAATGATATATTAGTTTGGATCAAGTACAAGGTAACTTTTTATTATTACAGAGAAAAAAGGAAATCATTTTAAAAAATTTGGATTATTTGGATGAAATGGAGTCTATGGAAGATGGCCTTTCCGTAATTCAGAGCATTTTGGATAATGGGTTTCTGGATAATGGGCCCCATATCTAGTACAGCACAGTGGTCCTGAAAATCTGTTGGTTGTGTTTGGAGACTTTGGCCAGAAAAATAAATGAAATCTGTCCAAGCATGTGACCGCAGATAATCAGCTAAAGATTTTTCACTTGGCGTGTATTGAAAAATGTTTTAAAAAAAGGAACAAAACAAAAACTGTACAACACTTAGGGGCAAATTTACTATTATTCCCCAAAAAAAATTTGTTTCTACTCGATATTCGATTAGCATTTGATTTTCGAATGTTAATGGAATAGTTCTAGGCTACCTTTTATTCGATATTCGATCATTCGACGATCGAATACAAATTTATTCGATCCGTCGAATAAATTATTCGACGGAAAGAATAAATCATTCAAATGATTTGTACTATTCGAACGATTGAAGACTTCCATCGTACGAATCCTATTCGATCAGGACTTGGAGTGCTCCCATAGGCTTCTATTGCAATTCGGTAGGTCCAATCTGGCGAAGTAGCCAATCAAATAAACTTTAAAATTAAAATCTTTCGCTGGTCGAACGATCGAATATTCGTTCATTCAACTCTATTCGAATGTATTCGATAGTTCGACCATTCACTATTTGATGATTGAATGTGCCAAAATTTGCATATTCTACCAAACGAATAAATCCTACGTTCGAAATTCGATCTAATTCGTTTGAACTTCAATCTATTCACGTGAATTTTGTAAATTGGCCCCTAAATACAAACCAAAAAGCAAAGGATGAACTTGTACAGATATTTTCAACCTCCGCTACTCTGTAACATTGGCTGTCTACACATCCAAAATGGGGGTAACAGTTTAGCATATTTAAACTTTACTGCCTGACCATGTGTTCTTGTATGTCAGTTTGGGGGGGGGGGGGAATTTCAGATAACCCAACATTTTCCAAAAATGTTGAAAATGTAAACCTCCAGTTCATGATGTATCAATAGCTCTTCTAGACTTCTGATTAGAACAATAGAAAAGTGGTCATGCACAAAAATGGTCACTTGTTTGGGATCTGTCCTTTCGCATGCAGCCTGATTGCCCATCAATTTGATACCAAAGGGATCAGTCTATGTATGGCCTTTTCATGGCCATTTATCCTTGTAGCGCACCCTTGAGTGCACTTTAGCTGTGACTGTGTGTGACAAGGCTTAAACTGCTTGACTTGTACCCAGGGCCACAGTGTAACTCCCAGTACTTGGTGTAATTCAGTGTAGCAGGAGATTCAGTCAGACAAGTTTCTTTGCAGCAAACTTTTAACTTGTTTATTTTTGTTTGTATATTGATAGACAGCAATAATCCCTCCAGCAGAATACAAAGTGCTCCAGGTGAGCTAATACACAAGACAGGTAACTTTGTCAGAGCACTAGCAATAAAAGACTCAAATGATAATTACCACTCTCACTAGGCAATATCCCTCTGGAGTCTGGATGAACACTAAGATTTGGGTTTCTCAGCCTGGGGTCTTGTATCTTGGCACCTTATCTGGTCCTCACCCACTGTATTCAGCCAGGGGTCTTGGCGCCTTATCTGGTCCTCACCTCACACACTGTATTGAGCCCTGGGTCTTGGTTCCCTATCTGGTTCTCACCCACTGTATTCAACCTGGGGTCTTGGGCCCCTATCTGGTCCTCACCCACTGTATTCAGCCTTGGGTCTTGAGTCTTGGTCCCCTATCTGGTCCTCACCCACTGTATTCAGTCTTGGGTCTTGGTACCCTATCTGGTCCTCAACTCACCCACTGTAGTTCCTGCTCTAGTGGTTTACACACCACGGTGTCCTGACCCCACTACTTCTCCTTTTTGGAGCCACATCTGCTCACTAGTTACCCTGTACTTACTCTTACTCCTAGAATGACTATTACCATATTCATTATCACTAAATAACTCATATATCTTTCCACCGGCAACCTGGACCTGTAATAACTCCAAGTGAGGCAAGGTCCCAGGACAGACCCTGAGCACATGGGGCTAAAGCCTTTTATACTTTAAACTACTGCCACCTAGTGGACAATCCCCTCGAACTAACGTGGACCCAGGAAAAGGAACATAGCTGCCTGAGTAACTAAAGGGCCCTTAAGTGTCCTAATACAAAGGGGGACTGCCTGAGTAAATAAACCTGAACCTCAGGGTCCCTACGTTCTGTGTGTGAGAATTGTGAAAATGGTCCTGGAATTCAATTCACCAAATTTGGCAAAATACTAACTGATGTTTAAAGGAAACCAATACCTTGAAATGAATGTAAAACTATTCCATGTACAGGAATGGGATCTGTTATCCTGAAACCCATTATCTAGAAAGCTCCAAATTACAGAAAGACCATCTTCCACAGACTTCATTATAATAAAATAAGCCACATTTTTATTTAATTTTTAAATGTATTTGTCTGAGCACTTTTGCAATGTACACATTATTTATTGTGCCTAATTTAAATTATCCAAATCTTATGTAAGAATGAAAATGATAGAATGGCTCTGCTTGATGGTCAGTTCTTACAAAAGTGAACCATTTGGGAGAAAATTTCAGGACAAACGTAAATCGATAAAGTGTTTATATGAATATTTTGAGATATATATATTTGTTTTGAAGGAACAGCAACAGCAAAAAATTAAAGCATATCAAAGTAATTAACATATGAACTATTGTTGCCATACATTGTTAGAAGTTGTCAGGCCTGGATTTACAAACGTGGCGCCC
>CM044432.1:131667460-131681194 GCA_024363595.1 Xenopus borealis
GACTTCGAAAACTGTCAACAAAACTCAGCCCTGTTAATGATTGCTAATTTTGGTGCAGCAACCACAATTGTGTCAGCTGCTACTCCCAAAACTATGCTAAAATTGTGGGAAAAGATGCTGCATTGTGGGAAAAAGTGGCGATTGCAATTAAAATTGCAGTTGTAAACAATCCCTACTGTATGACCCCACTTGTATGCATGTGTGTGTGATATACAGTGTCACTGCATAAAGTAGGGTGGCAAACATTTGGGCTCATAATATCCATTGCATCCATCAAAGAGGGAAACAAGATCTCGCCAGTGTTAACCAGAGTCCGTTTCTGCCACTCTCACTATTCCTTTCTATGGGCTTTTTAAAGACCAATTTATCAGTGGTGAAAGCGAGAAGTCACCTTTTCATAAATAAAGGTGAGAAGAATAGAGTGGCTGACTGTGGGGAGCTCTAGTTTTCACATAAATGAGTGCTGCAAGACCATTTTCATGTTACAAACCTGTATACGTTTATAATACCCATTTCCTGATCTGTTTCAATATACACGTTACTTTAAACTACAGTAAACATCTGCAATCTACACCCTTGTCCCCAATTGTTTCAGAGCAAATAAAGTCTAGCCTACAGTTTACAAAATGCTGAGAGCTGCAACTGATTCCAAATACTTGGCATGAGGCACCAGAGTGAGGCAATGGTGCTGACCCAAAGTCAATCACTAATCTGCAAATGAGCTGCCATGATCAGAGACTCTCAGTGTCCTGTAGAACGGCCTATTTGTGTGAAATCTGATGGAGACAATGCGGCTGACATTGATGCTGCCTCAGCAAATCTCTAATCCGCCCTTCTATTCACTTCCATCATATATATACAGGCATTGGGTTTGCCCTCTTTTTATGGTCATTCCTGAAAATATTCTGCAGAAGAGGTACAGTGAATCCTTTCCCTTTGATTGTGGTGTTGGCAATTCCTTAAGGATTGTGTGCATTCTTGTCCATGTATTGCTTCCTATGCCTGTTATTTTAATCCATTGTGAAAAGCTGTTTGGTGCTGTGTAACGTTGTGGGAAATGGGCCGTATAAAGTGTGCCTGCTTGTTTAGGGATCACGTCAGGGCATTGCATGGCATCATAAAGGAACTGAAAGTCAGAAAGAATCTACTCTATGTCTTTGTATTTAATATGCTAATCCTCCATACCAGTTATAATGACATTTCTGTACAAGGGAAGCCTTAATAATAAATGCCATAGAGCAGTGTAAGTGTGCCTTTCCTAGAACAAGTCACATATTTTTCTACAGTCCCAGAGAGTAGTGATGGGCGAATTTATTCGCCTAGGTCGAATTCGCGGCGAATTCCCGCGATTTGCCGCTGGCGAATAAATTCGCGAATCACCAGCAAAATTTCGCTTGGCGAAAATTCGCTGAAAACGAGTCGCGCGTCCTTTTTGACGCGACGCGACGAAAACGACGCGACGCGCGACGAAAACGACGCGACGCGTCAAAGTTGATGTGACGCGCGACAGACGCACGACAAAATTGACGCAAGGCGCGTCAAAATCGTCCCGCGACTCGCGGCAAAGCGAATCTCGGGAGATTCGCCCATCACTACCAGAGAGCTCTACATTTTAGGAAAAATTAAAGGGTCAAATTATATGTACAAAGGGTTAAGAAATATGCATTCTGGGAGTAAGAACCCAATGGTGACTTGAGACCAATAAGTAGTGATGCCCAAGCCTATGCTTCTCTGGTTGTCACTTTATGGAAGTGAAAAGGCATTGACAGTAGGGACCTGACCTGAATAGGCCTAATTTTTGGACCTAGACTAAATCTAGCAACCCTCATTTTCCTTGCTCAGAGCAAGCACATGCAAAAGCATTATATCAGTCCAACATGCCGCCTAACTTTAGGTACAAAAGTGATAGCATCATAAAATGGAAAGGTGGGCATCCAAGATGGCAGGAGGAAGGCACGAAAAGAGACAGAGAAGCTTTTTACAAGTTGTACCAGACTTGAGCCACAGACCTACTGACCCACATTCAGCTGTTACCCACCCAATATTTCTTTGCAGATATCCACCTATGTGTGGGCTCGTCAGTCAGCCATCAAAGTTGTCTATAAGATACATTAGCCTAGGGATTGTAAAACATTGATCCTTACCTACCAGATTACATCGCATGGGTGGTATAATGGAGATAATGTCTGTACAATGGCCATGTTGTATATTTTAGGATAAAGGGTCATTTCTCATAACCTAAAATGAGCAGTCGCAACATAAGTTTCGGACTGTGAATAAAGTTGTATATATATATATATATATATATATCTAGACTAAACTAAAACTTGTTGTAAGAGGAGTAAAGAATAAGCAGCTGAGAATGATAGCAGTAGTGAGGGATGGCTCCAGCCCATTGGTACGTGGAAAAGAGTAGATATTGTAGGCTGGGAGGTTGGACATCCTTTTTAATGTTCTGAAGGCTGGGCTTCTAGAAATATCTAGAGCAGGGGTCCCCAACCTTTTTTGCTCGTGAGCCACATTTAAATTTAAAAAAAGAGTTGGAGAGCAACACAAGCATGAAAAAGTCCATGGGGATGTCAAATAAGAGCTCTGATTGGCTTTTTGGTAACCCCTATATGGACTGGCAGCCTACAGGAGAGAATGTTTGGCAGGACATCTGTTTTTTATGCAACCAAAACTTGCCTCTAAGCCAGTAATTCTAAAATAAGCACCTGCTTTGTGGCCACTGGGAGCAACATCCAAGGGGTTGGAGAGCAATATATTGCTCGCGAGCTACTGGTTGTGGATCACTGATTTAGAGAATAAAAGATATTACCATCCACTGCTTTGGGCTTACTTGAGGTTTGGCAACCTATAATGTATGCATCATTTTGGTATTGGCAGAAGTTTGGTGATTTGTCTGCCTACTCCAAGTCTCTTTTCACTTACATTGTCATAATTGCAGTAGAGAACGTATCCCTCAAACTGCAGTGCAAATAAAGAGTGACTTAGGCACGTTCCCTGAAAGTATAGCTGAAATATTTGCCACCAAGGAAATAGGATAAGTTCTATGAGAAAAAAGTTCCAGTAGAAAGCAAAGCGGATCAGGTTTTCCCAAACTATAAAGTAACAATTAAAACGGGACAGAGTGATATTTGAGACATAACATTTGTAGGCAGAATGAAACCAGTTGCTTCATCGTGTCCATCCATTCATTGTCTTTAAAAATGTTTTCTAGCCAGGCCCGGACTGGCAATATGTGGGTTAGGGCAAATGCCAGATGGGCTGCTATAAGGTCCCATAGAAAGTCAGTATTTAGTGGGCTGGTGGGGGCTGTTTGGGCCTCTATGTGGGCTGATTGGGCCTCTGTGTACCTGAAATGCCAGGGCCTATTTTGATTCTCAGTCCAGTCCTGTTTCTAGCCTATCCTACTGTATATATACTTGGATTCCTTAGCTATGAGCAATGTCAGCTAGCAACAACAAGGGTCAATAAGGTTTTGAGCTGTATTAGAAGAAGGTTAGATTTGGGGGTAAAAGAAGGTTATCCTTTCTTTTATAAAGCACTGTTAGGGCCTCATATTGAATATGTGGTGCAGTTTTGGCCTGCAGTGCTCAAACAGCATATTATTAAAATTAGCCATACACCAGCAACAAGTTGCTACTTCTCACTTCTTCTGTCATTTAGCAAGCAAGATGGTAGATGCAGTAGAAATACTCTACACAATAATTTCACATCTTCTACACTTTACATAATAAGGTGTTGGAGCCTGTCCTGATATGCTGCTGCAGTACAAGGGCCCTGGAAGACTCAAGGGGGGTTCTCTAGGTCGTAGCCCTGGTGGGCCCCAGGCAACACAGTCTGATTCAGAGTATATATATGTGAGTGTATAAATAGGTCTATATATATTCATATATACACTGGGGATTAATTGGAAGAGTTGAAGTTGATTGACTTTGACTTTTTTCAACACCAATTAACTATGTTAGGGATCTTACACATGGGTGTTTTGAACTGCTCCCCCCTGCATTCCCTTATATTCCGTTTAGCCGCAGGGGAGCGCAGGAGTAGACGCACTTGATTCTTTTCAATGTGGCTGTAATCACACAGATGCGTGTAAGTGCCAAACACAAGTAAAATGCAGCATGTTGCGTCTCAACCTCTTCAGCACCTACTCCTGCGCTCCCCTGCTGCTGAACGGAACAAAACAGAATGCAGGGGAGTGTAGGTAAATGTGTAAGAGCCCTAACTATGATTATACCATCTATCCCAGAGGCAATGGGGAGGGATGACTTGAAAGAGTACTATTTGGAATTGGAAAAGAAGTGTATATGAACATAAGTATCTTACAGATTTGTAGAGAGATAGGATGGATAGCACTGGCTGCGCATAATGCTTGGGAAATCTCAGATAGAATTTATATACTGTATATGAAGCTGCATATGTGTTGTACTGGTAATGTAGAGACAATGCATTAGCTACATGTATGTTCACAGTTGGGACAAGAGCAAATATTGTAATAAACAGGAAAATGTATTTATGAGAGACGAGAGAGCACACTATTCTAATGTATGGCATAGGATTCAGTATGTTTATCCAACAAATGCTTCTAAATTAATTTTCTTTTAATATCTTTGTAAATGTAACATTGCAGAATCATTATTGTATTTTTAGGATGGGGCACCGTGGATAGGACCTCTACCGCTTTCTGTATTTTTAGATGACCTTGCTAAACACTACTTGTTAAGTCTTGGCTGATACTGAATATTATGTAGGTGCTTATTTTCCATTAAAATGAAATGATTGCAAAGTTTGCTGAAATAATATCAGTTTTCCCCTGTATTAGGGGCCCTTCCACATACCCGTTTGTTACTGAGCCCCCCTGGAGTTAATTCTTCTTGCGTTCCACCACTGGGGACCACTGGAACAAATGCAGCTTGTGCTTCCTAATCAACTTGTACTCACTAAGGTGCATGCAAGTGTCAAACACAGGCGGAACACAACTTTATATGCTTTGATACAGAGATGCAACCAAAACCCATTTGAACTATTTCCTTGACTCCTTTATTTGTATCCTAAAACATCCAGTTAAATCTACCACTCGTATTTTTCTTATTTTTCTAGGCGACCAGATGCTAAGGAAATTGAAGGCTATCTGAGACCCTAGCTTTATCATTTTAACATCTGTGGTTACATATTGTTACCTTTACTGAAAATAAAAAACAACTTTTCTGTTATCCTTCTTCTTTATTAATATCATTGCTATTATGTACAATTAAACCAGATGTCCAGGGAGAACTGCAACCAGTACCAGTGTCCAAAGCTATTTCTGAGCCATGACTAACCTATAGGTTTGTGCTTTATTGGCAGGTAAATATGAGTGAACCACAGAGTACTCCAGAACAAATGCCTGCTGGGAAAAGCCATGGAGGAATTGGGGGTAACTATAAGGTACTGAAACACAACTACACTGCTAGTACTGCATATTCTCTGCACTGCACACTTTTGGAAAGGCATAAACTATCCTGCATTTTAAGGATTCAGTGGGGTCATTATTAAACTTCATGCATATTTATTCACATATGGTTGTTTCATAAATATTTACTCCAAACACATAAATACTGCACTGCTGTTCCATCGTCCCTCTATTTGCAAATCATGGGGAGATGTGCATTGTGCACAAATATTTGCAAATGGATTGTATGTGCATGCGTGAGTGGGACCTCTGTGGTTGTTTAGCTTGATTATAGTGTTGAAAGTAATATAAATTTGCAAAAACTGCAATTATAACGAGAATAAAAATTCACAATTACAGTATGTTTTCATATTAATGGGGCGGTTCTCCTTCGAGTAAGTTAAAGAATAGCTATATTATTTGCCTTCTTCTGACTCTTTCCAACTTTCAAAAAGGGGTCACTGATTCAATCTAAAAAACAAATGCTCTGGAAAAATGCTATTTCTACTTATTATTACCCATCTTTCCATTCAGACCCTGTCCTATCCATATTCCTGTATCATATTCAAATCAGTGCATGGTTTCTAGGGTAATTTGGACCCTAGAAACCAGTTTGTTAACATTGCAAACTATAGGGCTGCCAGGGTTGGACTAGGCCCGTGGGACACGGGAAAAATCTGGTGGACCCTGGTGGCCCAGACCCGCTCCCTGCAAGAAGACTAACCTCCCTACCTGGCCCCCACCATGGCTGCATGCAGAGAAAGTTATGATATGGGGGCTAAAGAGGGGGGTTGGCTCGGGCAGGGGGGCCAGGCTCGGGTAGCTGTGGCCCCCGGGCCCCCACATTGATTCTGAGCACAGCTGAATATAAAGCTAATCTCAAAAACCGACAGATAATGAAAAATGAAAACCAACTGCAAATTGTCTCAGATGACTAAACTAATCATGTTATATAAATATGTTCACTGTGCAAATCTTTTTTGTCTGTTGGATTTGCTGATATCTTCTACAAAGAAAGCCCAAACCATTATTTGATTAATGAAAGATTTAAAAGTTTAAACTCTAATATCTATCCATCAGCATCATTAGTCATTGAGGGTTTTACATGTAGCAAACCTGGATCTAAAAGTACTGAGTTCTTGTGCATGAGATCAAACCTCCATATTTCTTTTTTAGGCTTAGACATTACATAGATTGGCTGTATGATATTGTATCTATAGTGATTTGTTGCTGCTCCCTTTTACGACTTAGTATTGTTTAAATACTTCTGCATGTAATAAAAGGTATATCCCCTGCCACTAGAGTGTGCCACACAAGCAAAAATAAATAGAAAACACCCTAGTGATATTGACTGTTTTAGGATTGAGACATAAAATAGCAGGGCCAGACAAGGATGTTTAGCTTTACATTGCAACTATCCAATCATAGGAAAAATTATATACATGGTGAATAGGAATACTGGAGAAACAAGGGGAGATATCTATAGGCATAAACCATGATACCTGCACTCTTCATACTATTTTAAAGATCGTGTTTCCCATTTCAGATCACAACTCAGCTATGTTGAACCTATTTTCCTCTAATGTTCTCAGTAGTTACAAATTAATTGCGGTTTGACATACAAGTGACATGCTGCATTGTTATTTTTCCCATATTTTTTATACAACCAGCGTACAATTATTTCACTAAAAGCATCTAATGCACTGCCGAGCTCAAGGAAAACAGCATGTTCTGTCTAAATAAAGACGCCTATTAAGGGATGTTTAATAGACATCTATCCTTGAAGGTTTGCGTCATTGTGTTTTTCTAGCCTTATTCTAACTCACTCTAGAGAATAAAATACACAGGTGGAACAACACAGGTTTTATCATCATCTAAAGTGGAAACCTGATGAACTGACTTACTGTTATTGTAGCAGGAGACTAAACCCTGTTGACCTGCCTAATGAAAAACAGATTCATCATGCTATGATGTTATCTTATGGCTGTTCCATAAAATCATTTATTGTTAATGTTCAAAACTGATGATTTTTTTGACGCAGCGAATTGGCGCCTGGCGAGTATTTTGATGCCTGTGACAATTTGACATGAGCCTATTTTCTCCAAATGCATTAAAGTCAATTGGTGTCTGAATAATTTTGACGATGACAGATTTTATGCACACGAGTATTCTGACGCCCGTTAAAACTATTCGAAAGCCCATTCACTTTAATGCATTTGGACAAAATGGGTGCGCGTCAAATTGTCGTGGGTATCAAAATTCATTAAGCGGGACAAATTCGTCCTTCACTAGCAGTTACGGATGCACCAAATGCAGGATTCGGTTCAGGATTCGGCCAGGATTTGACCTTTTTCAGCAAATTAGGGGCGGGGGGAAATCGCATGACTTTTTGTTACAAAACAAGGAAGTAAAAAATGTTTTCCCCTTCCCACGCCAAATTTGCATATGTAAATGAGGGTTCAGTTCCATTCGGTATTAGAGCGAATCTTTTGCAAAGGATTTGGGGGTTCGGCCGAATCCGAAATAGTGGATTCGGTGCATCCCTACTAGCAGCAATTGTGGAATAGTTGGCTTTTAGTGCCCATTAATGGGAAACTTAGAAACAGACCCTGCTTGTAGGTAAATTTTGCCTTCCTAAAATACCTCTTCTCAAATGGTTAAATACATAGGGAAAGGATGCTATAAACAGTTACCCTAGCAGAAGTAATGTCATTATACTGCAGAATGTGACGTGTAGGAATGGACTTGTATTTCTTGCATCTGACGTGCTGCAGACCATCAATGTCAAAATAACTCTGTTTTATATGTATATAAAAATACAGATCACTCTGTTTGAAATGGAGAATTTCCAGGGGAAAAAGTGTGAGCTGACTGGGGAATGCCAGAATCTAAGTGAGAAAGGTCTGGACAAAGTTGGATCCATCAAAGTCGAGTCTGGACCGTGAGTCTTGTAAACCTGGAATGCTGTGTTCCCTCTAAACTGTGTGTTTGTGCACATGTACACAAGTTATACATAGTCTGTTGCATGCAGACACATTATTTACTAGCTCTTGTCTACTGACCCCACTCATCTTGCTTTTATTAGATACAATATAGCTAAAAGCAAATGCTAGTATTCACCAAGAGCTGTTTGATATTCTCAAAGCAGCAGCCACAAAGACTTATTCAGTATGGAAATTGTATAATGTATGTGTATAAAACACTGGGGGGAATGTAATTAAAGTCGCAAAGAGTGAAACATTGCGCACCAATAAGAGTAAGTAAAAATCCACATCTCCTAATGCAATATTGTTCCTTAAATGGTTATTGCATTGCCAATCGTTATTGTGCAGTACGAATTATAACTCTTAACTCTTGCTTGACGGTGTCGTAATCTTTTGGAGCAAACATTGTGACTTTTTCAGTAAAAAGTTTCATTACATTGACTGCGCATTAGCGCAAAGTGTAAAATTCGCAAACGGCCTTCAGTTGGCGGAAGTGGTCGCTAAACAGTTACCCTGTCTGCTGTGTACATTAGATAGGATTTTCAGTACATCTACTAAGCTTTTACTATTTCTTGCATCATTATTATTGAACAGAAATAGCCAGCAAACCCTTTAATTGCTTTTGAAATGTGAGTTTCATTGGCTAACTTAGGATATGGAGTGGGCTTTCCCCACAATTCTGAATATATTGTTTAAAATAAATTCCATTCCAACCCAATTGCACCCTGTTATTCTAAACCACACCTATCATCCACCTAAACTCCACCCACCTCCACTCATTCCCTGCCCCCCTTACAACCCCACGACTTGGGATCAAGTCGACTCTTGGGGTCATCTGACTGTAGAACCCTCCCCCTCATAACAGTTTTTTAGTATCAATAAATGATATTAATCAGGGGAGTAGTTACTGAGCGAGCCCATGGTTGTGGGTAATGCATAAAATAGCAGGAGGTGGCCCATGATTTAGCACATGCTGTGGGTTTAAAAAAAGATTTCATGTAGGGATTTTTTCCTACCTGATCTTAATAATGTAAAGAACTAATCAATCAGTGTGATTAGTCAGATCAAAACCATGTAAGCTAAACATTTCCCCCTATTATAGCTTTACTTTCCCTCTGTGTTATTTAAAAAAAAATCCAGATTTATAAATAGAAGCCTAAATATTGTGTTTTCTTTACTTCCTGCTTTAGATGGCTCTGCTTTGAACGCCAATCATATGGGGGTGAACAGTTTGTGCTGGAAAAAGGAGACTATCCCAGATGGGACACTTGGTCTAACAGCCACAGGAGTGACTACGTGATGTCCATCCGTCCCCTGAACATTGTGAGTCCAATAGAAATACTGAACTTTATGTAATATCCATATTTTATAGAGAAAACAGTAACGGGTAAAAGTCCAATTAAAGTGAATTTCTGATTACACTCCAGTGCTGCTGCAGGGGGGCAGTCATAACACATATATACCACTAGTGCATTATTTGGAGAGACATGAAAACTTATTGTACATGTTTTTTTGTGTACATTAGTCTTGTGTTCCCGACGAGTCATTTCTGAGCAGTAATAGGATATCAATATAAGTAAAAGTCTTCAATCAAATTCTTTTTGTTGTTCTCTTGGACAGACGCAGATCTTGGAGGAAACACTGTTATATTTAATTGCCTGTTTATTCTATGATTAACTCTCTACGCCCTACTTCCTACCTTGTAGTAGTAAGGAAGGTGTTACACAGTCTCCTTATAAGCAGATAAGAGGGGTCATTAGAAATGAAGCATTCCTGGGCAACATGGATGGCAGTAGTAGTATCATAGGACTTGGGAAGAAAATAAGATGTGCAACATTCTTATTCCAGTACTGACCTTTGAGGTCCATTTATAATGAACCATGTTGAACCTGTAGAAAGTTCAATCACATATGTAATATCACATTTCAGACACAAAAAGCACTATGAGTGCCTCCCTGTAGGGTATTGTTTTACAGAGGCTGGGTAATCTCCATCCTTTCTTTAAAGTGCACCTCTTTCAGCAGTACAAACATACAGCTTAATGAAAACAGAAACATTTAGGTGTAAAGTAAGTCTTTTTCAACCAAATATTACCTCAACTGCTCATGCATACGTTATTAAATGTGTAAATACAACAATGAAAATACAATCAAGCATTTTCTATAGAAAAGGTTTGTTTGCATGGACATACAAAGAGAAAGGAGCACAGAGTTCAAAGTCCATACATTCGTAAATAAAGCTTTTTACACCCATCTTCTAGAAGAATTTTGGTCTTTAACAAATCTTAATCCACAGATGTATTGTGTACATATTTTGTTTGTGATGAGCATTTGTGTCGGCAAGATCCTTTTTGGAAGCTAAAGGTCCACTGAGCAATGTTACCTTTAGGCTGGGGACTTCCTCACAAAGTAACTTCGGGCGATTCCGAAAATCGCTGCGCCGCGTGTGCACAGCGCTGGCGCTTTGTCATTTAAACTAGCGACGGACAGGGAGAAGGAAGCTAGGGGAGATTGTCGCCTGCTATTAAACGCCAGGCGACAGAATCTCCCCGAATCTCCCTGTCTGTTCCCAGCCTAAAATATGTCCCAGTGTCAGGATACTACCATACCGGTTCACAAAAAAGTGGCTTTAAGCATATTTTGCTAGCAGCTTAAAACAAGTGTTGTATCTGTCAGTATAAATTATGCTCATGTTAAGAAAAACACTTTGATAAAGCTTGTAGTTGTGAACTGTAGGGATCCATGAGCCCAAATGAGGTCAATGTATTAGCCCTTTAAAAAAGTTAAAAAAAAAAAATTTATATATAATTTATGCTTTACATATGATAGTGAAGTTTCGGCTTTTCTTGGTGCTGAATGACGTTATATACAACCTGCTGCTCAACCGCATCTGCCATTTGCAATCTGCATTATGCCACGTAGCTTCCATCGTTCGGCACAATCAAGAAAATCACAATTTCAGTGCTGTGACTTAAAAGAATTTTCCCACACACACTAGAAGAATTCTCAACATGTGATAACTATATATAGCCCTGACCTTTATACAAATTATTTATTCAGTTTTAGAATCCATGGCTTGGAGTTCAAAACAGGATAAACAAATCCATCTCTAACATGAAATGTTTGCTGAAGTCCAAGCACCACCATAAAAAACAACTTATTTCGGTAGTATAAAACTGCCGTGAAAAGAAATAGCTGAGTTTTATAATATTAAAAATGAGTAATAATGTGTAAAAATGTAAAAGCTGGAAAACAAAAGAGAACCATCAATTAAACCAACCATAAAATATATTAGGAAGTAGGAAAATAAAACAGGGAACACTTGCCAGGGTTGATAAGAGGGATTAAATTGTACAATATATGTATTGTAAATATATTTTATGTTCCAATGGTACCTACCCTTGCAGAGAAGGAATGTTGTATGTATACAATAAGATATAACATGACTACATTTCACTGGGGTAGATTCCAAGTAAAACCTACAGGCAGACAGAAGCAATTTCATTTTCTTTCTGGCCCTGATATAATTTTTATTTATAAGAAAGAGAAAATATACCCAGTGTATAGACTGTGCTAGCAAATACTATAATCTGACATGCTTCTTGTGCCCCATAGGACAGTGCTGAACACAAGATCCACTTGTTTGAAAATGCTGGTTACAATGGAAGAAAGATGGAGATTGTGGAAGATGATGTGCCCAGCCTATGGGGTCACGGATTTCAGGACCGTGTATCCAGTATTAAAGTATTAAATGGAACGTAAGTAGAAGAATCACTTTTACACCTACTCTGAACCTAACCTAGCAATTACCCTTACTGTCAGTCTAAATAGCTCAAAAAGTGAAATTTAGAGTCAGGGCCAGCTTTAGGCCAAATGGGCACAGATAAGAATTGCCGCAGTACACCACCACAACCCTGATCAACCTACGTCCTCTCATGATTCTCTCCAATTCATTAAAGTATGTCTTTGAGAAAGACAAGACCAGCTTCTCCAGTGAGTCTGTATGAATTATTTAAGGACAGGTAGAGAGTAACTACAGCTAGCAACACTTGAGCCAACACCGTTGCAATGCCCTTAAGACCTTGTGGGCAGATTCAATGCAGCATTGCTTCAAACATCAATGTCCAAACTGTACTCAACTGAATGACATTAGAAATGCAGAATAGGCCCAAACTACTACTGCTTGGCCAAACGTTGACCTCTCACATTCATTAAGAGATGTCAGAGAATGACTGAGTTTTCTGTTTTGAAAAACAGTCTATCTGAATAGATGTTGATTGCAGAGAACCATTAAGGAGGGTAAACTCCAGGGAATAGACAGATTCTCACTTTCTATGATCAGTTTAAGATTGATGCATATTGATATAAGCTCACTGGGGATCCACTTATTTATTTGCAGGACAACGTGGGGAGAAATGTTTTATATGCACTTACATGAATACTTTGAAGGTGAATGGGATGTTCAATCCAAGGAACTATATTGTCAGATTGTCAGTCAGTGCTGTGTGTGTGCATATGATAGAATGTTTCATAGGTAGGATGTAAAATAGTTCTCCCTTTTGACTTTTGAAGCTGATCCTTTATTCTCTGCTCCTTTTTCCAGCTGGGTGGGCTATGAATACCCTGGCTATAGAGGACGCCAGTATGTATTTGAGAAGAATGAATACCGACACTGGAATGACTGGGAAGCCAACCAACCTAAAATCCAGTCAGTCCGTCGTATCCGTGATATGCAGTGGCATAAGCAAGGCTGTTTTACTGGAACCCCAGCGGCAGCCTCAGCTCCTGCACCTATTAGCAGCTGAAGGAGACTCAAGCATATCCTCCAACCATCATCTTCTTCTCCTGAAAAGCATAGCAAGAAGAGACGCACAAAATGATTTTACAGCTTCATAATGTCTCTTTAATGTGTCAGTCCAAAACTTTAAATAAAAGCACTGGGCTATAGATTTCAATTGTGTTTTTTCTCCCCAAATATATATGGTGAAAATAATGCATATACACACACGCACACACACAAAGCTTTATCTTCACATTGTGAACTAAGTGCATTCGTAAATGTGTGGACAACTTAGTTATAAGAATTTGTGTATGCACTTTAAGAATGAGTAATAGGTAATTGTTTGAAACAAAAGTCAATTAATGGTCATCTGGAACATTTATTGCTATGAGGGGTGTCATTGCTGTAAATTTAAGGGGTTTGATCCCATCAAAGCTTGATTATAATTTACTGGCACCTTCTGAGAGGGCAGAGTAAGCATATACAGTGGTGTGAAAAACTATTTGCCCCCTTCCTGATTTCTTATTCTTTTGC
>CM044432.1:131690602-131707459 GCA_024363595.1 Xenopus borealis
ATCCCAATGTTATTAATAGGAAAAAAAGATAAATATGTAGGAAGGCTGGTATTTTTTTTCAAGAAAACATGGCAACCCTAAGACCACACCATTTTTCTAGCCCACAATGTGGGAATTTAAACCAAATCTGTATCTGGCTATGGAATATCCATACTGAGAGGCATTTATTTACTACAGCTCCCAGAAGTGATAGGGTGCTAAATGCTCTAATTCTACATCTTTCTTTAGATTATTTTTTATTTTTGTTTTACTTTGGAGGTTTGACTTTCCTGCAATGCCCCGTCTACCTTCCTATTAAAATACTGGAGTGTTAAATTTATTGTTCATTCTAGACATGCCTTTTCTTTAACCAGAAAGACTTGAATTTATAAAAAGCCTGCTGGGATGCTTTCGCTCCATTTATGAAAAACAAGTAGTGGCTCTTAACGCCCAGCAGCTAATACATCTATAATACTCATCTGTAGTACATATTAATATGGATTAAGATTTACCAGCAGGCAATCAGATCACATATAGGCCATTGTGAATACACTTATCTTCCCCAAGAAAACTGATACAATCAAAACACAAATACCCAGAGCATGCTTCCAGGAGAAGTGGTAGGCCATTGTGCAGTGAAGTTATTGAAGTGCATGTCAAATGTGGCCAAAGTATGGGCTGAAACAACAGACAAAGCCACATGAATGGTTTCTTTTCTGCCATCAAATGAAATATTTGTTTCACACAAGGTGTTATGACATAGTAGGAAAAATATTTCACACTATTCTCCTTTTCAGAAAACCAGATATACGTGTTTCTTTTGTTTTGCATTATGTCAGCCAACGTATGTGTTTTTTTAATATGATAAAGGCATTCACAACAGGTTTTTAAGCCAGCTACAGCTGCTATTAAAGGGACATGCATCATCATGTCCCAATAGTGAAGTTTTCTTCAACACTTTTGTCCCTTTGATAGATTCAGGTTTTTTGGAGAGATACAGTTTTTGGCTCTAAAAGGCCTGAAACAAGTCTGGCTGGTGGAATTATTGATTCAATGAGATGTTCCAGGTCTTGGCATTCAGAGGGCTGATGCATGCAAAGTTCAAATCTCCTAGCCACTAGACCAAACAATGCCGCCCTGGGTAAATTTGAAAGCTAATGAAATAATTCTCCGACTCTATGCTTCTTATAACAATAGGGGCCGTGCATCAGCAGAGCTGGGTTTTCATCAGAACTGTAATCCAGTATGATCGCTTTGCATCACGCTGGAACTATTCTGTAAATAATCCCGGCATTGCATGCAGTATAAATGGAGCCAGAAGGTCTCAGCCTTTGACTGGAACAAGCGGGTACTGGCATACGGTAAGAGTTGGCTACTTCTAGTGTCTTCCTTCTGCTAAGGCTAGCAAAGCCTTTGTGTTCTTCAGGTGTTTATTATAAGCCTAGAAAGGAAAGCTGGTGAATCTTCTAAAATATCATGGATAATGACATAATCATTGGCTACAAAATGCATACAAACAAAGACAAGTAAACAACCTACCTGTGTTGTCCAATAAAATAACCTTTTAATAGCAATCTTATGACCTGCATCCATTTCACTTAAAAATGCTTTCCTCTCAATGGACAGATATGGACTCTGGGTTAATAACTGATTAAATAAAAGTTTTCCTAATGATATTTTCTTGTTAAATACAGACATCATGATTTACTCTGTCTGGGTTTAATGCAATATATTCAATATACAATATATATTGTATATACAATATATAATTAAAAAAAATAGTATCTATCCACACCTAGAGGCAATGGGCTATTAAATGGGTTATTAAAATGTTACGGTCACCCCAAAAGTGCAAATTCTTCCAGATAGCTACATAATTAAATAAAAACCACAAGACACTGCTTTTGGCTTGGGCGTAGAGGCCGCATGACAGACGGGATTTAAATAGCATAGATAATTACATTTGGTACTGAAATTAAGAAACAGACTTTTATCAGGAAGCAGTCTTGTGATATTCATATTAATGTTGGCTTAATCAGATTAAACAGTATTGCTAAATGGAAAAAAGAGAACATATCTTCCTCTGGCAGTTTCTATTGCACTATTCAGCCAGATTCATCATTTTTGCCCAACAGATGGATTTTGAAATTACTAGATCAGTAGCTCTGTGATCAATATTGCATGCAAGACAAACACATTTAAGAACTGACAATATTTACTGTAACAACACATATATAAAGAGATTCAGTAATGCCATATATACCTAAAATGTAGGGCTGTCTCTTAGTGGGATGTCAAATCAGTGTACGAGAGCATGGACACCTTCTGGGATAATATCTAAGGTAAACCATTATCATTATTATAAAGAAGCATGTATATAGTGCCTTATCATTGAAATACAAACCCTCAGATATATGAAATGTCAACTACAGTGACTTTGCATGAAAAGAGTTGGGCATCACTGATCTAGCCTGCATAATGAAGTGGAGGAAATGGAAAATAAATAATTCTTACATATAGTAGAGTTTTTATGTGTCCAGTGATCTACATTGAGGAAACACAGAAAATTATACATACAGGGAAAATTATAATATATTGGTTACCCCATTAACTCTAGTTATGCAGACCTACAGACATTCAAATAGGTGGAGTGTATGGATTTTAAGCGCTAAACTCCACAAGCACTTTTGTAGGATGGTTTAGAATCTAATGTGATGTGAATGCCTGCTGTGTCCTTATCTGATAAGATAAAAATGGATGGTGTTGGAAATACTTTTTTCTGATTGAAATATGTTGACTGTTGGATGTGAACGCATGAAGAAAATACTCCACATATGGACCTTGGACCAAGTAGTGATATTGTAGAGACCAGTGCTCGCTCTAACCCAATGAGGGAAGTTGTGTTTATGAATGAGCCTTCCATCAGGGTTAAGGCTAAACATCGTATGGCCCAAAATGTCCTACCTCTAGGGTTAATGCTTGATTATTTGTTTTATTATTAGAGAGGTAGCATATTATCATACCTTGTACAGTACATACCTTGTTTAATCATTTGATTGGGTTTTAAACAAACATAAAGATTTTCCATTTTTGACAATTAATGTAAACCAAGGTAATACCAAAGAGATGCATATACAATGCAGCTTACACAACACAATGATATGAACAAATATATATATATATTCACTATAGCTACACTGTCCAAGAGTAATGAAATGTAGAACAGTTAAAGTAATGTTAGAAAAGCAAACAATCATGGCAGCAAACCTTGCATGGTGGATATACAAAACCACATCCGGAGACTTGTATGAATATATCTATGAACATCAAGTACCAAGAAACACCAGTGAACCAATGTAGCAACCAGTTATACAAAGGAACTAGACCTGCAGTAGTTCTAAAACTTTACATTTGTGCCTAGGATCAATTTTATCAAAAAAGAGAAACCATTTATTAGCATAATTGTGATATTTTAAAGGGTGTAAACTAAACTCAGAACAAGGTCTATTTTCAACTTAGAACAGATAAAATCTCTTAATCCTTGACCAATTTGTGTATACCTTCTGCACGGCACATGTACAATACAGCATCTATGTTACTGTCTATTTCATAAACATACAGTTCAATTTATAGTTTGCTATCGGTAATTTGAAATACGCTATGAATGCTCTGTCCTGAGCCATGTTATTATGCAATGCAAAAACTGAGAGTTTGGAAAATAACCCTGCTAATAGATTTTCATTATATTGTTTAATGGCTTACATACTATTGCCAGGATGGCTCTCTTACTCAGCCCTCTAGTACTGCATATACTATGACTGCTGCTGAGGGGATAGACAAGTCTGACTGCTAATTTCATGCATACCGGAAATATTCTTTGAGTCAAACCAGAACACTTTAATTTAATACAATTATATTTCATGGAATTGCCTCTCCAGTATATTAACAACAAACAATCTAATGTCTCTAGGAACAGAACATCAACATAACAATGGCATCTGATCATCAAACTTCTGCCACCAAACAACAACAGAATGCCAAGGTACACTCAGCAGCCCATTTATGTCTATTTTATGATGATTTACACAATAATGTACTGTTCATTTAGCAAACTAAGCTCTAAACCTGAAGAAACAGGGTATAGGACATCATACAATGTGATGTCAAAAATAGGCTCTGAAACATTTGACTCCACTGCCGTTCATCACGCCCATACTCTGCCCTTAATTCGCAAATTTTCATCATCATGAAGGTTTGGTTCATGGGAAATTAAAAAAACTATTGTATCTCCTGCATATTCCCAGTGTTTCTGAACCAATGTTGGTGTGGCTGGGCAGCATGCCGCTCCCTAAAATCCGGGCCTAGGTGGTCTTTCCACAAATTCGGGCCTATTTGCCTCCATAACTATCACTACAGCTCCACCATTCTCACTTGCTGGGAATTATGCTTCAGCAATTCTCAACATGAGACATGATATATAGATTTCTATTACTGTAGAAAAATTAAAAGTGCCACAATACTATAGTTACTGTAAATATTGGAAGGTTTATGTTCCCATGTCCACAGCAATTTAAGAAGTAAAATATGTGCAAGTCACGCCTACAGACATCTCTATGTACACCTTGGTCGGACATTATTTATTCAAATAATACTTTATTGAGATTTGTAAAGTAACAAAAAGGAGCAAGAGAGGGGAAATATGGAGAAATTAGGAAAATAGAAGGTAATGGTAATCATTATATTGCTAGACAATCATTTAGTGAGTAACATAATCATCTGGCCCTCAGATATGTGAAATGTCAACTACAGTGACTTTACATGAAACGAGTTGGGCATCTAACCTGCATAATGAAGTGGAGGAAATGGAAAATTAATCATTCTTACTTATAGAAGTGTTTTTATGTGTCAAGTGATCTACATTGAGGAAACAGGGAAAATTATAATAGATTGGTTACACCATTAACTCTAGTTATGCAGGCCTATAGACATTCAAATAAGTGGAGTGTATGGAGTGTAAGGGCTAAACTCCACAAGCTCTTTTGTAGGATGGTTTCAGATCCACGCGACACAACTGTGGGATGTGAATGCTGCATGCTGTGTCCTTATCTGATAAGATTAAAAGGGAGGGTGTTGGAAAGACTTTTTTTTCTCATTGAAATACATTGACTGTTGGATGTAAACCCATGAAGAAAAGACTCCATCCGACTTTTGAAAGTAATCTAATTCAGAGCTGTCTGATGTAGTTTAAAGCAGGTATAACCATCTTGTGAATTCTGCAGTTTGTGCAGCCCCCTTAACAATAAATGTGCCCATTTGATTTGTGTATGTGTGTGGTGACTGCAAACTGGCCTCACTAATGGCCTTATTTATGCTGAGTGATTAAGCCAGTTGGCTAACAGTCTAATCACTGAATTTGCAATTTAGCCATGTACTATTATCTGGCAAGTTTTTTGAATATATTGCAGTTTGGTCCATGTGAGGCCAGTCACTGTTGTGTATTTGTGTGTGTGTGTGTGTTGGCTGGTTTATGATACCCAGTGAGATTTTTAGGGGCCACAGAGAAGTCTTAGTTATAGGAGATAATCCTGTTTATAGTAATTTTGGCTAGATGAGCAATATCTGCTTATATATATGGCTTGTTAATTATTTGCAAAGGATCAGATATAGAAGTAGACATGAAAAACAGATATTTAAGGTGTTAGGGTAAGGGCACACGGGCCCTCCTCGAACTGCCTTCCCATGACATACCGCTGGCTGCAATGTAAAATTGCCAGTGGTATTGCGGTGCTTCCTTTTCTGAAGTCGCCCGAAGTTTTCTTGTGAGGCAACTTTGACGACTTCGGAAAATGAAGCACCGTGAGTGCCATACCACTAGCAGCTTTTCAATCAAGCATGGCGGGAAGGCAGATCGGGGATATTGCCACCCAGAAGAAGAGGCGATTAGTCCCCAGGTGACTACAAATGCTACGTGAACTATATGCAGCTCCCCACATGTTCCTGTATTATAACCCACAAGATGCAAAAACTAGTCTTATTTTTTGAATGCAGGACAACCCCCCCAGTTGACAACAATCCTGTGTAACAGCTCTGCCTTTTATTTGCAGCTTGTTATGTTTGAGCAAGAAAACTTCCAAGGCCGCAGCCATGAAATACATGGAGCCTGTACCAGCCTAAAGGAGACTGGCATGGAGAAAGTTGGCTCCATTTTTGTGCACTCTGGACCGTATGTAAATGAATATAAGATATCATGATAAAGTATAAAAAAAAATATTTCTATTATTACACATCTGTTATCCCTTAAATTCCTTTAAGCTCTAGACTATAAATATATTTTTTTATGTTTATGATGCCAAATTAATGCATAATAGAAGCTTAACTGTAACATAGTTCAGAGTAATACAGTTTTTGCTACAACAGTCTAAGATTTCTTGCCCCCCAGAGACTGGCAGTATTGTATCCTAAACTAACCTAGTCCCAAGTCCCATGGCCCTGACAATGACAGCAGCAGTAAACCAATGCATTCATGTATTTGTGTGTCATGCCAGGTGTCAAATGTTACTGAACTTCTTCATAGCTACTATTACTATGCATTAGGTGTGCAACTTGAGTAGTGTCTTGTATCCCCAAACTAAAATCCCATGGCTACTACACATAGTTTTATTCTCCAAGAAAAAAAAACACCTAAAGGTATATTACCAGTTATCCAGAATGCTCAGGACCTGGTGATTTCCAGGTAAGGGATCTTTCCATAATTTGGATCTCTTTACCTTAAGTCTACTAAAAATAGTTTAAACATTCCATCACATTATATAACATCAAACATTATATAAACCCAATTGTATAACATTGTATAATTTTTATTTAAAATATTAAAGTTTCATTGTGAGCAATGAAAATTTTCTCACCTGACCTATCAATTTTCTGACCGATATTGGACGAAAAATCCTTAGATACACAATTGTTCAGTGCCCACTAACCTAAAGGAGAGAAAAATCTTCGGTGACCTTAAGCTCATCCAGGAATGTTGGGTGGGTCTCTAATAGCTTCAATAGTCAATTTCAAAGACAAGTCAATATGGTAATAGCCTTTAAATGTTTACTATCCTTCAGATGCATATGATTTTGGAATACTTGTGAAAAACATGTTTTTTTCATTCCAGTTCACGTTTAAGGAGTTCTATTATGTATTCTTAAAATTCTTTCTTTTGAAAATCAAACAAGTCAAAAAAACTGCATTGCCTTAGCAGCACCTTACCGAATACCAGTTGTATACCAGTGTTGTATATATGGATAGAAGATCCTGCCATCCTTCCACCTGTGTACTAGGCAGGACCCAACCAAGCAATAAAGAACAATGGGCACACTGTGCGGCTAATTATTTAGCCGTAAATTTTTCTGGTTGAGTTTTCAAGGGGAAAACAGAAACTATGATTTGTATCTAAACAGTAGGACATTGTAAGTCAGTGTAACAGACAGTCTGTGGTTGTCCCTGTCCTATTGACAAGGTTGTGACAAAATAAATAATTTTTCTGGTTTGATGTTTTTGTGACACACAAGATACAGAGTCCATCAATGTACAGTTACATGGCAAGGCCCAATAAACTCACTGACTGTTGCAGTCACCCATTACACAATTATCATTTGTTGTTGCTGTAGCTTATTTTCCCAAGCTTTGAAGCAGCAATGTGGTTACAGAGGAAGTTGCCAAATAATCTTGAGGTTTAGAGCGCCAGGCTAACTTTGATGCTAACATTATACTAGATGTCTCTCATAATAGAGAACACTAAACACTCCCCAGTGTATTTTAGTGCCACAATTTATATTTATTTGTATAGTTGTTAGACATTATAAAGGGCAGCAAACCTAAATTAAAACTGTTTTATATAAAAAGTGTTTACAAATCAAACATCCATGTGACATATCCGCTTTGAAAAGATGTTTGTGTTGGCTTTATAGGACTACCTTCCCATGCTGAAGCCAAAATGCTTACCTGCCATGCTAGCACACCTATAACGATTAAATATGTTGTACAATGATTGGCACACAATAAATCACATTAATGCTTTTACTGGCACTGTTGATCACAGAATAAGATTGTTTTATGGCTCAAAATAATGTGCTATTTCCATTAAACACTTGTACTGTTATAACGTAGCCTTTGCATTCTACAAATGTATGTCCTTTAACATAAGTGTGCTTATGAAAATGTGCTGCTATAGGCCATTTGTTGTAAGTACTGTCCAATCCCCAAGGTTAACTAGTTTGGATTTTTATTGCCTGCTGCTTTTGTTCTGCTCTGTAGGTATTTTATGGGTGATGGTTGTTTAATCAGTCTCCTTAGACTGGGAACTTTTATAGGCAATAGCACTTTGTGTAATAATAAGCTCTTCATTATGCAAAATCTACTTCTAATCATTTCAGGTGCTTTTCGCTGACTGTAATTATTTCCATATAATTATGCAGCATCCAGCTGAAGTGATTATTAAGTAGCCATGCAACATCTGGCCTTTACAGGTGTTATGTTATATGGGGAAACATCATAAAACTTTTTTACTGATAAGTCGGAAAGTGCTAGGGGACTTATCTGATTACTTTACAAAATTGATACAAGTTTACCTTTAAATGTAATTCATAAAATATGAAGTAAAGGGCCTAATTTCCCCACCCAATTCCACCACAAATTCTCTCTTCAATACAATATTAAAGTGTCAGTCATGACATCACAATAACAAGTGGACTGCAGAAACATATACTTGTCTTCTGGGAACTAAACATTTCTCCTTTCCACAGATGGGTAGGATACGATCAACAAAACTGCAAAGGGGAGCAGTTTGTCTTTGAGAAGGGAGAATACCCACGCTGGGACTCCTGGACCAACAGCAGAAGGACTGACAGCATCTCTTCCATGAGACCAATTAAAATTGTAAGTGGTTAGATATTTCATGACACTTTGCTTATAGGGCTGTGTACACTAAAATAATGCAAGGATAATAATCACAGTAATTATAAAAAATATAATTATAATTTAATCTTTAAAGAACCAACAAAAAGGTACAGAGTAACTGCCATGGTAGGTAGAGAGGGGCCTGGCTTACAATCATGTTTTTGTGCACTTTTTATCGGGAATAGTTACGTAGTTAATTTGGGTTGCAAAAAGACCAAAGTACATCAAGTTCAACCTCTCCAAAAGAAACCCAGAGCACATATATATATTGTAGATTTTAGTATCACAATAGCCTAGGACTAGGTTATTATGCTTGTGCATGAAATCATCCAAGCCGGTCCCAAACAACTGCACTGGAGCCAAAAGTCATAAACATTTCCAAAAACTGCACATGCACCATAAGCGCTGGTCTGCTTCCAAAGTTAAAGATAGGCGGAGTCTTTATGTTACGGTTTGGATTATCCAAAATTTTATGTACTGTTGTGCTACTCTAATAAAACTGGGGTGCTTGCTTCAGAAGCTCTACTGTAGATTATATAAACCAGCTACAGTGTAGCCATGGGGGCAGCCAGTTAAAGCTGAAAAAAATTAGAAAAGTCACAGGATACGCCACATATAACAGATAAACTCTCTAGTATACAATGAGAGGCTTTAGGACTTATCTTTTATCAACTACAGTATGTATCCTCTGCCTGAATGACTGCTCCCATGACTTACACAGCAGCTTGTTTAGGAAAACTATAGTTGTGTTTCTGAAGCAAATGTATAATTTTTACCATTGGATGGCAACAGTACATCATATTTACATTCCTTTAAAACACTTAAATTTTTTCGTGTTAATGTTCCTTTTAAAGGCATCAACAGAATCAGCCATCACAACATCACCTGTCTATTTTATGGAATAAAGATCTCCCACTATCTGTCTAAAATGCCTTCTAATGTACTTATAAAGCATAATCATGTCCCCACACAAGCATTCTTTTTTTCCAGAGGGAACAATGCCAACCATGACAGTCTGGAGGTACTGAGCCTGAGAACAAAATCACTGTCCTTCCTGAAGAAAAGCTAATAAAAACCTAAAAAAAAACCCCAATAGGACACCAAAGTAGAGATATGCAGCTTAGTTATGTAAAATACAAGGTACTAGGTGTACAAGAAATAGGAAATCCCTGAGCATTATTTTGTTAACACATGTCTCCGTGGGAAATGCCATTCCCATATTTTTTACTCTTCTCAATAATGGGTTCCCAGATAATTAAATGTCTTTAACATATTTTACTATTACCCAGTAAGCCCTGGGTATCAGTGGTGTAACTACCATTCCTCTCTCAGCATATATTTCTCTTTATTCTGTCTTCATGCAGCAGTTGATATTCATTGACAGATCCAATATATCTTATAGGGGGGGGGCTACTTTAGCCTAGAAGATGTATTAGAGCTCGCTCTATTAAAATCACCAGACATTGTGTCTCTCTACATGCAGAATTTGTGCAAAAGGCAGTTATTTTGTTAGATTTTGTTTGAACTTGAATCAGTTGTGTGAGTGAGCTCTAATACTTCTGCTAGGAAAGGAAGCCCCACTATAAGATTTATTGGATCTATTTCAATGGTCAGTGAATATCTGACACCCAACTCCTGTATGAAGAGAGAAGGGAGAGAAACAGATGATGAGAGAGGGGTAGTGAAGTAAGTAAACTTGATTATTTCAGAAACGATGCAGAATATTAATTGGTTGTATCCCTTGTTTCAGTATGATGAAGCTCATTTTAAAAATGTCATTTTCGTGATAGTTCCCCTTTAACCAAGTAATAACAATCAAGATCTAATTATGATTTCAGAAAAACATCCCATTCTTTTTTTTAGGATGGCCAAGAACACAAGATTGTCCTCTATGAAAATCCAAATTTCAGTGGGAAGAAAATTGAGATTGTTGATGATGATGTGCCTAGTTTCCATGCTCATGGTTATCAAGAAAAAGTGTCTTCTGTTAGAGTACAAAGTGGAACGTGAGTATTCCATGTACTGTCACTTTATACATGCAGTTCAGAAATTCTAAATAAGGTTGAAAATTAACAATGCACCTAGGTAAATGCATGCTGTATTCAGGTCTGACCTTGAATGTTCTCAGGATACTGGGGAATTTAGCAAAGATAATAATGTGTCCCTATGGAGCTGATTTACGAAATTCACGTGAAATGATTGAAGTTCGATCGAATTCGATCGAATACCGATCGTACGAATTGTTCGTGAAATCGGATGTGCAAATTTGGCCTCTTTGATCATCGAATATCAAATAGATCGAATGATCGGATATTCGATAATTCGATCATTCGATGATCGAAGGAATCAAAATTTAAATTTTTATTCGACTGCCTACTTCGCCAGATTGAACCTACCGAATTGTAATGAAGCCTATGGGAACCTCCCCATAGGCTTCTGAGGCTAAGTCCTGCTCTAACACCATTCATACGATCGGAGCGTTCGATGGTTCGAATCGTATGATTTTTTCGGAACGCTCGAAGGAATTTTTTGTGTGAAATCGAACGATCGGTATCCGATCGTACGAATTCATCGACAAATCGTATTGCGAGCAAAATGATAGCCTAAAACAATTAGATAAGCATTCGATGGTTGAATGCTTATCGAATTACGAATTTGGTCGAGCTAATTATGGGGAATAATAGTAAATTTGCCCCTATGTGTCCGATTAGTTTTCTCCAATGTGTGTTGTGAAGCATTGAAAAGCCATACATGACTTGGTCAATTAGAGAAGTCAGCTAGCGAATTTCAATCTTCTTGCCAGAATGAGCAGTCTTTGTGTGACTTGCACGTTTTGCTGCAGAAAAATGTGGGAAATTACAAAAAATCACAGAAATGTATTCAATGGGAAGGTAAAATTATATTGCTGTTAAGGCATTTTTAGTTATATAATAGTGTATAAATTGCCCTAGCTTGTTAGAAAAGCTTCTTTCCACTATGCTACAACTGTTCTTCATAGAGAAAAAAGAGTCTCATGTCACCAAACAGCATGCATGTGTAGCTCCTTAGATAGAAGAGCTCCCATCTCATTGGTTGATGTGTAAGGCAAGGGGTGGATAAAAACAATGTGTGTTTTTTTATTTCTGGTGCAACAGACCACATTTTTCTACTGGCAACACTGAGCACATGGCAAAATTATAAACTGGAATCACAAAAAACATCTTCACTGACAACAAAAAGTGCATGGTGGATAGAAGGTCAAAAGTCAAACATTAAAATATATAGAGCTCCTGATAGAAGGACTGGAGAGCAAAATTAAAAGGAGACAAGAGGAGATGAATACGAGCGCACAGAAGAAAGAGGAAAAGGAAATAGTAAAAGAGAAAGGGCAAAGGAAAAGAGAGAATAGGGGTGATAAATAGTGATGGGCGAATTTATTCTCCATGTATGGATTTGTGGAGAATTCCCACATTTTGGAACCAGCAAATCTTTTCATGAAACTACTGCAAAAATTTGCCAACCGAAAAAATGTACTGCAACAAAAAAGTAATGTGTGTAAAAATTGACGCCCATTGACTTTAATGCATTTGGACAAAAAAGTCACACTTGTAAAAATTGTCGCTCACATAAAAAAATTTTCATGCACATAAAAATTGTGTGCGTCAAATGACCACTGACTTCAATGCGTTACACAAATTCACCCATCACAAGTAGTAAAGAACAGGGAAATATATAAAAAAGATAGAAAGAGGAAGAACCAAGACAGAAAAGGGAAGTACATAAATAAGGTTGGAGATAAAAAAAATTATGAAAGAAAATGGGTAAAGAAAAAAAGGCAGAAAAGAAGAACAAAGTTGCAAGATATAACAGAAGCCAAAGTAGAGACTGGGGAACAGAGAAAGTGAACTACTTAGCACTCGATTAGATGTAAAGTGAGTAGGGATAATAATGCATATGGGACCATATGTATTCCTTACTGGGGGGGCGGAATGGTAATCTAGGCAATAATACAAACATTGGCTTGTTTGTTGTTAAGTACACTTTGCAGTATGTTCTTCATCTGTGTGCAGAAATGTCTTGTGTGCTCTGACTTTTAAATGATTCAAAAAGTAATTTGAAAATATAACTGGCCTGACAGATGCAATACTGTATATACAGTTTATTTTGCTATGAAGTCAGGTCTGACTGGTCTAGTAGAAAGCAGGCTATGATTACACTGTAATGGTGGCTTTGTGCTGCCTCACTGCTCGGAGCTCTTTGATTCTATTCTATCCAGGTCACTGGAGTATGGAGTGTAGGTGCGTTGCTTTACCTCACAATTAAGAAACTTTCAGCGTACACTTGTATGCATGTTAACATGCATTTGAAAGAGAACATAGGATGTAGTTCAATGTAGGAAATTTAAAGTGCTACGATAACAAGACTGCCACATTTCTCCCTACCTTTTTTTGCAATTAACAGTGTGACATGAAAAATACAAAAATAGACCTGGGGGTGGGACTGGTTCCAGCAAGCACAGAACATCTGTCATGGTTCCTTTCAACATATGGCATTGGGTATAATTATTTAAATAAAAAGATTGTTCTTTTCTTTAAAGGAAATTCAGGGCATAACAATGTATTTTTTAATCACAGGTTTGTTGGCTATCAATACCCAGGTTACAGAGGATACCAGTACCTGTTTGAGAAGGGGGACTACAAGGACAGCTCAGATTTTGGCGCCCAGCACCCCCAGATCCAGTCTGTGAGGCGCATACGTGATATGCATTGGCACCAGAGAGGAACCTTCCACCCTACCAATTAAGGGTGATGCCACTGAAAAGGATGGGGAGATACAGGGAGGTTTCATGCAATCTACTCCTGTTTTTCCTTCGGCGCAGTTATCTCAGATGCCACTGTGTGACTAATGCTGCTGAAGCAATTTAATAAAAAGCTTTTGACTCAATTGTTTTGCAATTTATATAAGTCAGTTATGGGCAGGCAATATTGTCATTCTCCAAATAGTGAAATACAGATAAAATAATACAAAGAACAGAACTCTCTCAAGAGATAAATGGAAATATTTCTTAGGATTTCATACAAATTGCTAAGACCTCAACTTGAGATGATAATATTGACATGAATATATACTCACTTTCAAGTGCCCAGTTTCCACACCAACCCTTGGCACTCTAGCTGCTGTGGAATTCCAAGAAAACTTGGAAAATTAAATTTTTAAATTTGTAGTCCACAATTCAACAATTCTGCATTTCTTGGGTTTGCCTCAGAAACAGCATTTTGTGTCAATCCAAATGTTTTCTATTGGATTAAGGTCTGGCCATTGGTCTGGCGACTCCATAATGTCAATCTTGTTGGTCTAGAACCAAGATGTCGCTTGTTACTGGTGTGTTTGGGGTCTTTATCTTGTTGAATCACCAATTTCAAGGGCATTTCCTCTTTGCAGAAGGCAACATGACCTCTTCAAGTATTTTGATGTATTGAACTGAACCAAGGTCCCTGGTATGGAAAAAATAGGCCCAACATCATAGTATGAGAAATATCCCCATATCATGATGCTTGTGCCACCATGCTTCACTGACTTCACTCTGTACTGTGTCTTGAATTCAGTGTTTCTGGGTCGTCTGACAAACTGTCCATGGCCCATAGGCACAAAAAGAACAATCTTGCTTTCATCGGTCCATGAAATGTTGCACCATTTCTCTTCAGGCCAGTCAATGTGTTCTTTGGAAAATTGTAACCTCTCCACACATCTTTTTTTTCAACAATGGGATTTTGTGAGGGCTTCTTGCCAATGAATTGTCTTCACATCAGCATCTGCTACAGTACTCACAGGAACAACCCATTTTTCAGAGAGAAATGTACTGTAACCAGCATGCACAACATTTGCTGCCTTCCTTAAATAAGGGCCTTAGCTGACACCTTTATTATTTTTATAGAATGAATTACCTCACTAATTGAACTCTACACTGTTATAATGTTGAACAAGCCTCAATTAATGATTCAGTTAATGTACACAGAATTACACACCTACTAGTAAATTATTTTCTATCTCATTATCTA
This sequence comes from Xenopus borealis, assembly GCA_024363595.1. Lineage (NCBI taxonomy): Eukaryota > Metazoa > Chordata > Amphibia > Anura > Pipidae > Xenopus > Xenopus borealis. The sequence goes on from CM044432.1 coordinate 131,705,563, forward strand.
TCTACTGTCCAACTCTTTCTAGCTCTATGGGGCATATTTATTACGCTGTGTAAAACCAAATTTTAAAAAAATAAATAAAAAAAGCAGTGTAAAATAAATGGCGAGTTTATCAAGGTGTGTGTAATTTTATGCCTTGTGAACACCAGATTTTATGCCGATATTTTACATTGCTACGGTGGAAGTCACTCTAGGGCAAAAACACGTAAAAAAGTAAGATCTTTTTATGACATTTCTTCCATTACGCCTGGTGATGTGTGGAGCATTATCCACATAGAGAATGTGTGTCAAGCTCAAGCAAACAATAACAGTGCTTTTTAAAATGTAATTTTTTCTATTAGCAGGAACTTTAATGAGGCCTAGGAGCAAGTAAGTAAATACAGCACCAAATCCCCTTGCGTAAGCACAGGAATTTTAGGTTCAAGGCAGGAGCTTTGCAGGTGGATTAGAGTTGTGCAATATCCTCATGAACTTAAGATGCTGAATATAGATGGTGTGGGAAAAAGAACTTGCAGGGGGTGGTGAGGGGATGTCCTATCAAGGACTGTTATGAACTATTGAATTTTCCACTTTCTATATTTTGAGAAAGTGATAGATGGATATTTCAAGATACTTTGAGATCCCCCATTGCCTCTTCTGAAATTAGTCTAGTAAAGCTGCAGGGCAGTCATTGAGCAGATGTTAAGTTGATTTGAATGGGGCAGTATACAAAAACACAAATAGCAGCTTGCTTTTTCATAGTAAAGTCTTTTTGTTATGTGGAAATGTGGTGCAAGATAATTGTAACTTTCCTTTACATTTCCGTTATGAAAAATGAATACCTTTTCTTAGTAAGCACTATACAGACACTCTTGTCTATATATAGATTGGAAGCAGGTTAAAAGATAAGGAATGAAATATAATATACCAATTTAAGTCATTCTACGACATAAATGTCTTTCAATACCGGAAAATCAAACAGACTACATACGCATTTAATCCTCTGTGAATGACGTGCTTGATTTCTGATTACAGAGCACACTTTAAAACAAAAAAAAACAAAATTTTTTGCTTTTGCTTCTTCTAGACTTTCCATTACGGAAAACCACATAGCTGACTGCCTAAGAACATTATCAGGAGCCAAGCACCCCTGAGAGAAATGGAAATAGACAAACAAAAAATCCTCAGAAAGTGTGTAGATCAGGAGGTGACATTGCAAAAAAAAAAATATATATATAGACCAAAAATGGTTTTCTCTTTGTCTAAGTTGCAACCATTTACTTGATGCCACTTTAAGATATGCAGGCTTCTGCTACCAAGCACAAATAATTCACAAGGGGGGGCTTTCTGTGGTTTCCTTCAATACTTGCTTCATTAACTGGGTATTTCTTCTCTTTCTTGCCCAAAAGGCAACATATATAGAAAGTAAATTAAAACCAACAGTTGCATCTGTTCTACCACTTTCCAAAAATGGACGATAGCTGTACAGTTTTTTCTGGGTTGACTGTAATAGGATTGCAGGGGTTTTCCCTGTGTTAATAATTAAAAGAGAACTAAGCCCTAAAAATGAATAGGGCTAAAATTGTCATATTTTATATATTGCACCAGCCTAAAGTTTCAGCTTCTCAATAGCAGCAATGATCCAGAACTTCAAACTTGTCACAGGGAGTCAACATCTTTGAAAGTGTCTGCAACACTCACATGCTCAGTGAGCTCTGAGCAGCTGTTGACATTTATATTCTATATGTTTTGTATATTGTGAGTGGGTCCCTCAGTAAGTGACAGTAGAGCATGTGCAGTGAATCAGCAGAAAAGAAGATGGGGAGCTACTGGGAGGCACTGATCTTCCTGCTAAAGGGCAGCGGTTGCCTAGGGCTGGTACAGAAGCCTAAAACATAATGTACAACATTTCTAACCTACT
>CM044432.1:131730252-131742935 GCA_024363595.1 Xenopus borealis
TGATGTCTGTGTGGTCTTTTTAACTTTGATGTGGATTCGGCGGGGATTGGGGCAGTGCTTGGATGCCTGGGTGGGAGGAGCCCAGGGGGCCCCGACAATTTTGCTGTGTGGGGCCCCGTGATTTCTAATGGCAGCCCTGCCTATCACTCTAGCAGCTGGGCAGAGAACAGGATGAGCTCTCTCTATTTCTACAGATACAACAGCTTGGAAAGTCTCACAAGAATTGGTTCTGGGTGGATATTTCATCATACAACCCCTGTTAAGCTCTGTTGGGGACCCTGTACATTTGGCTACAAAGTCAGGATGCACTGGGGCGCCCAGCCAATCGCATTGCTCTCCAGCCTGTAACAGGAAAGTCACAGACAGAGAAAAAGGTGAAGGATTTCTCCAATCCCCTACATAGACATGAGTGCTCACTAAAAAATTGCAAAGCATAGCAGTGGAAAAATTGGAGCAACATTAAAGAATGTTCACTTAAATACCAGCGACAATTATCAGACCTTATTAACTGCCAAAATGATATTTGCACCTGCCAAGTTGGGTGCAAGTTGCAGTGTACTCTGGTGCAAGGCTAATTCCATGGTTCCCTGTGCATGTTTTTCAAATAAGTCCTCCACCCAGTAACTTTTCCAGTTTGAGCAAGTTATTTTCTAAAGCAACTCTTCTCATAAACATTACTTTCAGGTGCATTATTGTTTTGAATGGGTCCCTTAATAGCATTAAAAGACTATTTGCATCCTCTGACCTGTAGATCTACATCTGTTAAGAAGAGTCGTTATTTACAGTGGACCCAACCGTGATGTATTTCTGGTATTTGCCTTGGTGTTTACCAAATCTCAGTTGTGAACCCTTGAGGTTTTGCACAGCAGAGGGAAATCTCTTTCATTGTATAACAGAGTTCATGAGTAGATATGTTGTCCATAGCTGAGGGCTGAGCCAATAAACAAAACAAAAGGAACAAGGGCACTGAGAGAACTAAAAACAAGCAGCTTCCAGGGGAATTATTCATCCCTGAACCATTCTGAACTCTGTCTTTTGCAATTTGAGTTTTTATCACTCATGCCAAGCAATACTGCATGTTTGTGGCAGCCAATCAAGCTAGGAATAACACCAGGCAGGAGAAGATCTACACAAATTTCTATTCATCTGTGGAGGATTCTACTGGAATGAAAATGCAGGGCACCTGCTGCGATCCCCAGTCACTTATGGTTATGTTTGGCAATGGCTGCTAAACAGCCTGCAGTTAATTAGCTCTGCCTTACTGCAGTAATATTCACTGCAGTCAATTTAATTATTCAAAAGCATTTCAAAGATAAAAACAAAGACTTTGCTAAAACAGAAATCCAGCAGCAATGTGCATAGAATATATTTCATGCACTATGGTTTAGGTGTGGTAGAATTACTAGTGTAAAATGATTTGTGTATTATAAAGATCGGACGCTGAGAGCTGTAGTTTGACAATGGACAGAGGGTCATAGTTTGGCTCTTCTTGTGCTAGAGCAGGTATAGGAGATCTTTTCCATTCCATGTGGCAAGACTGAATCTTCCATCAACCTTTCATCACTGTAGATGAGCTGCAGTACAAACACTGTAGTGCCAAACATTTTCTATATCTGTGCAAATATGCGGATCCAAGCCAAGTATTTCAACTCTTTCAGACTCCCATAGACTGTATTACAGGTATGGAATCTGTTACCCAGAAGACCTGTTTTTTGGATAAGTGATCTTTCCATAATTTGGACTTTGTACCTTGTCCACCAGAAAATCATGTAAACATTAAATAAACCCAATAGGCTGGTTTTGTTTCTGATAAGGATTAATTATATCTTAATTTGGATCATGTAAAAGTTACTGTTTGTTAAGGGTAAAGTGACAAAAGACTCTGGCGTTCCCCTATAATCTGACCTGTCGAAACTTGTTTCTCCTTGAGCACAAAGTCCACAAAATTCGAATTCGTATGAGTCAGCCCTAAAAAAACTCAGGGAATTAAGATTAAGATTATAGCAGAAAGGGAAAAACTCATTGTGTATTATATTTCTCAATGTTGTAGTACCAAATACTCCCATAATACAACTTATAGTGTGTCTGTTAAACCATCTCATGTTTTACCAATCACCAAACCACAAATGTTAGAGGGGTACTTACAAATGTTTAGCTTTTAATTTATACACATCAAAAGCCAAAGTAGGACTGCCAGATAATGCTTTTTGTTATTAAATATGTAGAGTGCAGGGTATAGTGTTATAGCTTAGCTTGGATCAAGTACAAGGTAACGTTTTATTATTACAGAGAAAAAGGAAATTATGTTTACAAATTTGGATTATTTGGATATTTGGATAGAACGGAGTCTGTAGGAAACTGCCTTTCTATAATTTTGAGTTTTCTGGATAATAGGTTTCCGGATAACTGATCCCATATATTGCAGGTGCCCCAAGGTGTCCTAGCACCTGCCCACATAATGCCCACATACCCCCCTCCTCACTAGCTGGGCTCCCCATTGCTCCCCAGAAAGCGGATGGGTGGCACACCACCCCTAATATTATGCCATCCTAGGCCCAGGCCTTATTGGCCTCACCACAAATCTGGGCCTGATCCCATACCTTACCAAGTAATCTAAATTAAAAAAAAAAAGATTTTCATTTTCTCTGTAATAATAAAACAATGCCTTTTACCTGATCAAAACTAAAATATAATTAAAAAATAAAATGAATCCTTATTGGAAGCAAAACCCGCCTATTGGGTTTATGTAATGTTTACATGATCTTCTAGACTTAAGGTATGAATCTGGATAATCCCAGGTCCCTAGTATTCTGGATAACAGGTCCCATACCTGTACTGGGCTCATTTTGTGTATTGCAATCTATAACCCCTCAGTGTTGAGCAAGTTGAATCAAATGCAAGGGTGTGGAATTTCTTATTCAATCTCCAACCTGTGTGCCACTCTTTCTTGCAAGAGAAAAATAAGAATTATTTTGTGAGCAACCTACTAGTTAGTGCAAATTGTTTTTGCCCATACATAAGCAAAAACTTGTCTTGTACCTGTTTGCAGCATATGCATTTATGCTGAGCAGACTAATGCTACTCCTATTTCTGCAGTGACTATGGGTAATCAGCTGCTGTTCCACCCAGTCCCCAGGGATCACTTGCCAGACGTATCTCCTACATTTAGTTCAGCTGCTTAGTCCCATGAAGCATTTCCTTTTTGCATGAACTATTTCTTCACTGGTTTGGTTTTTTTTAAACTTGAGATAATCTCCTTGATAAGGAGAACATCAGATATTTTAATATGCTAAACAATACTAATGTTATGGGTCTATTTTGTGCTAGATTTGGTCTTAGGATAATTGCTGCGTCCTTTGCACCCAAACTGGTTTAAATCCATTTGTAGGCTTTTAATGTGACCTTATATGCTTTTGTAATCTTTTTGCATCTTGCAACATCTGTGTTTAACTGCTTCTACAAATATTATACCCCTGTTCCCAATCTGCCAGAAGAAGTGTGCTGAGAGCTTGCAATGATTAACTTTTAATCAATAAAGGGAACTTCTCTAAATGAATAATTTTTTCAGTAAAGACATATTTCCGGCTTGCATCTCACCACTTTATCGCTTTGCATAGTAACATGTTATTTTAATACAGTTATACATAGATTAAATATATACCTGCTCCTTTTGATGTCTTTATTCAACCCATACTACAAAAAGATTTGTAACTGCTGCTCTAAGCAAGCAATGAACAGGTTTCATTATTCCTATGTGGGAAATCTCACAGACTACCCATTGTTTTCCCCCAGTGGAAACAATGAAACCTACTGTAACGAGCAGCAAGCAAGAACTACAGATCTCCTTTTCTGTCATTCCCATTCACCCCATGAAATAATAATAACAATAATATTCCACAGCATATTGAGATACACTAAATAGATGTCCTGTACACAATATTTTTGGGGGGCAGCGTTAATTAACTCTTTATCAAGGACAGTTTAATTGTTTATACACACATACACATATAAGAGGGTATGACATAATTTTATGCTTAACTGCTGTGCTCCTTCTTCATCTGGATTTTACGTTTTATTATAATTTATACACATGCAAAGCAGTTTTGGATGCTGTGTCGTGTATAGCAGTATGCTTTTTGATATACTAATGTACATTTATAGGGGTCATTATGCCCAATGGCAGGTTTGCACTTTTGAATATTTAGTAGCATTTGTTTTTTTTTCCATTGCCTTCCTGCAACTGCCATTCATGCTCTAGCTTGAGGTTCATAGGCAGTCAGTCAGTGCTGCTATTCATCATCATATGTTAATCTCTTCTACTAACATGGCCCTGAAGGGAGGAAGCCCTAACAGACTAGCGTGGCAATCATGAGTTTCCTGTTAACAAGTGAAGAATTCATTTTCTGCATATAAATTAGGCTCTGAACTTTCTGCATGGGTCACTGGGAGAAATTGTTTCATAGGTTAAGTTTGTCTTGTATATGAAGTCAATCATATGCTAAGTCTGTGCAGCAAATACTTTTTAAAGCAAATACATCCCATTTATATGTATCTTGTTGATTCCTGACTATATGTGTGTCTGTTAGTCTGCAATAATCTGCCCACTTGCTTTCAAGACTGAGCAGGCAACCAATGGCATGGCTGGTGCTACTGTCTTCACATACATTCCTTATTTTTATATTTATATGTATATGCCTGGATGCTACCATATTGCTTTGACTCAACACAAACTAAAATGTTCCTATCCTCTTCTATTTATAGTAATTAATATGCGCCGTTGCTATTGAAGTCTATGAAGAATAGCTCAGTAATAGCAGGCAAAATGTGTCATCACATATTTGACATATAATTATGACATGGACAAGTGTTCTGCACAATACAAAAATCTCTAATATCACACTTTACTCTCTGTTGAAACTGCAAATATACTGCTATATACTTATATATACTATACATCCCTAGTAAGATACAGTTATATCATCTTTTATAACAGTTATGTTAACCTGAGAAATATTCCACCATCTGCTACATATTCTAAATACAAAATATGCCTTCTAGATGACTATAATCAATTATAAATTGAGACTGGGTATAGCAATTTATCATGATCAATGATAATGAGTTTTTTTCTGACCCCCTCGTTATTGCACCCATTAAAGGGATTATGTGAAAATGTTTATTGTTTAGTTTTTATTTCTAAAATACACGGTTTACATTACAAATTACAAATTCTCTCTACCATATAATATTCTATTCCTGAACCAAGTGCGTTTTTTAGCTGTAGTATGGGTGTGTAGGCAGCCATCTCTGGCCATTGTGCCTGCACCTGTTCATTCAGAAAGAGCCACGACTTCTCAAAGAAAGTTCAGATAAACTTTTGTTTCTTCTACTCAAGTGTAACTGGAGGAGTCGCAGTGTGACTAGGATTTTTACTATTGAGTGCTATTGTCATATCTACCAGGGAGCTGTTATATTGCTTTATTCATGTTGTTCTGCTGATGGGCTGATGGGTGTATGTGGGGGGGGGGGTTTGATATCACTCTGTAAAGAGTGACTGAAGTTTTTCAGGGCACAAGTCACATGGCTGAGGGCACCTGGGAAACTAACAACATTTCTAGCCCTATGTCAGATTTCAGAATGAAATTAAAATCTGTTTGCTCTTTTGAATAACAGATGCAGAATCTGCTGGAGCAGCACTATTAACTGATACCTTTTGTTTTCACATGACAGAATCCTTTTTAGAAGATAACAAAGTCAGCTTAGCGACTAAGTTCCGATAAAACAAAATGGAAGTATATCATTGAGACAGCAAGGGAGAATAGCTATTTTCAACTATAAATGCAATTTATATTCAAACTCAAGTATCAACATACAGCTGTAAGAGACAATCATTGATCATATATGGAGTTGAAAAGGGAAATAAATTGGATAGCCTGCAGACAGGCTAAATTCACTGGAAGGAATGAGCAAGGCCAATTCATATATGCACTTGGTGGTCATAATGTGGGACTGTTCATATTAAGGGTATGGGGAACGCAGCGCTATGTTAAACTTAAATACAGGTATTGGATCCCTTATCTGGAAACCCGTTATCCAGAAAGCTCTGAATTTACGGAAATGCCATCTCCCATAATTCAAATTTTTAAAAATGATTTCCTTAAGCTTAAAGCCTCTTGTTCCAAGAACTTATCTCAGAAATGTCCAACCTTTGGCCCTCAGCTGCTGTTGAACATCAAACCCAACCATGCTCTGACAGTCGATACCTTGTTCCAAAGGAAAAACAAATAGTTTATTTAAACAGTTCTTTGCAAAAAACATCTAGATATTACTGTTGCCCTCTGCATTTTCTATACAGAAGTAATGAGCCTGTAACTCAGAACCAGATGTACCTGCAGGTGCCTTTCCATTTAATTACACAGTGATATTGAATAAGTTGATGTTCTATAAATACTGATTTATCTCTTCAAAATTCTGAGTCATTGGAAAAAGTAAACATTTCCATTAGGTAGTACTACAGAAAAAAAAATAGAAGAGGTTTTCATAGTAAACAAGCTGACTTGTTATTTTAGATTGCTGCTCTTTATTTCTTCCACTAGAGATTTGCTTCACATTAATGAAAACTTAGATTAAATTCTCCATCCTTGGTGTCATTTCCTATTATTAAAACTTGTATGTTCCTGTTACATTTCCCTGTTAATTAAGAAACTCTGAATACACTACTTCTTGCACATGTATATCACTTATATTACATTACAGGTAAAATATCTTCTTGGACTGGATCAAGAAGCCACAGGAAACTCAATGCTTAAATCCCCTTCAAATCAGAAATGAGTCTTATAATTCTATAATCCTATTTTACCTTTTAACATGACCATAAATAATGTAATGGAGTTTCCATTTCACAGTTCTTCCAGGCTGCATGTCATGCTGTTAAATGGTGCGTTTTCTCATGATTTGCTCTCTCTCCCCCACCACTCCAAATAATGAATCAGTATATTAATGCTAATGAAACCTGTGTCTGTATCAGGAAAACTTGTAATCTATGCCCCCATGATTTATAATTCAAAGAATAAAAGATGGAGAGTGAAGACAAATGAAGAAAGTAACAGCAAACTGTACTGCCACCTTCATAGTAATATTATTATGTTTTATACAATGATATGAAGTTGTGCAGCCCTGTGCAGGCGCCATACAAATTTGCATTTGCAGACTAAGGCTAAGGCCAGACGGGGAGATTCGGGGGCATTTTGTCGCCTGGCGACTTCTCGCCGCGACTTGTAGCCCCCGAACCTCCCCGAATAGCCACGTACCCAAGCGCACCGGCGTTGCTTGAAAACGCCGGCGCGTATCCACACGGAGCGGCAAAATGCCCCCGAATCTCCCCGTCTGGCCTAGCCCTAAAGATGTAAAGAGTGGGAGTAAGCTGGCCCTGACAGCCAATACTTTCAGATACAAGTTGTTGTGCACCACAAGTATAAGTATTCCTTAAATGTCACATGTTGACAAAAAATATTGTTCCCAACCTGTAGTTTTCTTTTTAAAAAATTGCCCCCCGACCAGCACTAGACCACTCACACTGAGAGGGACCCCCGGTACAAGTGGCCATGTTGGGACACATAATCAGCGAATGCTGCGACTTGTACATTATGCGCATTTGTTTTGTAGGACATGGCCGCTCAAACTGGGAACTGCCTCTGGGGGCAATTTTTTTAAAGAAAACTATATTTACCCCCAACCGGCTTTGGCTAGAGATAATATATTTGGCCAAAAGGTGCCCTGTAAGGGCTAAAACACTTGGAGCTACTTGTTACAACTACAAAACTAGACAACTGTGTGTTTTAGCAGACACAAGTACTGTTTACAGCAGGGTATTTTCTGGCATTCTGAATCAGCTACTAAGTAGCTCCGTGTGTCTTCACCCTAGCAGCTGTAGGGCCATCATGTTGGCACCATGATGTTTATGGATGATGAATTAAAAAGATAGGTGTTCACCTTAATATATTTTTCATAATTTCATAATAAAACACATCTTTTATGCCAGAGTACATGGGAAACGTGTGATGTCTTTTTTGCAGATGCATCTGTTCAAAAGTCATCAACAAATCTTCAATGGCCAGTTTGGCACCACACAAGGTGATGTTTGTTAAAGGTGCTGATCTTCAGTTTTTACTGCCAGCTATTACACTACAATACTGAAAAGCTATGATTGTCTGTTTAGCCCTAACAAATCAATTACTAGTCTTGCAGCCTAAGACATTTCAATCAGAATATAAGTTTTGGGCATACCTTATGACTGAGCAATATCCATTACATTTTAATTTAGCAGTAAAAACACTATCAAAGTGAGTTTGCACTGAATGTGTTGTGTGCCACTGTGTGTGTGTGCCAGTGCAACCAAATGTTGTGTGTAACTCTTTATATAGTTCTTGCTCAAAATTATGGAAACAACCTGTGTTAGTGGCACTGGAGCAGGAAATTAGGTCATTGATATGAAATCTCTGTATAGTACTGCAGAATATGCTGTATAAATATAACAATAATTAAATATAACAATAAATGGGCATTCATATTTTGTTCCCCCCATGATTCCAGCATAATTGTGGTCACAAAGGGACATGTGCCTGACACAATTGTGTCGTATGCAACAAAATGAATGCAACAAGAGTGACTCTATTGTGCACCCTATTCTTTGGTACAACTGTGCTATAAAGGTTGATGCAGGCTGTGGTGGGAACCCTGAATCAACCACCTGGTTTGAGGCAGTAGCTCCAGGCTTTCCTTGCAATAATAGGCACAACTGCAAGTGCAAGGAGAGCATGTTAATGCAAGAGATTTTGTTTTTCTGCAACTGAGTGCTACAAAGCGAAACTGCACTTGTGGTCTTGATTTACTCCTATTTTCTTTTTCATCAAGTTTACATTATTTTTCAGATTTTCATAGAAAACTGAGGCGGACCACTTGTGGAACTGTGCTCTAACTCCATCTCTGAATCTCGTAAGCATATTTATGTCTATCAATGATATGATATGAATAGATAATGTAAATTAGCAGATAGAAAATGATGTGTCCTTCAACATATTCTGACCAACAACATTTCTCTTGTGAGCCAGTCCTTAGACTCATCCTCTCTGTCTCCTTCCTCTAATAAAATGTATCAGTGCTTTCACTATAACTCACATGGTTAATAAACCAAAAGTTTACATAGTGAGAAAGTCATGGGGCTGTGGAAAGGCTGCTGTTCGCCAAGCATAGTAATAGTTTACTCAAATGTAGCTCCAGTATTTTAAACACATTTTATTAATGTTTCTGGATTTACAAGGAGTGCTCTGCTTTTATATTTTGAAACCGAGCTTTTATATCCTTTGTCATATCTGGTTGCTAAGGATACATTTAGAACTCCCTCGTAAGGCATGCTTAGCTATTAAAAACACAATCAAGAATAGGAGACATATGAGTGGGAAGATCTACATTATCTATACACACAATATTTAGCTATGGTGACTAGGGTAATCTGCTTTTTTTACTGGTGGTTCATAATGCTGCTACTGCCCTAACACCTGTAGTACTTAAAATATTTAGGCCTTTCCTTTTCATCTTACAATATCAAATCACTTTGAAAGATGGCACAAGAAAAGTAGGAGTAGGTTAAAGGAGGAGGAAGCAAAAGGTATATGGTTGGTGGGACATTTTGACCCCGGTGGGTGCACAGTGATTATATTCCAAGGTAGAAGCATCGCATTTGAGGATATTAGTGTATTGCTAATTTGGGCTAGGCAGACCACAAATAGTTAAGCTAGGATAGGAGCATGGGTTACACTGGACTCACACATTCAGGACCAGGGCCTTCACTAAGGAGAAGTTGCATGCAAAAATAGGAATGATTGGATACCAGGAGGTTCTTATAGTAAAATAAAAAGGGTATTTTATTAGTCAAAGACAATATCCCTAGGTCCCTAGGTTTATTTTCAGATGGTGAGGTATTAGTGGATGTACATACATTAGGCAGAACAGGTAGATGACACAACAGAAAGGATGTGACTCCCATAAGACATTGTAGTCAAAAAGTACATCGATTCCCGTGGCAGATATACCTCAAAGTGGTCCGGATTCCACCCAGAGGAGTGGTCAGGGAGAAGTAGTCTAGTCTGACGCCTATCCACAGTGGTCCCTACACTAAAGGCAATCTAGGAGCCTTGGGAAGTTACTCCCTGCTACAGATCCTTTGATGGAGCACACAGCTGCTCTTTCTATGTAAGCTCTCTGTCTTACTCTCCTAGAGAGTCTATTACAGATCTATCCTGCTCTAGCTAAACCTCGTTTTTGGGGTTCCCTGGTCCCCAACTTATTCTCTAAAGGTGCCGTCCCTTTAGGACAATGGCTTTACTGGGACGTGGCTCAATGAGCACATCCAGATGGTTAGGACTCCAGTAGCCAAAGAGGAAGATCCACCCCTTTCCACACACTATATTGAAGTGTGGTAGGAAGGGAAGTGGTCATTACACCTGGCCAATAACAATGGATATGTAACATTAATATGTAACACTGGATATGTAAATATCCCTAGTAAGTAGAAAGGAAAAAGGGTAGGGGCTTTAAGCTATAGGGGCAGATTAACCCCTATGGGTCCCTACATAAGCATTTCCACAGACTATGTAATAGCTTTATAATTCACCAGGGTATTAAATGCAAATTAAAGTTACACCAGCAATGCTCTTCCACATATAGGGTATAGGTACTGTAGTACAACAATGATTCCATGATTCCAATGATTTCTATTGTGAGCTCTAAATGAGAAACATATCTCAGGTATTTCATGTCTATATATCTTGTGCATTTGCGCTTTAACTGATACTAGTCAGACTGTGGGGGATTACGTTATGCCTTGGCATTAAAAGGCTTCTCCTAGTAGAAAAACCAGGGCTAGAACTTGTTATTGCCTCATGTCACATGTTTTTTTATTTGTATCTGTGCAAATATGAAGCTGAATGAAGAGGAGGTAAAAGGGTTTTCCCATTTAGTAAAATTGACATTTATCTTCAATCGGTTCAGCATTTTCTGCAATTAGAAGATAAAAAGATAATATATATATACTGTATATATATATATATATATATATATATATTTGAGATATATAAAAATGTATATTACTGTAATCACCCTCTCTTTCCATGGCTGCTCTCTGCCTTTCTCTTATTTCCTTCTTGTTTCTTTTCTTTTTCTCCTGCTCTCCATCCAAACCTTTTGGACTATTCACCTATTTCCAGCATTTATAATACTTATTACTGCCTGTGCTTTGCTCTCCTAATTCTTTCCCTGTGCATGTTCTTGTCTTCTGATCCCTTTCTGCCTTCTAAAGTAGTCTCCCCTTTGCTTACCCTAAAGTCTATTTTTCCCAATTTTTCTCTGCTCCTGTACTCATTTTTTGTACTATTTTGCACCCATTTCATCTTGCAATTGGACACCCATGCCTTCTGCAGTCTCCATTTGTGTCACTCCAATCAGATGTATAGCCATGACAAGAGTGGCAGGAAATTCAACCTCTACAGACTATCCGGTCCTGCTGCTAGGGTTTGCTAGCCCTGATATCATCATGACCTCCCCCTGAATGTCCACACCCAATGTCATCACTGCCCACCCATGAAATCATCAGCCACACCCTTCTTGCTTGGGTTTAGCCACCTTCCAAAAGCTCTGCTTAAAACTATACATATAGAGGTGAAGAAATTTGAGGACTTTGATGGGTCAAGGGAAGTAGATGGGTACCTTTTGTGGGATCATTATGCACTGGTATGTTTACCCTTAGAAGTATTTCAGGTATCAACAACTTTGCTTCCATCCAGAGCAAAAAATCCAAGAATTCAGCAAACAGTTCAAGAATAAAGATGGGTAATGATACCAAGAGTCGTCACTTGATAAAGAGCTATTAAGCTCAAAAAATTTTGTGTTTAAAGGCACTTTTGCAGCAGAATCCCTGCACCTCTTGGTATCATTACCCATCTTTATTCTTGATTGTACCTTTTGTGGGGACCAAGGTCCTGAAATAGGACCTGTCCCTGGGAAAATAGATAGATGGGAACCTTAGCATTACATGAAAAAGAATGCTGGGAGCTGTTTTTAAATAATGTATAGGCTGCATCATTTTTGACATCCCTTCTCTAAAGCAAAGACAAACAATGTTCAACACTGAATTAAAAAATATGTGTCTGGCATAAAAAGTAATCTATACTATATGGCTGCTGGTGGTAGAAAATGATATGATTATTTGTCGATCAGGCCCAATGCAAGAGATGTACAACTCCTGGCAATGCTGGAAAGTTTGGGTCTCTGTGGGGGTGAAGTTTACATGAATCTTGTCTCCCATATTATAGTTAGAGGAGATTACCAATATAACTACAGTAAGTTTATATAACCATGCTCTCATAATTCTGTAACAGCACTCAGGCTTTCTCTCTGACCTCCCTAAAACCAGTCCTGATGGCAAATTATTCTGCTGTTTTTACACCACATAATGAATCTGCTCCTAATTGTATAGCACTTGTGTTGCTATATTCTGGAAATGTGCAGGCCTGGGTCACTGCCACTAAGTGATTCAGGGCCAGAACTAGGGGCACAATGGTGGTGGTGGGCAGGCCCGGACTGGCAATCTGTGTGTTCTGGCAAATGCCAGATGGGCTGCTATAAGG
>CM044432.1:131769681-131795786 GCA_024363595.1 Xenopus borealis
ATCTAGCAGCACAGTAAAACATAATATCGAAGCACTATAGGGCTCTTTGTCTAATAAATATATCAAATTAGAAGGAAAGGTATGGAATTATAAAATGTAAAATATGAGTTCTTAAAATCAGGGATTTATAATGTACAACCCTTTTCTAGTTTTGACAATTTTTTTCAGCATATGTATACAGCCAGTAGCAATATTTCTGACATTCTTTGCCCCACCTGGCATAATGGTATCTTTAGGCAGTGTCCTGCTCTTTTTATACTTGTCCCAGCCATGAAACCTGACTGGGAATGAATTAATAAGCTTATGAGAGGAAAAACACCTCAATTTTAAAAAGAAACTGGTGTATAATCTGACATCTGTGTTTCTTCCACTGAGGCACCCCTGAAAGGCTTGATGTATTTATAGTTCTTGTGTCCGATTACGTTCATAAATAAAATACTCACAGTAAATTTTTGATGAAATAACTAAAACTTTGGCAGTTATATAATATAACCAGTGTGAGCATTCATTGTTATAACAGAGCAGCAAATGTTAAAGAAAGAACGTTTCGGCATCCTGACTGGAGCCGAAGACGACTAAAACACAATTTTTTGCATTTAGCACAAGTCCTTGGAGTGTGGTTTGTTTATTAATTTATATTCTTTTGTTGTGACCAGTACCCAGTATATATATACAGTATATATATATATATATATATATATATATGAATGGCAGCTACTGTATGTGCTGTAGCTAATGCAGTCAGTTAAAATGCAGGCACACAGGGGCTTTATTCTTGTTTTGCATCTATGCATAGACGATTGGATCCTGTTTTGTTTCTATGTATAGTGATAACAGAGCTAAATCAATACACGCAGCCACTCTGCAAATAAGGAGTAAAATGACATGAAGCCAATAACCTGTAAAGGACATGAATCACCAGGAAAGAATACTAAACATTAATACCTGGTATTATCCCCTAGCTTACCTACATGGACAAAAAAATTTATTAATCAACAAAGTCTTTAGTAGTTCACAGAGAAAAGGGTTAGCTACACTACGGAATCTCCTGTAAAAAAACATACCACACATACAACAAAGCTTTCCTTATGGTACAATATGAGAATAATTGGATTACATTGCATTGCAAAGTTACACACATGGTGGTTTGTTCTATAATGAGGTCAATCTTGCATAATTGCTATATTTCATATGATTTCTCTACATGTGTTAAGATAAATGACATGTCAGCTCAAATTTAAGAGGGTCACCTGGAGTAGATGTTAGACAGAAATACCATAAATAAAGAATCTAGTGTTCTGCATCTGCATGTCAAGCATTAGCTGGGACAGGCTGACAGATTCAGCAACTACAGACTGTATTAAGGCTTGCAAAATCTGTTTCAATATAATATTGTCTCCTTTAAACAAAACAATTATTTTATTCTTCTATGACATTATTATTCTATGACATCAACGTTAGTATTAAGGTTCAGCTTTTTTTCCTTTCATTGTAGCCCTGTAATTGATGTCTTTAATCCCTGCACTTCTAGTTCTCACTGTGCAACACAAAGCTTGGTCGTTGGCTAGCAACCTATCACACAATCAATCCAATTGTCTAAGATTACTAAGCAAAATCATTAAAGGGAACACATGTATCAGTTTAAGGGTACATGCACAGATAATCAAGATCCATTCATATTATGGCCTTAATTTAGAGTTCATCTGCAGAAATGATCTGTTTCACTGTGAGTGCAGAGTAATCCTGGCATTTTACATTCACTGGCATGTCTGCCTACTACAAAGCTGAGAAATGATTTTATTTCAAGCCAGGTGAGTTCCGACACAGTTCTCAAGGGAAATATATTTGTCAATGTGACAGTTTGCCTTGCTTCATTATGAAAATGTATTATGTTGCCTGAGACAGGGAATGCTTCCTTCCAGTCAGTTGCCTTTTATTACAGCTATAAAGACTCATATCTAAGGAACCTATACTCTCTAAGGATCTTAAAAAAATTATATCCAGATGAAAAATCTTGATGTGGAAAAGGTGTAGAATTATTTATGTAGCATTTTCTGTTTAAAGGATTTATTGCATTTGTTGAAGATGTAGGGCCTTCCATGAGGCTTTTCAATGGTTCTGTACAGAGGTTTGCTGTCCAAGGTGCTGGAAGAGTGTAGTAGTCTTGTTTCACTTCTAAAGACAGGATTCATCTATAGCATTGTAGTGTTACTGCTTTCAGAAAATAATCAGGGACCCAAATCATAACCCCACCATGTCAGTTATTATGTCAACCTATTAGCAATATTTCAAGAGCCTAAGGAACTCATATACATGCTGTAGTGCTTAAGGGACCTGCATAAACTAAGAAGCTCTCACAATAAAGTGGAATGTGGAAAGCTTAGTTAAATGAGTTGTTCACCTTTAAGTTAACTTTTAATATGTTATAGAATGGCTAATTCTAAGCATCTCTTCAACTGGACTTTCCTTTTATAGTTTTTGTTTTAATTACTTGCCTTCTTCTTTTGACTCTTTCCTGCTCTTTCTATTTAGAAGCTTTCCCGTTCACATTCCAGTCTCTTATTAAAATGAGTGCATGTAGAGTCATTTGGACGCTAGCAACTAGATTGCTGAAATTGCAAACTGTTGTATGAAAAGCTAAATAACCCAAAAAATAATAAAAAATTAACACAAAATTGTCTCAGAATCTAACTCTCTACATTATACTAATTCAGCTGTATTTGCCCCACGGACAAATACAGCTGCTGGTCCTACAGTCAGATGCACTGATATTTATTTGCTTGTGTGATGTGTAAAAATCCATATGTGTATGGGTTCATTAGAGGTAAGATTAACATATTCTGCTGCTGGCCCAGATGATCACTGTTGATGTGTGAAGAAATAAATTCTGATCAGGTGCTGCCCCACTAGTCACTTGTGTTACACGTCCCACCTGCATCCACATCTTACTGGAGTGGACTGTAAAATGACATGTAATAGCAATGTGTTTATTTACCTTTAATAATGGAATATATTGTACAGCTCTGTGTATAACTGCTCTATTGCATTGTTACAATAGAGCCCTCTATTAAAGAGCTGCTCAAGGGCTGCAGATTAGGGAAGGAAGAGGTAGATAAGGCGCTCTGAACAAATTACCTTATTTATAAAGAGGAGGGGTGGGAAGTTCATCTTAAAAAAAAAAAAATTTAATTAGTGCTTTAAATTGGCAATTGCTTTTTTCCTCACTTTTATTTTCCATCGACACTACGCAAATGTAATTGCCAACTGCAATATTCCCATGAAATTCTGTGTCATCAGTTATTAGCTGGAGATTCAGCTAAAGACGTACATGGAGCAACATTCTCCCATGTGACAAAGCTTCAAAAAACGGCCTGTGTCAAGTCCAATGTTCCACAATGGCTTTCAAATGCTTGGCTACACACAGTCATAGTAACAAGTAGTAAGAAACATGCTGACAGAATTCAGAGACAAAACAAAACAGAATTTAGCATATATAGCTACCTAGGGGGCAGATTTACCATGGGTGGAAATTTTTATTAAAAAAAATTGAATTTCGAGTTATTTGTGTGTACTTCGACTAGGGAATAGTCCAAATTCGATATGAATTTGCAAAAAGTTCAACGTTTTGAATTTCAAAATGCATCATGCATTTGGCACTTGCCAAATTGCTTTTTTTGGCCTATGGGGGACCTCCTAGAATCTATTTGGAGTCAATTGGTGGACTTTGAAAAATCAAATTTTTTTTTTTGAGAAAGAGTTTGAATCAAATTCCATTGAATGTGCTTTTACTTTGATTTGATCAAATGCAGACTTATTTGATCAAAAACGGACCTATTTGATAAAAAAATTCTAATTAATTTCAGTTGGTGTTTTTTAATTAAAATTTTGAAATGTTTGCTTTTCGAAATTCGACCCTTGATAAATCTTTCCCCTAATGTTTCCAACAGACAATATATTCTAATCCTGGTAAATTGTTTATACTGGATTTTTATCAGTTATTTAAATACTTTAAGGCAGTGATCCCCAACCAGTGGCTAGTGAGCATCATGTTGCTCACCAACCCAAAAACGCATTTACAGTATTGCATTTAAAAAATTTTTTGCCACAGTTAAGCACAGTTTGTTCTGTTCCAAACGCAACCCTAAATTCTATTGATAGCTGATAAATAAAAAACGCATGAAAAAACACCCATGTGTAAGTGCCCTTACACTAGCCCATGTCAAACTGCAAAGGTGTGTTTACATTAATAGAAAAGACAGGGCTGTGCTAATTTCAATTGTGGAAAGAAGCAGAAATTAAAGAGGAACTTAACCTTGAAATACATTTGCTGCAAAAGGTGCAATTTTTTTCATCTTCATCTATTTCTACCATTTGCCCAGGGCTTAGGGGTAACTACATGTATGTTTATCACTGAGCTTAGGGATCTGCACCTTGTGAATTGATTATTACAGAACTACAACCCTTATCAATCCCTGATACCTTTTAATGCCTTCGATTTAGTAGTGGTCAATACTTCTAGCTGCCCAAGTTTTAGCATGGGCAGTTTTATTTATTTTGCTTATGGTATTTATAGGTAACTAGTATGGGTATGGGACCTGTTATCCAGAATGCTATGAAATCATGTAAACATGAAATAAACCTAAAAAGCTGGTTTTGCTTCCAATAAGAATGAAAAATGTCTTAGTTTGCATCAGGTACAAGGTATTGTTTAAAATCGGTTTTATAAATTTGGATTATTTGATATATTTGAATGGAGTCTATGGGGCAAATTTATCAAGAGTCGAAGTGAAAATTTGAATGTGTAGTCCAAAATCAATTTGAAAAAAAAAGGTCCTTAAAAATTCAACCTCAACTATTCGCCATCTAAAACCTTCTTAATTGCTATTTCAGCCAAGGAGAGAACTCCTAGAACCTATTTGGTGTCAATTAGTGGACTTTGAAAACTTGAAATGTTTTTTGGGAAAAACTCAGAATCAGATCAAATGCGCTATTATTTTGATTGGTACAATTCAAATTCGATTGGAAAGGACTTATTTGATTGAAAACGGACATATTCATTTGAAAAAAACCTTAAAATTAATTTTGGTTGTTATTTTTGAATTTGAATTTTGAAGTTTTTGAAATTCGAAATTCGACCCTTGATAAATCTGCCCCTATGGGTTATGAACTTTCTCGATAAGGGGTTACCAAATAAGAGATGAAATGGTCCTTAGGTGCATGGGTGCAGGCCACAAAGGCGCATGTGAGCACAAAACGCAAGTGGAACTCAACATGCTGCATGCCATCTATGTTCTGCGCTTACATGCTCCTGTGTCAGTACAAACCCATTTAAATTAATCAGATGCATTCCTTCCAGCGATCTCCAGTGGCTGAATGCTTGAGCGTAAGATAAAAATGCTGGTCTGTACGAATCATAGCAGTATTCCATATGTTGAAAAAGGCTGATGTAATTATTATGGGACTGGGTGTGTGACTGCAAATGGCACCCCCCCTCAATAGTTACAATGGTGGTTGTGTATGGGGTACAATGATATCAGCAGAGGATGGTTAGTAGTGAAGTAAATTTATACTTACCAAAATTTCCATTTTCCATGGTCCTCCTGCCATGTAGGACAACTGGGGAAAGAGTTAATTTTTAAAACAACCCCCTCCTATAAATAGCAGAGACCTGACAGAATCCCCAGTATTATTAGTAGTAGACACGCAATCATGCCGAATACGTTTAATAGGGAGGGAATTTTGCTCCCGGAGGGACTAAGGGAAAAGTTAATTTCGGTAAGTTTATATTTACTTTGCATACTCCATGAGAAATAATGAGTATTAAGGGAGGGCTATCCGGTCATATCACCTTCTGGATAATTTACTGCCAAAAGAAGTCTCCTGAGAAGCTAAGATGTCCACCCTATAATGCTGAATGAAGGTGGTAGGGTTGTTCCAAGTAGCTGCTCTGCAAATGCTATCCGTAGAAACACTGGCAACGTCGGTCCATGAAGTAGACACCTTCCTGGTAAAATGGACCCTCACTTTTACAGGAGGAGTAAGGTTTTCCATAATAAAGGCCATCTGGATGGTTTATTTAATCCAGAGGGATAAAAAAAAGTTTAGAAACTTTGAGACCTTTGTTCTTTTCTATAAAGGTAACAAACAGATTGTCTTGCTTTCTGAACTCCATAGAGCCACAGTACTTAAATAGACCTTAATAGCTCTTTCAGCATCCAAAAACTGGAGTCTCTTGAATAAAGGGGAGAACAATTTCTTTATTTAGATTGGCAAATTAACAAACTTTTGGCCTCAAAGATGGTAAAGGTCTGAATTCCCTCATGTCAGAAGAAAAGGTTAAGTAAGGCTGTTTAAAAGATAATGCCTAGATTTAATTAATTCTTCACATAATTTCTCCAAGGCTAGCAAGACATTCCAGGTATGAAACAGTAGACATACTCTTGGATGAATAAATATTTTGACCAAGGGAGTTGAATTAGGATTCTTACCAATAAGGCAAAAATCGCTGATACTTGAACTAGACTGAAGTTTATAGCTAAACCTTTGTCAAATCCCTCCTGAAGGAGATCTTGTTTTAGTCACACCAACACAGAAACATTTTTCAGACTCTGGAATACACATGATTTGGTAAGTAAATTCTCATGGAAAGTAAACTCTCATTACAGAGTAAACTGAATTGACCTGGTAGGAACTAGTAGAGACTTCTCTCAATTTATTAGCTAGCCTAGATGTTGAAGCAGATATATTGTTCTATTCAATATCTCTGCTTCAACATCTAGGCTAGCTAATAATTTGAGAGAAGTCTCTACTAGTTCCTACCAGGCTGATACAACTGAAATCAACCGGTCATTGAGATGAGAATTGAATGAATGTATTGAAGATGGCGTATCTCTCCCTGAAGAAAACTGCAATTCTCTGAAATTTCCTGGGATTCTGCCAAATTGGGACATGCAGATAGGCATACATGAGGTCCACTGAAACCATATAATCTCCCTTGACTATGATGTTCATTGCTGATTTAATGGTCTCTATTAGAAAGGTCTTTTTCTGGAAAAAACAGTTGACAAAGCTGACGTATTATTGTTCTGAACTTCCTATTTGGTTTGGGTACTAAAAAACCTTTGAATAGGTACCCTAATGGATCTCTGAAGGAGGTACTAGTATGCATCACAAAGAATGTCAATCACTAAGCTGAGCATAGAGAATGACTCTAGCAACTCCTCTCTAGGAACGTTATTGTTGATATCTTCCCAAATCTCTTTTAACCAATATCTGGTAGACCATGCGCCTCCAGAAGCTTCCACTGCTCATTTGTACATAGCCACTGCAGTAGAATAAGATCTTCTGAAAAGTGACTCAGCTTTTCTTTCCATAGGATCTTTAAGTCGTGATCCATCTTCTACTGGAATACAAGTTGTTTTAGATAATCTTGCTATGGTCACATCAACCTTAGGAGGAGCTTCCCCTGCATGGGGAACAATTAGTTTATGCCTCTGTAGGTGCTTTTTCTGGATTCTCCAAATCTCTTGTCACAAGATCTTTGATGACATTATGAACGGGAAGACCTAAGGTAACCATAGCTATTTGTGTTATAGCAGGACATGAATCAATCATTTAAATGCACAGTTTGTACATCAAAAAAAGACCACTTCAAGCATTATCGCCTAGTTAATGCTAGGAAACTGTGGGTAGCTGCCTGCAAAAGATTGGACGATAGATAATTTTCACTTGCCTTCACTTCACCACTCTGATGGTTGCTGCCGTATGGAACAAAAGAGAATGGGAGGTTTCCGTTTGCAAATTTGCCCATATACAAAAAAAATGTTCTTAGTCTTTTCTTGCATTGTTTGGAGGGTATAGCTTCTATACTAAGATGAACTTTGAAACTGAACAGATTTGGCCTTACTGTCCCTATATTAAGAAATGTGTGTTTGCTGCAGCACATTCACTATAATCGACAGAATCTTCCCCATAGCATCCAGATTTAAATTGACACTATTTTTAATAGCATTTTGTTGTGGTTATTGACTCAAGATACACATGGGACTCATTAAGAGGTTTTGAAATGTAAGATATATGTATACTGGCTGCTTGTGTTTTTATATTCTGGCAGACACCAAGAAAGTAGCTATGAAATATTACTTAACATATAATATGCAAGAGCATTTGATCAAACAAACAAATCAATAATTTTGCTGGACACCAGAGTCCATTATACAGGAAACAAATAGATTAACTATAATTCAAAATTAACATTTATGCCAGGAATCTAGGATACAGTAATGGATGCCTATTTATTTTATTTTATATTCTTTGTCGTGCAGCATACAGTATAGATAGCCCTTGCTCACCAGATCCCAAAGAGGGGTTATTAGTTTTACTTCTAACGTCTAATATCATGGGCCTGATTTCACAGGCCCAGCAAACAGACTTCTCCAGCAGCACTTTTTGTGTATGGGCTCTTGCCTTGAATTTGGGCTTAGTAGTAAACAAGCCTTTACGATTCTTTGCTGCGGACCTCATATGCAAAATGAAAGGACAAGCTTAATTCCCTGGGGCTTGCCTAGGCATTTGCTATGTTGTGTTCACTGGACCAGTGTTTCCATGTATTGGGCATGCTAATAGGAACAATTATTAAACAGGTTAATTTTTTGTGTCCCTTTATTTGGCATGATAAAAAATGTACAAAATGTTAATAAATTACCAGTATTGACAGATTTAAAATACAAGGGACATCACCTTAATTTAAATGTATTATCCACTTCTTAACACGCTTTAAAACTGTGAGGTAGTGATTCCAACACCATGTTCCCAACACTCTTCAGGAGTTCGAACAAGGTCTCCTCTATGCCTTAATATAGTTTAAATTTCTACTACGCAGGCATAATCTTTCACAGAAGTTGTGAGTTGTAGTTCAACAGTATGCAGTGAAGGAACCCTCCTCCATTCCTATATGTAGAGTTCCTGCTATACAGACATAAGGCTTCAAACACAAGTTGTGAGTTCAACAGTAAGTTTGAGAAGTCAGAAGGGTGCCAGCACAATTTGCAAAATATCCCCCAACAATTATTCCATGTGGGGAAATGGTGATGATTATTAATTCAACCAGTAGCTCAGCTCCACAGAGAAGACTAAATACTAAATGTACATATATGAAGGTGCTTAGCTTAAACTGCATACCTTATAGCAGGGGTGTCCAGTACGTCGAATGCGGTCTACCAGTAGATCCCTGAAATGTTCCTGGTAGACCGCAACCTGGGTTTCAGCATCTGGAATGAGGGAGGGAGGAAAGGGCTGAGCAGCACGCAGCACGAATGGAGGGCTGGCTGAACAGCACATGTAAGGTGGGTGGGCAGGCTGAGCAGCACATGAAGGGAGGACAGGCTGAGCTGAGGGACCGGAGGGATGGCAGGCTGAGGAGATGGAACAAAGGTAGGGTGGGCTGAGGAGAAGGATTGGAGGGAAGGCTCACTGAGCAGCACATGAAGGGAGGGCATGCAGAGCTGAAGGAACAGAGGGAGGGCATGCTGAGGGATGGTGGGTTGTACAACACTTTTGGCATAGCCTTAATTCTTTGAAGTTGAAAGTGAAACAGCAGGAAAATCTCCCTCCCTGGCATCATCGAGATGATCTTGTATTTGTGTTTGAGAGACACAGGATTCCTTCCTTTTGAAAGGAGGCACCTGTTGAGAGCTCAGGGCTCTCCCAAAGCTTCACCTGAAAATGCTCAATGAATTATGGAAGCGAGGAAAAGAGGACAGGCTGAGCATGAAGGGAGGGAGGTTGGGGCTGTCGGGCTGAGCATAGAAGGATGCAGGTTCCCCCTCTCCCCCCTAAGTGCAGCAACACAATGGTAAACAGTTTTTATTACTTGTACTGCCTGCGGGCACTATCCCCCCTAACTCTTCCCTAAATAATTTTGTATGCACATTTGCTTGGTGTTTATCCCAAAGTGACTATTCAACTTTCCTTGCCTTCTCTGAATCTGTCACTGCTATGATTTCTGGGGGTATTTATATATGGAATTTCCACCATTCTATGAGTTCTGGGTTATTTGTACATTAAATTGCACAATACATGTGAGTCTGCATTCTGCACTATTTGTATCAAGGTAGATCTCTTGGTGGGGGCCAGGTGTCAAGAGTAGATCCCAAGGTAACAAAGTCTGGGCACCCCTGCCTTACAGTGTGATAAAGTTGTTATTATCTTCCACTCAAGAACATTAGTCTCTCCCCAAACATGACATCATATTATTAACAAAGTGCCATTCCCTTGGGCTACAGATGGGCTACAGATGATTATCCACTGTGTGTCTAAATATCAACCAGGTTACTTATTCTCTGTAAAATGCTTATCCACAAGGTTCAGTCAACTGGTTGCACACCCTCTCTCCCCAACTACTGGACTAATTCTCCAGGGATAATGCTGTACTTGTAACGTTATACAGCATAAGTTCAGATGTCATATACTTTTGGTTCCATGGCATGTTATTCACATCAACTTCAAAAGCAAGAGGAAGTAACTGCATATTACGGGTGCCAGTGCTGATGGGGGTGATTTGAAGTTGATGTGAATAAGCCTAATTCCACTTTCTGAAAATGTAATTCTCTATGGGGTGCCTAAGGCTTTGGCATCTCCCTATAGTAAATGTTCTTGTACTTTAATGAAACATGCAGATTTCTTGCCTGGCCTTATGTTTAAATAATTTTCTCTCTTTCTTACAAGAAGACATTATATAATCTGTTTATTGTTTTCTAAATCTATAACATGTTGCTATTTAGCTTTTTAAATCTGTGTATAGAAATGTTGACCCTTTAAGTTTTATTTTGGATTCATGATTATAAATCATGGAATTATTAAGTTTCCCTCCTTCATCTGAGGCCTACTCGAGCAGGCCACTGCTTATGAAATATCCTCTGGTGTATTAGGACCCCTGTGAAGCAGCATTAGATTAACAGGTACCTAGTTTCACATGGAATGCAATTAATGAAAGTCTCAGTAAGGGGTGAGTCTTTGTTCAGCCCACAGGAAGCCTTCCATCCTATATGTTGTGGTTTTCTAGAGTCTCCGGTATCATGGTATGTAAGGACAAAAACTGAAAACCCCTGCACTTGTTGTGAGCTTGATCCTGTCATTAAATAAATGCTAGTGATTACAACAGTGAACATTAACAAAAGCTTTGCTGTTGTTGTTTCCAGTTAATTTTTAATGATACTTCAAAAGACCAGCAGGTAGATTATGCTGGGTAACTTTATACCAAGGTAATGTACAAGAAACAGAACAATAACAAGGAAGCAGCATTTTTATGTACTTGCTAATCTATTCCATTGAAACCTTTTTTTTACATTCTGGTTATGTGATAATTGCTTTCCTGGGAATGTCTAACAATAAATCTGGGACTAAGAGATTATGTCAAGTTTGCTTTACACTGGGTTGAGATAATGTGAGGTGACTGAACAGGCCTTTCCTTCTGTGATTACCCCTACTATGGGTGCGTATGCAACAGCAAAAATATAAAGAGTCAAGAAAATAGAATGGCTGCTACAATACAGATTTATTCACTGCCAAAAGTGAGTGTTAATTTATGTACTAAGGGGCTTATTCATCATGAAAATAGAGACTAGTGGGAATGTGGGTCTCACTAACTAACTAAGGCCAGCTCAAACTATCCCTCTAACTAAAGATATAAAGTATTATCCTCAGTCAGGTAGTGGGAACTTCCAGTTCTCTGGGCCTACAGTCAGCACGCTGATGTCTCACTACCTTATGCTTCTCTCTGCCGGGCTGTTCTCTGCCCAGCTCTCCTGCTTCCACTTCCTGCCTACCACTTCCAGGCTGCTGTCACTTCCTGCAGCCCAAAAAAAGAAGGAATAAAGAGATCTTTAAAAAATTCCAATTACATCTTCAAGCAGTTTTATACTGAAAGTGAGACTACTATATCATAAACTGCTGGGGAAGTGCTGGAGTGCTGAAGGACCCAAGTAGGAAGTAGTGATGGGTGAATCTGACCTGTTTTGCTTTTCCAAAAATGTGCAAAACAGCAACAAAGTCACCAAATGTATTGACGTCTATGCAAGACATCTTTATTTTTAATTTGCAATGTTTTGACCTTGCTCATCACTAGTATGAAGCACTTGTTCCTCTGGAATTACTTCTGCATGCTCCACTTGGCATCTTGTGATACAGACAATTAGGCGATTATAACTACTACTACTACTACTTATATGAGGCAAAAGGGAGCCCTGTATTTATTACTTTCCATAGACAGGAGGCAAGAATAACAGGGTTCCATAGCACCACGTAACTCCCAATCTGAGTGATGTGCAAGCTAGGGGCATTTCAAGGGGATGTACAAGTCATCCATCAGGCAGCACTGCATAAAAAGTAAGGCACATTATTTGTGCGCCATACGAGAAACTTTGCACTTTCGTCCAAACTGTATTTCATAATTAAAATTGTCAGTTCAGGCTGGAGCAATTTGTTACATGGAAAACCATGATGGAAAACAGTTTTTAAGCTAGCCTACAGCAGCCAGCAACCTCCAAAGGGCTTTGCTTAGTAGGTAGATATTGAGTTGAAGTAGTCAGTATGGTGGCTCAGAAGATAACACGCAGCACAACGTTTACGTCCTAAAAAAAAGTTTAAAAAGAACCAAAACTTTTTTTTAGTAAAATCAGTTCAGTGAGCTGTTAAAGGCAGAGACATTGAGAGGAAAGTGCTAAAAAGTGGCTTTGGTACTGTCTAGTAGCAGTGAGACCTGTGATAGAATAGTAATAGCAGCAATTAGTTGCAGTGTAAAAACAATCTATTAATTAGCAATTACAAGGTCACATTGTTAAGTAATGCAAATAAACCTATATCAGATGGCTGTAATTATTTATAGCCAACTTTAGCATAAAATACAATTATAGCACCAGTCACAAACCACTGTTTCTGTACCTGTTTATTCTGGCATACGCTTGTCTAGCTGTTATGAAACAAAGTTTGTATCATTTTTGTTAATGAAACACTACCTCTGTTTTCCATTTTCTCCCAAACACAAATGTTCAATTTTTACTCATTAAACCGTACTTCAAACACTCACTTAGGTATGGCAGTTAAGTGCACCAAGCGGTGTTGCTTTACTTAGACTGTTTTGGTAAATAAACAGAGCCAGTGGGAGACCTGTTCTACCAATATTTAAGCGTGAATTATGCAAAAAATGTATCTCATTGTTCTATACATGACTTTTAGATTTTTTAAAATAAAGAATTGGTCAAATCAGTACTGACCATTGGGTTTCATCAAAGTTCAGTCATCATATTCTGAAACCATTGTTTACTACTTTGGTTTACTAAACTGATTTTTAACCTATTTGCAGTTCTTTGCTGTTCAAGTAAAACACATATTATTCACAGATCAGACAATAGTTGGAATTAGATGAGAGTTGGAAAAAGATGGTATGTTAAGCTGTTGCTGTTTATAACAATAGGTAGAAAATTGAGAGCCTGTACTTGTGTTAAAATCTTTAAATTAATAGAAATGTTAAACTGTGGTTTATTCAACGGAGCAAAGTAAAAATAGTTTTTAGAATTTTGTGTTGTAACAGATGTGGAACAGAAAAAATATATTTTGGAATTCTCTGGTATTTTTATTATTTCTTCACCTCCTAGTACCATTAGAGCAGGGCCCCCCAACCTTTTTTTTACTTGTGAGCCACATTTAAATGTAAAATAGAGTTGGAGAGCAACACAATCATGAAAAAGTCCAGAGGGATGTCAAATAAGACATGTGATTGGCTGTGTGGTAGCCCCTATATGGACTGGTAGCCTACAGGAAGCTCTGTTTGGCAGTACACTTGGTTTATAAGCAACCAAAACTTGCCTCTAAGCCAGGAATTAAAAAATAAGCACCTGTTTTGAGGCCACTGGGAGCAACATCAAAGGGGTTGGGGAGCAACATGTTGCTCTCGAGCTACTGGTTGGGGACCACTGCATTAGAGCAACCAACATGGCTGCCCACCAAAGCTGAAATGTCTTGTCTGAATTTGAAGAACCTCTAGAGCTAGAAAAAAAACAGTACATAATAGTGATACTGCTATCAGGTAGAGGTTGTTGGCCCAAGAATAATTTTCTCTTTGATATTTATACATAAAATACAATGCGACAGAAAAGTCAATGAACCCCATGCCATGAGTGATAATTATCCAGCCCTAATTATCCAGAGTTCTTAAATTCCTAATTCCTAATTCTTAATTCTACTTCACACTAAATGGTTTCATGTAATGCAGTCTCAAAAAATATCCAGAGTTGATCATTAACACTTTACCGGCATGGGGTTCAGATCTTTTGTACCTACATACTGTACTAAAATGCAAAACCAATACAGACTTTTCAATCAATAAGGCTCTTGCATTCTGCTCCAACTTGTCTGCCAATTTTTAGGTAGATCTTCCATTTAATTATCAGAGGGTTAAATTATTGATCCTCACCACAATATTTTTTACACTCTTGTGATGAAATATAGAATGGACATGACTATTGACTTAAATATAATTATATATAATTGATTAAATACTAAAGTGGTATGTTACATAAGATTTTGCATGAGCCAGAGACCATTATTGCTCACATATGAAACTGACCCTGGCAACTTGGATACTTTGTAGCTTTTGGGATGTAGCAATTTCAGTATCCTAGTACTAAGATTTTGAGCTTTAAAGCATCAAATAACAGGCCGTCACAGTTTCGTTCATGGAACTGCATTCCATGGGGCAAATTCACTAAAGTGCGAAAAAGAAAACATTTAATAAAATGACATTTGAAATGCTATAATACTTTGAAAATATGCAGTAAGTCATCTGTATTGCACTCTTTGCCAATAGAGATATATAATAATTAAAATACCCCCATATGTTATTTAAGGCACTAAGTTTGCCCAGGAACAGTAACTCATGACAACCAATAAAATTATTGCATTTAAACAGGTGACTAGTAAATGCTACCTGCTGATTGGTTGCTATGAGTTACTGCCCCTGGGCAAACTTAGTGCCTTTTATTACATAACCCATATACTTGCAGAATCCTTGTGAAATTTTTTTATGTTTCTGATTTTCTTTACATGGGAATAGCAAAACAAGTTGCAGAAGAGATAACTGAAAATGAAATCATATATTCCATCCACTCTGCAGCTCTTAATAGTCAGTCATCGGGATGTTTAATATTTAATGCAAGGCACGAAAGCCCAGCCAACATCAGTATGCAAATTGAATGAGATCCTGCAGTGTAACACTAAAATGAAGCACTAAACCCATTATAAGTCCCATAATATGTTTAGAAATTACATTTACAGAACAAAAGGATTGGTTTAATTACAGTAGTTTGCTGTCTTGACAACTGAAAAAGTGAACCCCATGGAGGAAATTCACTAAGATCTGAAAATTCGCTATCGTTGGCTTCGCTAGCGTTCCCTGCACTTCACCAGGCGAATTTGCGCCAGCGCTACGCAAATTCACTAAAGTGCGAAGTTACGCTCAGGTCGGCGAACGGTAGCGTAGTTGCGCTAGTGTTACTTCGCCAGGCAAAGCGCAGTTACGCTAGCGATGCCTAATTTGCATACGGCGGGAACTTTAGCATATAACAGAAGTATATGTTACAGCCACTACATTACACTACACAAGCCCAGGAAACCTTTAATAAATAAAATAAAGTTGTCCTATTGCTCTACATGTGCCCCCTGTATAGTTGTGTTGCCATATGTTAGGAAATGTAGGGGGGAAGGAGGGTAACCCCCCCAAAAAAAAAAAATCTTTTTCAGACTATCACCCTACAATGGTAAAATACAATGGGCCCATGTGTCTACCTGACCTCATTAAGGAACATTGCAAATATTTTCCCATTGTGGTAACTGACCAGCATTTGAGATCATTTTCTTACCTTGTACATTCAGGTGAGGTTGGAAGGCTCTTATTAATGCTGCCATTTACATGTGATTACTTCCACCAAATTTGCAGATTTAAGGAAACAATTAAACAAGCAGTTTCAACCTGAAATTGACCACAAAAATACTACAGTGTTATCTGGTCCTCAGTATTGCTCCTGACTGCAATATGTGTGTGAATAGATTCAGCTAATTTCAATAAAATTTCAAGGACTAGCTGGTTACCAAGCTCGCTAACAAGGTCTTAACATCAAATGAATGTCTGTAGTATTAAAGAGGTCTAAAATGGGACATCACTTAAAGAGCATCAGATATTAGCAGCTGCTCTATTTCCATATGTAAAAAATATAATTGAATGTAAAAAACATGCCAAGGGTTGGCCAAAGATCACAGTGTTGAGGGCTTCATTAAAAAATATGTAGAGATCATAGGACAGGAAGACATGCATTCCATGATTTCCATACCTTCATCTTAAAGGGAATTTAAATGCAAAAAAATAAAACCCCATTTTTACATTCTTTAATGAAAAAGAAACCTATCTTCAATATACTTAATTAAAAAATGTACACTGTTTTTATAAGAAACCTGGCTGTATGCAATTAAATGCTCCCTTCATTTACTGCTGTGGATATGAATTGTCAGGCGGTCCCTAACTGTTGTACAGGGAAACAATCATACTTATGAACAGCAGGGGGAGCCCCAGCCATGCACAACTCAAGAAGCTTTGTTTTCCTGTAGGGCAGTCGGCCACTGTGTAGAGATTTGCCTTTACATCCTCTTTACTGTTTCCAACTCCAGCTGCAGGGAAAAGATCCTGGAGCCAGATTTAAACAGATACCCCTATATGTAATATAAGGCACTAAGTTTGCCCAGGAGCAGTAACTCATGGCAACCAATAAGATACTTGCATTTAAACAGGTGACTAGTGAATTCTACCTGCTGATTGGTTGCTATAGGTTACTGCCTCTGGGCAAACTTAGGGCCTTTTATTACATTACCCCAAATAAACTGGGATTCTATTTGGAGGATTATTTTGCTGCAGCCACTGGTTCTGGAGCGTTAGAGAAAGTTTGTATTAAACAATACAAAAATTATAAAATCCACATTAGATTACATGACAACACAGGACCCACTGCAGTCTGTATATTCTGATTATTAATCAGTCTTGCTATATCGGCTTCTGGCAGATATTATTTCACTTGTGCTGAATGTATAACGATTCCTAAGCTTAGCCCAGACCACACTGAGCATGTGTACAGTCTTGGTCTTGCAAAGATGTTTGAAAGCACAAATTATTTGTTTGATTAGGCTTGTGGTACAGACAGTAAGTTCATGGTTATGTTTAGTATACAAAATACAGCATTTCTAGCCTTATTCTATTTTAGACTAAATACCAAAACAGGCAGACAATCATTTTGGATAAAATGAAAAATAAATTTAAAAACAGAAGTAGACAAAACAACATAGGAATTAACAATAAATACGTGATCTGCTGAGGATGGACATACCAGGCAAAATATCAGCCTTCACATTTTTCAAGACTCAAATAGCTGTGACACGCAGAGCCTTCATTACAAGCTGGAAGATATTAGATAGCTCAGGGCATAAATTCCCCATCCTGCCAATCATTGGAGACAAATGACAGAAGATGGTAAAACAAATTCTTTAAAACACCAAAGGAATTGGTGACTCAGAGTGACAAGATGGCTTTTTAATTCTAACTTCGGCTGAGGATGATTGATGAAGATGATTTCAAGGTGATTCTCCTACAGAAGTACCCTTAAGTGAACAGGAGCCCAGGGTCTCAGGTAAGTGATTATAATAACAAGGGGGAGTAAAACACTTTGGTATCTTGTTTAATTGCATTAAAGTCAATGGATGCACGTTAAATTATTGCTGGTGTCAAACTATTTTTAGGCTGCAACCACAGAAATTTGATGCACATTCGCACCTGGAGAATAAATTCGCCCCTCACTATTACTGGCTGTACAGATTTGTGGCAAACACAATCTTGAATGTTAGAATTCGCCATGGCTTTTATTTCATCAGATAAAAACACTGTGCCAGAATAAAAATACAATTATTTTATTATGCCTTCCATATCACCCTTTTTTCTATGAAGAAAAAGCTTTTTTTCTACATAAAATATTTGAAGCATTGTGAAAAGGAGCTTCTCTAACAAAGGAGAGCAATGTATACACTATTGTAGAGCTAAAAACACTGTAATGTAATTTCACCTTCCCATTGATTCCAATCTATTTCTGCAACATGGGGCTGTTTCCTGAATTTTACCTCAATTTTCACTGAGGCAAAACATGATAACTCCTCTCATTACTAATGGGGATATATGTTTTATGGATATAAGGAGGCATATGTATTAATATTATTTTCACTATATTAAACAGGATTATATAAACCGAAGGCATTAAATGGGGTTGCCTGTCTTAACTACTTCCTGATGGATATTACATACTATCCCCTATATGTAATATAAAGCACTAAGTTTGCCCAGGGGCAGTAACACATGGCAGCCAATAAGATGCTTGCATTTAAACAGGTGACTAGTGAATGCTACCTGCTGATTGGTTGCTATAGGTTACTGCCCTTGGGCAAACTTAGTGCCTTTTATTACATAAACCAATATATGTCCCTAGCTGTCAAAGTTGTGTGTGCCAGCTATGGTTGTCACCTGTCTGGATTTGACCGGGACAGCCTGGTTTTCAGAAGGACAGTCCAGGTCAAGACAGTCTGCCTGGTTTTCCAAAAAAAGAAAGCTGGCAGGATCTGGCTATTAGCCGATAGCTGATCTCCATATAATAGCACCACCCACATGACATAGCTTGCCCTCACCCACAACATAATTGATCCGCCCCGGTGACATCATGGTCCTGCTCGGATAGTGAGCCGCACAAAGGTGGCAACGCTAATGCCGGCACTGTTGATTATATGTATCTAAATATATCTTGGTTCAGAGCAGCTTAGACTGTAATGAAAGGTCATATAATCACTTGCAAAATAATGCGCATAAATAAGATTAAAAATGCACATCTCACAATGTAATATTGTTCCTTAAACTTTTATTGCATTGTGAATTTTAATTGTGCGTCGCGTCTTTTAATTGCGCATTGCGAATTTTAATTGCGCACTCTTAAGAAGTGCTTGAAGGTGTCGTAATCTTTTGGAGCAAACATAACGACTTTTTCAGTAAGAAGTTTTATTACATTGACTACGCATTGGCACAAGCTGTAAAGTTTACACACACCCTTCCACTGTTGGAAGTGGTCGGAAAACAGTTTCCGGGTTCGCAAAAGCTATATTAAATTCACGGAAAGCAAAAATTTTTCGCACAGAGGCATAACTTTTCACATTACGAATAGTTTTTGCCTTACAGACATCGCCAAACGAGCGGATCTTTCCGCGTTATGCCACACACTGGCAGGGCTATATCGGGGTAATCCGGACGTTCAGCCATATGGCCGAATGATCGGATTACAACAAGTGCAATGGACTTTTAATGGGTCGGTTGGAAGAAAATCTAACCTTCCCCATTGATATCGTGTCCAGATATCGGTCGGGAAGATCCGTCGGAAGCCCCCATACAGGGGCTGATAAGCTGTCAAATCGGTCTAAAGAACCAATATCGGCAGCTTTATCTGCCCGTGTATGGCCAGCATTAGACAAAAATGAGCACAGACAATTCATGTGAAATGGTTCTACTGAGAAGGGAACACAGTCATTTGTTTTGCCAAACACAGGTGGACTCCCACGCAGAAAAACATCAGGTAATTTAAAGGACATTATTGAGAAGAGTAAAATAAATAAAAATGTGTGCATATATATATAATTTTAAATTATAATAGACCCAGTATTGTGGCTGTTGTAACATGGCACGCTCAGTACACATTCAGTTGCATCCCTGTAATTGCCTTTAGTGCTGGAGGGTATGCAGTGCTTTATCGCATAACTACATGGCATTATTTCTTCATTTTCTTCATCAGGAAATTCATCATCAGCGACAAAAGCACAGCGTGAAGCAGACGGGTTAAAAATTGTAATCCCTTAGTGGCACACAGATGCGTCATATGGTAATCTAATTTTCCTTTCAAAGATGTAGCTAACTGCAGCTTGTATATATGACATCAGTGAACGGAACTCACTGCATAATTTATGTATCTCAAGCACAACACCAAACTAAACAGCCTTTTAGAAACATTCCACTCCCATAGAGTTAGACCCCTCTCAGGACACTCGGGGCAGAAATTCTCCAAGTATAAGCGCCATTATTTTGCTATTCGTGGGCGGAAGAGTTCAGACTTGGCATATAAATATCCTCATTATATGAGGTGAAATGCAAGTAAACAAAATTACGATTACAGGCATTGCAGTGTTGTTATGGGAGAAGCAGAGTTAAAGTGATACAGACACTAAAAAAAAACTACTGTTCAAAACATTAATGCACATTAAAAACTAATTATAGATAATGCTGATTGTTTTTCACTGATAAATCTGCTTTGGTAAGCAATTGTTACTTGAAGTTCCTAAATCTGACGGTTTTGCCAACCTGACTGTCTTTTCTTGTCAGCCTGCCAGTTTTAATGCTGCACAAATATGGCAGCCCCCTCATAGAGAAATCAGATATGTAGTGTAAAAGGATCAGGCAATTTTATGGCAACATTATATAATAGCATGCAAAGACACAGATTTCTAAAAAAACAGTTTGCATTCCAGTGTCAGTATACCTTTAATGATAACACATTATTGATAACGAAGGATCTACTGAAAGGGCCAATGAAAATGTAACCCTTTTGGTGTTATCAGCTCTTTGATCTGCTGCACTGCATGTGGCTACATAAACATTGGAGTGACATTAATTCTACACTCCTGTAACCTGCAGCAACAATTAGTATGTTTTTTTGATCTTGCCTTGCATGACAGAATGATCAGAGATGATCAGGGCCTTATTTATGAGGCAGAAGAAGCAGCAAGCGTTAGGCTGGGGACAGACAGGGAGATTCGGGGAGATTCTGTCGCCTGCTATTAAACGCCAGGCGACAGAATCTCAGCAGCATTAGCCCACTGCCTTTCAAACACCCATTAGATGTTTTTTTTGGGTCAAAGGATGTTGTTATAATATGCAATAAAAACAAATGAATTTTTTATTTTTTTCAAATTTGGCCAGGGGAACAGAAATATGCAGACCAATTATGAAGACCTCTGAATGGGGGTTGGATTAATATGCAATAAAAATAATTTTTTTTTTTAAACTATTTGAGTACCCTGCTATGACTTTATTTTACATTACTGTTTGGATCATACAGATGGCCCCTGCAGTGAGCACCTTACACTAGGTCTAATAGGACTGCACCACTGTATATATATTCTCCACAATCTCCTTAAAGGAGAACTAAACCTTCACTAAAGAAATAGGGCAGAAATGTTGGTTGTATGTAATGTTTTGGGAATCTATACCAACCACAGCCCTTTAGCAGTAAAGATCTGTGTCTCCAAAGCTGCCCCTGTAGCTCTGCATCTTCTCTTCTGCCGATTCATTGCACATGCTCTATGCTGCTGTCCTTTTAAAGGACCAATTTACAAGGCTGATTAGTAAATAATTCAGATTATTTGTACATGCCAGTTCAGAAACCAGCACAATGAGCATGTGCGTGTCTTAGACACTCCTATTAAAATTCCTTATGGGAAATTCCTTTGACGATTTTAAAGGCCTGGATGATTACTATTTTAGAGGTGCTCATCTTTTTAGCTGGTTCAGCAAGTTCAGTACAGTATATAAAATATAAAAAATGTTGCTATATTCATTGTTAGAGTTTAATTCTCCTTTAAGTCAGCCCTGATCCCAACACACATCTTCCCAGCAACATGATCTTAACTTGCAGCTTAACGGAAACAAGTCTGTCACAGGTTTAACCACACTCTCTGCTAGAGTTTGTTTGGCAAGAACAGGGAAATCACTTAACCACATGTGTTCATACTAAGGTAAGACAAAGTGGCTGCCATGATCAGATAATGAAAGGTGTGATCTATGGTGTACATTAATATATATTATTCATATTTGCTTTAAAATAAAAAAAAAACAAGAACACTGTGTTCATGGCAGGTGCCGTGCAGGATAATACAGGAAATGTTTTTTACAGGTAAGCGTGCCATAGTATAGTATACATTATGCTCATAGAAAGGGCTGATAAGGAGAATCAATGATGAGCGTCACTGGAAAGTGTAGCATGATTCATATGTATGTGGAGTACGACTGGTACAGCCCAACAATATGGATGTAAAAAAATTTAAATATTCTCGTGGGATGAACAATCCATTATAATAAATTCAATATTTTCATCTTCAGTGGGACCATCTAACCTACTGAATATACTGCTCTCTATTCATGTTTTGCATGGACACAAAACAGTCAAAAGTAAAATGTTCAGTCAGTTAGGCTTATTGCAGACCATGTTGTCAAGACTGGTGAATTCTTATTAGTGATAAGTGAATTTCTTTAGTTTCTTTCTGGGTTTTTTTTCCACTTAAAATAAATATTATGGTTTCAGCAGCAACCAGCAACCCCATATGACTTTGAAGCAACAGATTTTCCATTTAGGCTGCCTGTATGCTGCACTAATTCTATCTATTCTATATCATTAACAGATGTCTGGTTGCTGATGCATGGTCTGCCACTGAACTCTAACAGAAGGGGGTAACACTGCTTAAAGTGATACTGACACTAAAAAACTACTTTTTAAAATATGAATGTACATTAAACGTTACCTATAAGTCATGTTGATCATTTATTTTGTTTAATTTGTGTAAGTAATTGTTAGTTGAAGTTTCTAAAACTGCAAACCTGACTGTCCCATCTCAACCTGTCAGTTAAAATTTATAATACTAATGAACTCCTGCTGCACAAATATGGCAGCCCCCTCATACAGGAACATAGGGAATCAGAAAGGTAAGGTAGAAGCACTGTGCTAATAATTTATGGCAAAGTTATACTGTAAGTACCTTATATTATGATAGATATAAAAAAAAAGAGTTTAATTTCTGGTGGCAGCATCTCTTTAAGGTGTGATCAGCAGGCTCGGATTAGTGGCGAGGCAACATAGGCCCTGGCCTAGGGAGGCAACATTTTAGGGGTGAAAAGCCACCCAGCTGCATCCTAAGGAAAATGGCTGCATCCTAAGTTATTTGTAATATTCAATATATTAGTCACCAGTCTACCCTGTGCCATTAATTGCACCACAATCAACAGGAACACTATAATAAGACACAGGTCCATCATGGACAATTACACATAGGGGCAAATTTTGTATTTTTCACTTAAAATCCCTCGAATCCCCTCGAAATTCGATAAGCATTGACTATCGAATGCTTATCGAATAGTTCTAGGCTATCTTTTTCCTCGATATTCGATTTCTCGATGAAATCATACTATTAAAAAAAAATAGTTTGTACTTTTGCCTTCGAGCCTCTGAAAAATTTGTACGATTCGAACGATCGAGGCGTTCGAGCAGGTCGTTGCAAAAGAAGCCTTTGGGGGGTTTCCCATAGGCTTCTATTGGTATTAGGTAGGTTCAATCTGGCGAAGTAGGCATTCGAAGAAATTTAAAATCCTTCGATCATCGATTGGTCGAATGATCGAATATTCGATCTATTCGATAATTCGAATATTCAGTATTTGATGATCGAAGTGGCCAAATTTGCATATTCGAATATCCGAAAAAAATCGTACGATCTGTATTCGATCGAACTTCGATCACTTCACACAAATTTTGTAAATTTGCCCCCTTAGAGTTAGCAATATTTTTATTAACATGATTTATAAAAAGTAACCCTATTCTGCAGCATTGTACAGTGGAATAATGTATACATCAAATATACAGAAGGTAAAGAAGGGGTTGCTCAATAGAGCTTGGTTACATGTCAAAGTAGAAAAATATAGCTCCTTGTGCAGTATACTAAACAATCAAATATTCCACCTCCATGTATTATATGAATGAAAATAACTGAATGGGACAAGTTTGCAGAAAAAGCAAATCATTCACTCCATAAATTTACTAACACTTTTTCAAAGTACACATTAAGCTCGGAAATTCCATTATTTCCACTAATGCTTTTATGGTGACTCCATTACATTGGTTACTGTATAATGGCAGAGAAAAAATACAAAATTATTTTGTGGTTTTGCTGTAACTTTCTTGCTATAACAACAACAAAAAAAAAGTGTTGTACTTTAATTGAGATAAACCACTTTCACTACATTTTAGCATTTCATTTTGCGTCATGTTTTTTATTTACAAAAATAAATATCAGATTATAGCATTCTGTATTTTTGTACATTTGTATATTTCCTTTTTTGAAACAAATGTTCTTTTTTCTAGGAATGGGAAAGATGCCGATTATAAGGGTGGATCCATTTGGCTGTAGGAAAGGAGATTTTTTTGTACAAGAAGAGAATTTCTGTAGTTACAGTAATAAGTGGAATGCAGCTCTATATTCTACAGTGCACACATGCAAAGTCTATTTACAATGATAAGGGGAACAAGTGCAAGAATGCTTAGGGGAGTTTGTTTCTTTACTGCTCATTCAGACAGCATTTCTGGCTCTGTGCTGTCTGCTCAGCGTTGCAAACTGCAGCATCAGGGGACATAGACCAGTCCCCCCCTTACTGCATGCAGCATGCAAGGTATCATGGCAGACTGAGTCTTTGCAGGATGAGAGCTGACGTCTGCTACATTATTTCAAATGCCAGAATATGCAGTGCAGAAAATACTGCTTTCAGTTGCAACTGGTACATTGGAAAGTTTCTTAGAATTCCCATTTTTATTAGTCAACATTTTATTTTTGGGTGTATATCACCTTTAACCAAAGTAATCTATCTGCCTCTGTTGTGTGCATCACTGCTCAAGCAGCACCAGTCCCCAAACAAGCGGTGTATTACTGCCAATACAGGAAATATTTTGGGATAACCAGCCACTAAAAGCATTGACTGATGGTTGTGCTCACAAAGGACTACTGTCAGCATCCTTGCTTATTATTGATGATGTGCAATGTCTGTGTTGCTATAAGGATAAACTTCACTACAATGCACTGCTATTCAAGCATTTTTATTATATATTTTATATAGTGAATAAAGCACCCCCTCTTGTAAAATATAAGACTATTGTAAGTTACCAAGGAGTTCCATGACCATAAAGGTGACTTCTAATATCCTCATATTTTGCAACAGGGGGTACTTTATTTATTATAATATACAAGTTTCAGTTGGTCATGTGACAGAAATGACACTAAGCCTGATTATAACCGATTACATCACTAAGCATTGTTTATAAGAATTTAATTTACAGGATAGTCATGGCTATTGTGTATTATATGTAGATTCTCTCCATTATTCAAAAGTAACTACAGTTGAGAGGAATGAAGGAAGGATCCAGGGTAATGTAGGCACTAGACCCTCTTGGACAGTTAATAA
This sequence comes from Xenopus borealis, assembly GCA_024363595.1. NCBI lineage: Eukaryota > Metazoa > Chordata > Amphibia > Anura > Pipidae > Xenopus > Xenopus borealis. The sequence continues at coordinate 131,795,078 of CM044432.1, forward strand.
AACAGCCCTGCTTGCAAAGTGTTTTCACGCTAGTCCTAAGCATACTTCTCTTTATAGAAAAGGCTGTTCAATACCAACAACTTTGCATAATAATTCTACACTGGCAGCCACCAGACTGAAAATATACATCCATAATGCTGACATGGTGAAGTGAGGCTGAATATGTTTATGTACTGTGAAACACTCTAATGATGCTGAATATTTATTGTAGGGCTGTATTGTGGGCTGTACTGCTGAATATATATATAAATTAATCAGCACATTGTGAATGATCGCCTACAACGTTTTCACAGCATTTTTCCGCTGACTACATCTCTGTATTCAATAACTGTACCCTGCTGAAATGATCACAAACACAAACGGTTATATGAAATTGTCTTATAATGTATTGCAATGGAAAGTGATTTCTTTCAATCTAAATATCCAGTTACCAGTTACAATATTCATAGTAGGTGTCAACAAATTCAAATATTGTGTTGCTGTGGAAAATGACTGGACAGAATAAGGAATACTGGTGTTATATTTTCAGTCAATAACCACACAGCACCTTACTGCCAACTGTCCTATTTCCTATGATAGGCCATCACTCCCATAGCCCAGCTTATCATTGACAGTGTACACTAACTTGTTTCACTTAATCGTGACACAACACCAAATGGATAACTTAGCCTGCATGGTATTTCTACAAAATGTTTAAGACAATGTAGGG
>CM044432.1:131806134-131823888 GCA_024363595.1 Xenopus borealis
CAACCATTAATGCAGATACTCCGGACCTTTGCACTAGATGTGCCTTAGAAAAGAGGTCCCTCGTACATATGTTGTGGAGTTGCAGCAATGGGGATCCATATTAGACACACTGGAAACCATTATGCAAATTAAAATAGATCACCAAAAGTGTGTATTTTGGCTATACTACAGGACCTTAAGCTGAACCAGTATCAATCGCTTTTCTTGCATGAGGCACTATTACTGGCAAAGAGACTCATAACGCAGAATTGGAGGAATATTGCCCCTCCTGTATTTGCTAACCGGAAACAAAGCATGCAGTATATTTGTAATATTGAACAATTTGTGTATATTAAAATGGGGGTCTCTGATAAATTTCATAAAATATGGGGCCCTTGGATAGATGTATTCCCCCTTCAACATATGCGTCAGATAGATAGGCAGTAAAGGCCAGGAAATGATGTTATAATTATGTTGAAATGTATTACATTCCTTGCCTTCTGTTAGGTTGCACCACTCAAATACGTATTTGCTTTAATAAACTCCTGGGTTGCTTTGGCTGTATGTTTTGGGTCATTGTCCATTTGTATTATGAAATACCTCACAATCAATTTGACTGCATTTAGCTGGATTTGAGCAGACAGTATGTCTGAACACCTCAGAATTCATTTGGTCAAAAGGTTGAACTTGATGGACGCGAGTCTTTTTTCAGCCTAACTTACTATGTTACTATATAAGCATCCCCCCTTAAATCAACTCCAGGGCTTTTATCTGCTTAATATGATAATGGCATAATGATTGAATTGCCCACACCTGCCCATGAACTAGTCTTTGAGTCAATTGTCCAATTCATTTTGAACCCCAGAAATGAAGCGATTGTGTTAAAAAAGGCTTTAGTTCCTCACATTTTTATGCAATCTTTTTGTTCAACCCACTAAATTAAAGCTGAAAGTTTGCAGTTCAACTGCATCTGAGTTGTTTCATTTTCAGTGTGGTAATGTACAGAATCAAAATGAGAAAAAAGTTGTCTCTGTCCAAATATTCATAATCCTAACTGTATAGGTCATATAGGTCTTTATTAGTAATGTTAGTGAAATTACTGGAAGTGGCCAGTTATTAATAAAAATGTCCAGAAGCAAAGTAAAGACAAAAGTGATCCTCTATTGTCCTAAAAATGAGCTTACCCTAAAAAAGTGTAAATAACATTTAACAGTTACAATATACAACATAATCCCACATTAAAATATGAAAAAACTTTTTTTTAAATATAGGATATATTGTCACTGACATACTAATGTTGAGGATGCAGCTTCATCTTAACAATTTGCCAAGTAGAACCAGAAGAAGTAGACCTAGGAGAAAAGTGTAACATATTGGAAAGTTTACACTTTAATAAACATGTGGATTAACGATCATTCTCCTGAGTGAAAATTCACCTGGTGAAACAGCGCAATAGTTCTCTAGCCCTGAGCATTTTCATTAGCGAATCTTCTTCACCTTTTAGTAAATTGTGAAATTTTCACCAAAGAAACCCAATTCATCATTTAGTAAATGTGCCTCTTAGTCTTAAGCATGCAGATGACTTGTAATAGACTCAGCCAGGCTGGGTGAAATTAAATCTGATTTTATAGACGCAGGAGACTTAGTTATTAAAAAGCATAGTTTTTGTTTTTTCTTGATTCAATGCAAACAACTGCAATGGCAAACAGACAAAATATAGACCAACTGTAACGTGTCAGAATATGATTTCTTCACGATACCAAAAATGTCATTCTTAAGTTGGCCATACACTAAAGGTGGATCTTTTCCCGGTATGTGCACCTTGAGGTTTGAGGTCATATTAACTAGCCAATATCTGTTAGAATTTCTAGTGGTAGGCCCATCTGCTCTACAACTGGGATGCCAGCAACTATGCCACTGACTGTATTGGTGCCATCTAGAAAATGTGATTGTCCAGTAACCATCTTAATCAGCTTGGCTTAGACTTCATTTTGCACTCATTTTTAAGTGTATAGTCCTTTATTTGTTTCTGTTCATAGTAAAGGTGCCAATAACATTTTCAAAGTAGCTGTAAAACTCACAGCAACAGAGCAACCGCCCACTAAGATTATGAGGCCCCATGCTACAAAGGATACTTTGCCATGGGATGGCTCCCAGAAATGAAAGTATATATTCCCTTTCAGAATACATCCATAAAGCTTACAAAAACACTGTAAAGCAGAAATATTTCAACGTTGTGTAAATATGGATATTAAATGAGCCCTTAATTCAAAAGAACATGGCCTGAATGAAGTTGTATCTAGGCATTATATATCCCTCTGCCAGGTGCATGAATGGAAAACACAGAACATTGGTCAAACTTCTGAAAAAACAAGCATCATCTTAACTGCATCTGACATCTTATAAAAGGTATGCTTTTGCAGGAATGTGCTTTGCACAAGGATCTGTAATGCCCTGTTTGGATACAACCACATATGGTAATTCACAACACAGACGATACATACATGAATCTGCCTTAATGTGCGCCACACCCTCTGCATGGAGAGTATTTACTTGTATTTATTATTATTTTTAGAAAAATTTGTATCATTTTCTAATTGCAGTCACGTTACAAAGTGTTCTGCCATTCTAGAAAGAGTGGGAGTAAGTGGGTCAGATAAACAATATTGTGATTGTATAAATGTGAAACCTGATTAGCTATCCCTGCAAGGAGATAAAGGAGAAGATGGCCATCAGCATATATAGAGAAGGTACCATCCTTACATCCCCAAATCACATTCTAGCACAAGTGACTGAGTGACATTTTATGTTTTTTTCAATTAAAATGCAGAAGTATTCTTAGAAAGAAGACAGAGACATTAACATATCTCCTAAATATCCCTTTAAAAAACGGCGTAATTTGTCTGATAAGCATAACGCATTAGCACACGCCTTTCTAAATATTTATATCTCAGCCCAGCACCGTAGCTGTCTGTTGTATTGATTAGATTGTTTGATCTGACTTGACCTTTGTTCATTAGGCTGCAATCGATGTAACATATATACAAGGCTGATATAATCAGTTTTATTGCTGAAAGGGATTTAAGCACTGGAAAAAAAAGCATGTCTGTATTAATTCATGGTGTACAGTTTCTTGTACAGAACAAAAATACAAGCATTAGTCAAAGAGGCAATTGACAAAATGGCCATACTGATCGATGCGAAAAACCATCACATCTATATTGTGCTTTTTGCTCCAATAGCTATCTATCATCTATCTATCTATCTATCATCTATCTATCTATCTTCTATCTATCTATCTATCTATCTATCTATCTATCTATCTATCTATCTATCATCTATCTACCTATCCATATATCTCTGTCTGTATATTTGTGCAAAGAAAGGACTAACACCAGACAAATCAAATCTTAATGGCAATGGCAAATAGAGATTTTTTTTTATAGCTATCTATCCAGGGTTGGACTGGGTGGCCCAGGGCCCACTGGGTCTCCCCACCCCCCTTTCTGCAGTGCCCATACTGCATGCTACCTTTCTGCACCTCCCGCGCTGCACTCTCCCTTGATGTAGAGTCCTGCGCGGGTCCATTTTTTGGGACCCGAACCCGACCCGTACCCGCAACCCGAACCCGCGACCCGCATTTTTACCCGCTTGGACCCGCGACCCGAACCGTAACCGCAACCCGTGATCCGCAACTCGGACCCGCAACCCGCTGACCATCAAGAATCAGGAAGTGCTGTCATCATAAACAGGAAGTGACATCATCGGAAGTAGCCAGGAACAGAAAAAAAGGAGTAAAACAGGAAGTGCTGTCATTGTAAACCGGATGTGACATCATTAGTAGTGGAAATGCTCAGAAAAAGGAGTAAAAATCCCTATAGCGAGGATCCGCGACCCGACCCTCAACGCGCCAACCTGCAGGACCACCCGCCCGCTTCTATACCCGCACCCAGAAATTCTATGAGCAACCCGCAGGGTACCGCGGGATTTTGCGGGTAACCCGCGGGTACCCGACCCTCTGCAGGACTCTACCTTGATGCTGTGCCCATGCCAGCGCACATGCACAGATGGCACCCGCGCTAGCGCACATCGTGACGGCTACATTTTTTTTCCTTTTTTATATGTTACGATTGGGGGTCTGGCCTTGCTGGGGCCCATGAGGGTCGGGCCCACTGGGTTTTTTCCCAGTGTCCCGCCGGGCCAGTCCGACCCTGTATCCATCCATCTATCTCTATCTGTCTACTTGTACAAAGAAAAGCAAAGAAAGGACTAACACCAGACAAATCAAATCTTAATGGCAATGGCAAACAGAGAGTTTTTTAAATTATTATCTATCTATCATCTATCTGTCTGTCTGTCTGTCTGTCTATCTATCTATCCATCCATCTATCTGTATATTTGTATAAAGAAAAGCAAAGAATGGACTAACACCAGACAAATCAAATCTTAATGGCAATGGCAAACAGAGTTTTTTTATTACTGACTTGACACTTTTTTTGCTTAATGATCAGAGTAGTTTTTAAGTCGAATGCCACCCTATGTCACTGCACCCCCTAGCTTGTGAAAGTGGCACACTTCCACTACGAGTGACATCATAGCGAGCAGAAGTTGACTGCTGACCCCTCATTCCTTCCTCCAGCTCTGCTGCCTGATTTATTCAGGTACTCTTTAACAGCGGCCGGGGAGGTTTTTTATTTTTCTAAAAAAAAAAAAAATATTGTAAAGGCACCCAAAGGCTGCCCTAAACACAGAAATGTGTGCCATTGGTAGTGGTTCCCAAACTGCAGTGCTGACCAATCTTGGGGATAAGGCACTCAGCCTGAAGGATAGTTAGAGTAGGGAAAATGATGATTTGCTCTACATATACAACTTTTGATGTATATATATCCTCTTGATACTCTACTAAGAATGAATCTTCGATGGGTCACTGGCAAAAGATTAGATCAATAAGTGGAGCCTCTGCTGAAAATTTGGCACCACTGCCCCCAGGGGTTGCAGCAACCCCAGCTATTGTGTTTTGTGGCAATCCCCAAACAGTGAAAATGTAAATGGTCACAAACGAGTGGCTTTTCCCCAATTCAGCATATAAGGGTAGAGGTTTTTAAAAAACAGTAATTAGACAAGCTTAAAAGCATAATGTAGATAAATGACATGTGGCATTTAGCTATGGTCAGTGGAGTGCAAACTGTTATTCTTCTATAAAATATACACGGATTTTGGCTTTAAAGTTTCTCCCTACATATCAGTTCTGATGAATAGTTTGAAATAATACAGACTTTCTACAGTAAGGGCAGCATTGGACTGAAATGACTTGGTTCTGTACTCTAGCAGCATTTTAGTTACTTTTAAGCCCTGACAGTAAGAATTGCTCAGCTCTGACAGACAGGGCCACAGGCACTGCACAAGCCTTGCTCCCAACTCAGCTCGTACAGAAGAGAGAAAACAGCTGTCGGCAATTGTGTCAGGTCTGTAATGAGTCCAACTAAATTTATTTTTAGTTTTATTATAATGCCAGGAATACAATGCTGTCATTAATTTAAAGGTGTTGGCTTCATTTTAAAGCTCTCACACCATTAGACCCTGACACTTTTGAGTCAGTAGAGATGCACAAATTTTACACCGGTGCATTTTTCACAAGACTGCAAAAAACAAAATTGTTCCATGTGGCCATCTCTGTACACAGGCAGTTTTACTTTTCACATAGGTCATATTGGATATTTGGTCCCAAATTTACACACACATTAGGGTTAGTTTTAGCCAATTAAACTGTCCATATGTTTTTGACTGTTATTATTATTATTATTAACATGTATTTATATAGTGCCAACATAGTGTAACGCTTTTTTGGGCTATACAGCACAAAATAAATAGTTAAGGTGACCAGCTATTAGTAGAACATGGGTTACATTGGACTCACACTTCAGGGTCAGGGCCTTCGCTAAGTGGAAGATTCCGTTGATATGAGGTAGTGTAACTACAACTCACAAGCTATGGTGCTACATATAATGGTGAATAATGGACGCCAGGAAATTCTTGTGATGCAAACAATAACTGATGTTTATTATGCACAAGGAAAATATCCTCAGGTTTAGGTTACTCACGCAGGAGTGGATCTTAGCAGATATTTCACAGGTAGTAGAACAGTCACAGGATATCAGCTGCAGATTTATCAAGCAATATTCACACACGTAATCTGGTTGGGATTTTACCCTCCGGTGTGTATCTTTAAATGATCAGGATCCTTTCCAGTAGAGTAGTCAGGCAGACAGCACTAATCCTAACACCCTTCCAACTGAGGTCCCTTTACTAAAGGCATACGGGGAAGCCTTGTAGGAAGATCTCTTCCTTCTCACACTCCTTGTTAGAACATAGAACTGTTCATACTAAATAACACTCACTATCTTTCTCTCTCTAGAGAGACTATTACAAAATATAACCTGTATCTTGCTAATCCTCATTCACGGGATTGCCTGGTTCCCGACTCAGGTCACTAACAGTTGGAGGTCCTGTTAGGGCAGGTGGCTTACTGGGGCCTTGTTGATCCCAGGCTCAATGGAGACAACCAGCCTGTTCAGTACCAGCAGCCAAAGAGGAAGTAGCCACTCCTTCCCAGCACTATAAAACTGTGTGGCAGGAAGTGGTCATCACTCTCTGGGCTATAGCTATTGTATAATAATAGAAATGCAACATAAGCTTTTGCCTAGTGATAGATGATCAGGGACTTAACTCCATAGGTACCGTATAGAAACCTATGGGTCCCTACAATAGTTTGTAGCGCAAACTGGAGTTCCCAGAGGAAACCCACACAGCTATGGGGAAACATACAAACTCCATGCAGCTAGTGCCCTTGCTGCAATTGGTGGCTAGATGGTGGTACCCAACCCCAGGGCTGCCATCAGGGGGGCCCTGGCACCAGTGTTTTTTTTTAAACTTATAAGGGAGCCCAGACCATCAATATGTGTGTGGGGGAGTTACTTTTTTAGCGCTGATGTCTGTGTGGTCTTTTAACTTTTATGTGGAGTGGGTGTGACGCTTGTGTGCCAGGGCGGGCAGGGGCCCCTAAAAATTTTGTTGTACGGGGCCCCGTGATTTCTAATGGTGGCCCTGCCCAACCCCATCTGCAAACACTTTACCCAATATGTGATCAAAGGCACTAAGTTTACACAGGTGCAACAGCCCATAATAGCCTAGTTGTATGCAGCTGACCAGTAAATGCTAACTGTTGATCGTTTCAGTGGGTAACTAGACCAGTATCAAACTTTGCACTTTTTATTACATGATTGTTTTTGTATGTATAAATGGGTGTTAGCTTCATCTTCATGACTTTGCAAATCACAGTTTCCCCAAGAGACCTGCTTATCTTATATAGTTACAATTATTTATTTGCTTATCTTAAATTGTTACTAAAGTGCATCTGTTGGCTGTTTTGGGCCCTCTGCCAAAATCCAATTAAGTTAGAAACTTTGTATCTTTTTCTGGCTGTTCAGTGCAGGAGATGAAAGAGAAAGTTGAGACATTTCATTAACAAACCGGGACTGTGGGTTGTGCTGTTGGGAAGTATGTATAAAGCACGTGGCTTCAGAAATCGTGTATATTTTGTTTAAATTTGCTCAGTGTTTTGGTCAGCAACAGTGACCTTTGAACACAACACAAAGGAAGTGAAGAAACAGGAAGTGAAAAGGAGTGATCAGACAAAAAGTTACATGCTTTGTGAGTAAAATACTAACCTAAAAAATTTTTAAATTGGAATAAAAAACAAATCATATGAGAACCAGTCTCTGATTAAAACAGTCAGTATATCCTAAACTGCAAATTAAATGATGATAAAAATGGACTCCAAAGCTTTGAAAGCAGCAAGTAAGTTGCAGAAGAACCTGGAATTGAGTGTGAACATCTTCAACCTCATCAAAATGAAGAGCCTTTAAAATCTACAACATAGTTTTGCAGAGTTCAAGTGCCTCTATGGACCACAATCATTTGAAACCGGAATCTCTTTTCGGACTGAGCACCACGAGGAAAGCACTTCATCTGGGAATGTTGAAATCATCATATCAGCGCATTGCAGACCGCTGTCAGAGTGACATCATAAAACCAGGATACACAACTAGAAAGATGAAAATCCTGGTGTGGGACATTTTTAAGACCCTTGCAGTACTTCACATTTTGCGGCTTTTTTTTACGTAATAGGCAGAGCCTCAAGGGAAATGTCAGTCTTTATGCCATATGAGTGCCAATCACTACTATTGAATGTGAGTAGTTCTGATTGGGTGAAACGGGTTGAAAAAGAAGTTAATACACTATCAGAATATCCTTCTAAACATTTTCTTTTCAAAATATTAACGTGCATTAAAAGTTACCTATAGGTCGTGTTGATTGTTTTTCACTGATAGTTCTGCTTTTGTAAGTAATTGTTTTGCCAACCTGACTGTCTCTTCTCAACCTGTCAGTTAGTTTCTAATGCTAACAGACTCCTGCTGCACAAATATGTCAGCCCTCTCATGTTGGTTATCAATGGGGGATAATCATTTGCCAAATACTTTTATGGCAAAATAATAAATAGTATTCAAATACAATGGTATGATAGATATTTAAAAAGGTTATTTTCTGGTGTCAGTATCTCTTTAAGTTACCAGGAGTGGCATTTTGCTGTCCCTGATAACGTGGGACTGAGAAATGAGAGTAGCTCCCTTGACTGGATCATATCAGAAAGCAGTGAATCTATCATAGTAGTAACAGAGGACTTTTTATTTTCTCCATGATTTCTCATTGAATCCATGTGGTCCCAAGGATGCTTCCCTAAGTAAGCCTAACCTTATTTGAGTGTGTCTATTTAGCAGTATAAATATTTTACAATTTGGATTATTTGATTACAATGGAGTAAATAGGAGACAGCCTTTCCGTAATTTAGAACTTTCTGGGTAACGGGTTTCCAGATAATGGATCCCATACCTGTACAAAATTATTATAATTACATTAATGTAAAAACTTCTATTACTGTATATGTTTATCCTTATGGCATACCAGATAGAAAGACAGGATAGAATATTTAAAAAAAATAAGTTAAACAATGTATTCGCCAGGATCACCTAAGTGATGGTCTGTTGTCTATGTATTATAACCTTAGGTGGCCATAGACATTAAGATTTATTTTCTCCCTTTAGTGCGATCTGACAAATCTGTAAAATTATTGTGAGGTTAGTGGCCTGGAAAAATTGTGCATCTAGAGATTTTTCGTCTCACATCGGTCAGAAAATCGGTCGGTATAGAAAATTTTAATCATTCACAGTGAAATGTATCCATTGTTCAGTTGTTTGCAGGGTCAAGCAGACACAGTTTTCCTGGATTCGACTAAACAATATCACTTGAAATGGTCTTTTTAGTAGATTGTACATTTAATTGATCGTTTAAAAAACTTAAAGGAATACTGTCATGGGAAAAAATGTTTTTTTCTAAATGCATCAGTTAATAGAGTTGCTTCAGCAGAATTCTGCAGAAGTTTTTACATATTTTTAAATCTGACATGGGGCTAGACATATTGTAAATTTCCCAGCTGCCCCAAGTCATGTGACTTGTGCTCTGATAAACTTCAATCACTCTTTACTGCTGTACTGCAAGTTGGAGTGATATCACCCCCTCCCTTTTATCCCCCAGCAGCCTAACAACAGAACAATGGGAAGGTAACCAGATAACAGATCCCTAACACAACATAACAGCTGCCTGTTAGATCTAAGAACAACACTCATTAGTAAAAACCCATGTCCCACTGCATTCCATTCAGTTACATTGAGAAGGAAAACAACAGCAGTTCCCTCCTAAAGTGCTGGCACAAGTCACATGACATGGGGCAGCTGGGAAATTGACAAAATGTCTACCTCCATGTCAGATTTCAAAATTGAATATAAAAAAATCTGTTTGCTCTTTTGAGAAATGGATTGCAGTAGAGACGTCTGCTGGTGCAGCACTATTAACTGATGCATTTTGAAAAAAACATATTTTCCCATGACAGTATCCCTTTAACATCTATGGCCAAGTTTATACTTTAGTCACAGTTAATATTTAACAAGGTCTATATCTTCTAGGTTCTTCAGTATTAATCATAAATGAAATAGTGGCACAGTTTTCTTCTTTTAGCTCTTAATCCATCATAACGCATAGAGAGGCCTGGACTGTGTGTTATACAATGTGTTGCACTAATTCATACATTTAATCAGGGGCGTAACTATAGAGTAAGCAGACCCTGTGGCTGCAGGGGGCCCAGAGGGTATAGGAGCCCCATGAGGCCATAATTCATATACAGTCTCAATAAAATATTGGTAAGACCAAAGTCAACCTCTAAATATTTTGGGGGTCTGAAAGATTATTTGCAGTGATGCCCAGTTTACTTCATGGGTAGGTTTAACAATGAAGGAAATAAAACACCATTGCTCAATAACTGACTGAGTTAACTGACAGCAATGTCATAGAGTTCCCCTATTTACTATTTTAGATTTGAAGGCTAGTATTATTTGCAAAACCACAGAGCCTTTGGGGGCAGAGTGGTTATAAGGCTCATCTAACATCTAGATGCACACATAATAAATTTATCTATACCAGTTCAGCCAAGACTACAGATTGTAAAACCTAATTCCTTTGTCTCCTCCCTACAGGCAACACAAAGGCATTAGAAACATTTTCTCCCTTCAAGCCATAGTAGAAGAAAAGGAGAACCATAGGGAATCTTAAATCAAACAAATGATTCCACAAGTTATGAAATTCGAAGAATTTTAGACATTTGTTGCTGCTAAACCCACTACATTAGCATTGTATATGGACATGACTGGAAATACTTCAAAAGAACGATTTTTAATTGCCTAAAAAGGACAGCGAATAAATATTCATCCTCCAATGTAACGGGCAGATTGATCAATGTCTCCCAAAGTTTCCTCGTGAGGCAACTTTGGACGACTTCAGAAAACTAGAAAGAGACATTGTTTTTCATTTTTTAATACCGATATGTGATTTTTTGAGTTATTTAGCTTTTAATTCAGCAGCTCTCCAGTGTACAATTTCAGAACTCTGGTTGAATGAAAGATTGAAATATGAATAGGAGAGGGCTGAATAGAAAGATGAGTAATAAAATGTAGCAATAACATTACATTTGTAGCCTTACAAAGCATTTGTTTTTAGATGGAGTCAGAGTCCTCCATTTGAAAGCTAGAAAGAGTCAGAAAAAGAAGGCAAATAATTCAAAATCTTTAAAAAAGAAATAATGAAGGCCAATAGAAAAGTTGCTTAAAATTAGCCTTTCTATAATATACTGAAAGTTAACTTAAAAGCGAGACACTCCTTTAATTGACCTACAAGCAAGAAACCTTGCTTGGGTTCTAGGCCCTTGCCCTCAGCAGCATTGCACAGTTTAACTAACACTGCACTAGGTCAGTCTTAAGTGAATCTATTCACTTGAACCTCAAGATAGTTTTAAAAATTTTATTATCTTAGAACACATTTGCCATCATGACATTCAAATGAGAATCTTTTTATGGCTTTTGCCTAAGTGCCAACTGCCAGTACTTTGTTGTTACTGCCCTAAGCTTCACGAACATGCACCTTTAATTACTGAGTCTGCCCATGCAAAACACGGAGCACTACTTTAATATAAATGTGCACCAATTCTATAGGAATAAGTAATGTTTTCTTTATTACATAATTTGGATATATTATGTCACATTCATTTTCATACAGACTAGTATATGCACTCTCCTAAATTATTCATCATTTGTGAATACAGTACAGGGCTCAGAAGATACTTTTATGGTTTATCATATCATTTAACTTACTTTAGCAAAAATTTTATTTTTTATATGAAATATATCAAATACGCCAGTGTCAATGTATTTCTTAGCTTCCGTCATTTTCGTGTGTTCTTGGTAACAGCAGTTCTTGCATTGATTAATAATTCACCAATTCTGCCCGCAGACATGCAGACGTGGTTAAGGATATGTTCTTTAATCCTTTCAAAGATGCCTGTCCATTTTTCTTTTCAGCTTCCCTCTCACCACTGTTACAAACATGGCACTACAAAGAGTACCTTCCAAATCTATGCTGTCAGATCACTCACAAAAGATAAAGCAGACTAAAAAAGAAAAGCATTTCTTTGACAATAGGGGTTAGTTACACTATCAGTGCTATTGTGTTGCTCATTTTAAAAGTATCTTAAGCTGCATTATAGACTTTGCTTATAGCAGATGTGAAGATGAAAACAGTAAGGCTGAAATGATGTGCTTGAATGCAAGATTCATTGTCATTGTAGTGTGACTCATACACACATTTCTATTGTAACTCCCTGCAACTGCTGCAGTCACAGTCTTAAGTAGAATAATGAAACCTCATTTCTTGCTATTTTTACCTGTGGGTAACACAATGTAGTCTGTTTGAGCAAGCCCTTGCTAAAGGGTCATCTGTAATTTACTGGTTTACCAAAGATATCCACCATCTACTGCACACTGCTCCAGTTTAAATTATACAATTCCATTGAATTTGTCACATGGTATAACTGAAAGCAAAACATCCAAGTCCTTCATTAAAACTACCGGTGGAGCATCTGGGGTTTACATTCATACCCTTGCTATGTGAGAACTCGTATATATTTTAACCCTAAAAACCTCTGGGAAACCCTAAACACTAATAAAGTGATGGTGATATTCTGTATCTTCTACTGCTGCTACTAAATGTAGAGAATGTAAAATTACTCCAAGTTTTTTTTTTGTCCCCTCAATGTTAGCGGTGCCTGCAAAATTATAAAGCTATGGGACCTGTTGTCTAGAATATTCAGGGTTTTTCCAGATAAGAGGTCTTTAAGGGAGATAATGGGGTAAAACGAGATCTATCCCTCCAAACAGGCCCGAACTGGCCATTTGTGGGTTAGGGCAAATGCCAGAGGGGCTGCTATAAGGTCCCATAGAAAGTCAGTATTTAGTGGGCTGGTGGGGGCTGTTTGGGCCTCTATGTGGGCTGATGGGCCTCTTGTGTACCTGAAATGCCAGGGCCTATTTTAATTCTCAGTCCAGTCCTGCCTCCAATGAGAAAAGCCCCAGCACAGTCGCCCTTCCCTGCTTCCTCACCACGTGCATCACTGCAAAATATATCCCTGAATGCCACTCTCACTTATCCATACAGAGTAGTGCAGCAAAGCTTCCCTTTGGTAATTCACGGAACTTTCATACACATGAGCAGTTGGCATAAACACTGGACTGGCTCCAGCTGTGCATGTGCTGAAAAGCCCTGCAAATTACCGAAGAGAAGGCAGAGGATTGGAAGATATGGAAGATGTGGCCCTTGAGCTCCACTGTGCTACTCTGATGTGTGAGATTGACATCCAGGTACACTGTTTGTAGTAATGCACTATGCAGGGAGGAAGCAGACAGGGGAGACCATGGAGGTCAATGGATGGGGATTTTCTCATTGTGGGGTTCAGATCTTCTTTAAGTGTACTAAAAATAATGTAAATATTAATTAAACCCAATAGGATAGTTTTGCCTTCGATAAGGATTACTTAGGATAAAGCACAAGCTACTGTTTTAATATTACAGATAAAAAAGCCATCCTGTAAGTCAGAGCTTTCTGGATAACGATTTTTTTTTATAATGAATCCCTGATTGGATTAGTGGAAGAGTTTATAGCCTTTTTTATTGCAGGTGAAAAAACAGCTGGAACACCAGCCTTTTTCACTTCCAGCCGAAACGTCAGTTTTTTCACCTGCAATAAAGAATTTTAAGCCCTGTGAGTGCAGCTACTTTAGTGACTTCAGACATCATTATGTGGATCTGCACCCAGGCAACAGTGACACATATATATATATATATATATAACATGGTTATGGATCACTGCTTTATAGCCTTCAGGCCTGTACTAATATGTATGCATTTTTTTTTATAGGTGCCAGTTTCAGGAGAAGCTACTCCTCGTGTTATTTCATTTATACAGGGGTACTGATGGCTAAGCGTTCTTTATGGTTTTTGATACAACGTGTAGTGTCTTTGGTGCACATTTTTGTAATCTTTTAATAAATATAAAAATCATTTGTTTCTTTGTATAAAAAAAGTCCTAACACTGGTAAAGTATCAAGACACTGCACCTATGTCAAGATAATGTTAATTCTAATCATAATCATCCACAAATCTGGATACAGTAAACAGTGATAGAAATGGAAATGTAATTTTGGATTCCATTAGCTTGTCAGTATGGACACAAGATCATTGTCCAAAACTGAGCTTGCCAGCTTTTCTATTGGCTATGTAGAACTCTGAGAAAGTCCTGCCGAACTCTGCGAATTGCATAAACATGTGTCATATGGTAAAAGTCATGAGAGGGTATAGGGATTAAAATATCTTGTTTATTTTAAAATATGCTTATTTGTAATAGTGATGTCCTTTACTAAAAAATCCTGAAGCCTGATAAAACAATGTATGTATACTACACACAGTGCTTCATTTTATTTAGATAATAGATGAAAAAAAAATTACACTGGTTCATTCTTGACATAATTAAGTATATGACAGGTATTTTAAATAATCTAATAATGCTTTCCATCAGCTGAATGACAGATCTACTTTGTCTCTAACATCTCCAAGGTAATTATGAAATGTTCTGATGTTGAATGATCTGGAAGATGTAACTTAATGAGTTCATAGTTTTTAGTGAAAAGCCTTGGGTGGGGAATAGCTTTTTCTATTCTCATTCCTGTGCCTGTGGTGTGATAGCAGAGCTTGTGCACCCTGTAAACAGCCTTAATTATATTAATAGCCGACAAACGCTAGTTTCATCTATTTTATTGCACAACTAAGGGACCTGGAAACTTAAAGTCTTGCAAGTATATATTTCATCAATTCACCTTTCTGACAGCTCTCTGTCTCACACAGTTAGTGCGCCTGTGCTTCTGTGTAATTGTGCTATCATATGGGAACATCTGGTAATCAACCAACATTAACATGATTAGCTCTGTATGTCTCTGTATTGCATTTGTTTATTCATACAGATTCACATTGGGAGCAGGATAAAAACATACCCAGGGGTTTCACAAATAAAAATAAACAAAATCATGTGTATGAGTGATGAGAATTCACGTCACAGTTAGAAGAAGGGTACAGCTCTAAATAGCTCATTGAATAAATATTTATTTTGTGTTTTGGTAAATTCTAGTTATTATGCAGAATTCACTGCATGTGGCAGCTATTTGATAAACTGTCCTTAGTTTTTAAATCTACCTAATGATATAACAAGCTTTTACAGCTATTCAGTCAAGGCATGAACAAACAAAATAGCATACTATCACTTCAGCCCTGGATCCATCCAACTCGGAGTTTGTGGGAGTTTACCCAA
This sequence comes from Xenopus borealis, assembly GCA_024363595.1. Lineage (NCBI taxonomy): Eukaryota > Metazoa > Chordata > Amphibia > Anura > Pipidae > Xenopus > Xenopus borealis. The sequence goes on from CM044432.1 coordinate 131,821,471, forward strand.
GTGTAAATAACAATGTACTGTATTGCAAGGGCTTATGACTTTAACCTTATATCTGCTAAAATCACATTGCAAATCTTGGTTTCAGCGATTTTTCATTAATGGTTAAATACCTTCCAACAGCATTGTCTACATAAACATATATTTCAGATATTTTGGAACTAAATAGAGAACCAAGTAGCACCAAGAACCAAGAGTCAAACCTGTGAGGGAAGTATTCTCCAAGGGACAGGTTTGAGTCTAACAGAACCATAAATGGATCTGTTTAATGTTTTGGAGCACAGACTACTTAAACTGAGAGAACTAGCATGTGTGGATTGGCGATCTGGGGTGTTTCGCAAATTTCTAGTAGAAATTCGCGTAAGGACGAAAAATTTGTGAAACACTGCCTCGTCTCGTTTTGGATGCGGACTCCATTTTCGGACACCGGCACCCAATGCCAGCATCGAAAATGAACGCTGGCATCCAAAAACGGATGCCCGCATCCAAAACAAGGCGCTGTCGAATTTTTGCCAGGCAAAATTTTTATGGTGTTTTGAGAATTTATTCGCCTGAGGCGAATCACCGGAATTGACCGCGAGTTCGCCCCAGGCGAATACTTTCGCCTGTAGTGGAATGGTATAAACTACAGTTTTTCTTCTGAGAGGAGAAGAGCTCAGCGGCTCAGTGCCAAAAAGCTAACCTCATACAGCTCCCATTATATGTTCTGTTGTGCACTCACTAAAGCCTGGATGTAAACACTATAGTCAAATATTTTAACACTTGCACACATAACATTTTGCAAAGTCACAACAAGAGATTAATCTCCTGTAAAAGCTTTCCTACTAGCAATAATGTGAATTGCTGGTGGTAAACCCCATTTGTTGCTTTAGTCTTCCAAAATCATTTCTTCATGAGGCAACTGATAAGGGGTCATTAATCCATAAAGTTGATTTCCAAGTTATTTCTTATTGTAGTGTAGGCACAACATAAATGGCACTTTTCTAATATATGGGCAGTGTAAAAAAAGACATCTGCCCAGATGCCGTAAGCCATAATAGCTCAGATGTTTTCTTTCAAACAATTTATCAGGAACTGCTGATTGGTTGATATAGCTGACTGAATCTGATATAAACAGTGCACTTTTTAAAAATCTCATAGCCTCCAATTAATTTAAAAGGGTACTATAAACAGGTAGGTTTCTCCAGCAATGAGTTTGCCTGGCTTTGTAAGATAGACTTCTGCAAAGTTTGTATAGGACTGACAGTATGTATACATTACTTTACAGTCTGAAACAATTTTCATGCCAGGATACAGTTTGTCAGTTTATATTGGTAAACAAGGAAGATATGATTTATTTTTTTAAGTTTGCCTGATTTTTACCTATTTTCCTAATTGCTTTTTTAAAAGGCCAACAAGCCAAAAACACATTTTAGTCTTCTGCCGTAGCACAAGGAATACCTACGCTGATATAGTTACAGTATGATAGTATCCAAAATAAAATACAATGCCCAAGTATACCTTTGTCTACTTCAGGGCAAAAGTTTGATATATCCCCTTGCAATGTTCAACACAAACTGTCTGGAAAAAAGCTAACCTTCTTTTTCCAGTGAAACTAGTGTTTCCAGTGAAACTAGTGTTTCCATATCACCAATTACAGTACGCTTAACTACACAGATATTCTGCAAATGTTATTTTGGGAAGTTACAAGTATACAACAACAATAGCTTGTTCTGAACTTTGCATTTGGAAATACCCAAATGTAAGTTTCTTTGGAAAACCAGATGAATATAATGAATTAATGCAAGTTTCTGCAGCGGATTTTGTTCAGTTATGATACTATTATTAACCATATGTGCTGCTGTCTTTAGTACATTGATTTAATTACATATTACTTGGTCATATGCATTGATTCTTTCAGAATGTTCATCTATGCATTGTTTGTCTCCTTACAGAACTGAAACAACATGAAATTAACAAGGCAAACAAAAAAATCAGGCAATGGGGATGGGGGGAGCTGGAAAGTAGACTGTGGGGGAAAGAGAGGAGTAAAAATGACATGAGTGTCTGAAGCTGTACTCCCCTGCATTCCCGTTTTATGTGTTTTCAATGGGGCTGTACTCACATAGGCGCATGTTGGCGCTGAACGCAGGAAAAATGCAGCATGTTGCAGCTAAACATTCGTTTGGCACCTACATGCGCCTGTGTGAGTACAGCCCCATTGAAAAAAATTTAATGCGTCTACTTCTGTGCTCCCCTGCAGTGGAACGCATAAAACTGGAGAGCAGGGGAGCACAGCTTCAGACACTCGTGTGGAAGAGTAAGTAATGTATCAGTGTTTGCAGATGACAAAACTATCCAGCCCAATTAATTCCACCCAGTATGTGGCATCCTTGCAACAGGATCTTGACAAACTGGCAATATGGGCAGCTAAGTGGCAAA
>CM044432.1:131875932-131895512 GCA_024363595.1 Xenopus borealis
GAATCCATTGTAAAGAGCGTAGCAGCTGTTCCAGTGCAGAAGGGACGGATATCTGGGCTCGCTGGGCTTCATGTGATTTTGCTTGTTTCTTCACGTTTGCTAATCCATTTTCATGGATGGTTTTTGCTACAGGACTGCTCCCGACTTGTTACCTTTTCTGTGCCCTGTGACTGGGAGAAGACTGGTTTAATGTTGATGCTAAATGGAGCGAGCACAGCATGGAATGACTCGTTCCTGACTGTACCACTGAAGCAGCAGCACGGGGGAAAGGACTGCTTCCCTAGAGCCCTGTTCACTTTCTTAGGCTGTAAAGACTCATACAGCACATCACTGGGTGGCCCATCGCTGTCTGGAAATCACTTGGACAAACCATTGCCACCTTCTCTGTACTGCTGGGGCCATAAGGATTAAAGTGTACGGGCCGGGCGGCCTGCAACATGTTGGCAGGGGAAGTTCCGAGGGCTGTTTGAAGGCAATACAGTGAGAATAACCATGGCAGCACGTCTTTATCCAGTAGGAACCCCTTCAAGCCCAAACAATTAGCCCCAGCTTATTAAACAGTGATTTATGTTCACCAGTCCAGGGGGATATATTTTGCAGCCCGAAAACTGTCATTTCAGAAAAGTAAAAAGCCTAGTGAACTGGATGCTGGTGGTATTGTCCTATCTTTCCCCTCAGAACAGGAGAGGCCCAAAGCTGGGATATTAATTTCCCTTGCCAGCACTTTATTCCTAGTCTTGGGGACACCCCCCAAAAAGCATCCTGCCTCCCCACTATTCCTAGTCTAGTCCTCTAGTACAAGATCTGCAAACCATATCGACATGTTGAGCTGCACCTTTGGTTTCTGCTTATAGGATTGCACACTTAATTTTGATTTATTGAGGAATCCAGGCATCCATATCTGCTTTCCTCTGCCAGATATTTTATCTTTTGGACTTATTTTATTAACAGCTTCTGCTGTGGATAAGAGCAAAATTTTCAGTGTGTGTAGAAGTTGGCTTTGGCAGTGAGCTGTTCTGCAGCTTTTTGTGTCCAACATGGCGGATTTGGAGGCGGTGCTGGCCGATGTCAGCTATCTGATGGCAATGGAGAAGAGCAAATCCACCCCGGCAGCCAGGGCCAGCAAGAAAATCGTCTTACCCGAGTCCAGGTAATGTAGGTGGCCACTGATATGATGCCCTGCTTTTTGTTAACCTCTCATAGTGTCTCCTTCATATTGTGAAGGTGATATTCCTTGTGTGGCTCTAGGTGGATTGTGGGAGATGTAGTTCACTAGAATTGAAAGCTGCAGAGTGAAATATGAAGTGGCATAAACAGCAAGCTGTCGCTGATTTGCCAGGCATTTGTATTATTTACAATCATGTATAAAAGCCCACTGTATTCTGCAGATCAATTACTTGTAATGGAAAACATACAGCTTACATACAGGAAGTAAATAAGGCCCTACTTATAAGAGTTTACAATCTACAGCATTCTAATCCTAAATAATTTTCCACATGAACAATTAAACCTATGATGGAAATCATCCACCGTGAAACCTGCAAACGCTTCATCCTTGGGATTCCAAACATGTGGCCCTCAACTGTCAGCTGGTGGGATATAGGGTGTTGTAGATTAACATCCTCTAGAGGGGCTGTAGGGTTCCCATCCCAATGCTACAACATAATGGAATCAATAATACTCTTCAGTTTGTATCTGTAATGCAACATTGTAACAGAACAGGGCCTTTGTTGTGATGCTTCAACTAGCAGTATCACTTGTCAAATTTCAGACTTTGAAGGGTTCTGAGCATTGTTGTTACACTGTGCTTGGCTGACTGCAGGTTGTAAATTCCATATACATAAGGGGTCTTCAGGTAGGCCATGGTGTTGGGGTGTACAAGCAACTCCTTCTATAATATACATTTTGTCACACCTGTAGAATTGTAACACTATCTTTATGAAAGTTTAGTTGTGGATAAGTAGCGTCACTGCAAAAATTTACCAAAATGCATTGAAGTCTATGGGTGTCAAATTTGATGCACAGCAATTTTTTTCACCCATGGAAGTAATTTTTTACTTGAAATTTTTTTTGCTCATCATTATTTGTGGCATCACGTTGTGGTTATAATGGCTTCTAGTTGTATAATCATGCCATTATTATTCATGTGTTAAAATTAATTGTACTTTACCACCCAGCTAAATTCCATGAGGAAATGAGATGTTACCTCTGAGTCTTGTGACTAGAATTAAATAGCTTGGCCTTTGGCCCTATTCATTATATGGTAAAAGGACAACATTTGCTATTTTACAAAAGGGCTACATAAGTATCTGCCTATTTTTTAAAATACAAGGCATATGGCCACTGTATACGTTAAAACTGTGCGTTTGCAGGATGACAGCGTTTTTGACATTTTATTTGACATTTGCTACTACTGCAGTATTTTAAAACATCAGCCTTGAAGGTGTATCTCATACTGTGTTTATAAACTGATGTTTAGACGACTGGCTTATATATTTTGTGCTGTGTAAACACCACCGTACTATATTTAATTCTTTATGACAGTTGGTGCAGTATACAAGGGGGCTACCCCTGCAGTTCATGGGTCTTACCGAGTAATTTTATTCAAGAGCTAGTGTTACTGAATAACCATATTTTCACTAGAACTGTAGATTGCAATGGAAGCCACATCTAGGTTCTATACATACTTGAGTCTGATATTAACTAATCACAAAAGTTGAAACCCCAAAGTGCTCATGCTATTCGAATGTCTGATGCCATTAATCCTCCTTTTATCATGTTCTTAGGATCTGTTATGTCATCCTATTTGCTACTTACTGTAACTGGCAGTTCAAAGATGCCTGCATCCATTTTTAGACTTCCTTGAGTACTACATATAAGCTTTGATGGTGCCTTGGGTGAATGTCTTGCAGTGACCTTTTAGAGGAAAGTGTTGCACTTATTTCTTGTAGCATTAGCATGGCACTTGATTTCAGAGAAGGTTCCTTATTTATTATTATTATTATTATTATTAGTTATTATGTTATTTATTTATGTTATGCATTTACATGTAAATTTTTGCTGCTAAAGGTGGCTTTTTTTATTTTTTATATTATGGCCAGGTCAAAAGCAGGAATATTTCCACAAAGAGCTTGTATAAGCAGGTTTATCTAGTACACTAAGGACCTAGTACACAATTGTATATCTTATAACTAATCTGTAAATTTGAAAAGTGCTTTTTTAGTACAGTTCAGACTGTGTGCAATTATTTGTGTCCTCTTCTCCTCATTCTACTTGTTTTGACTTTGATTGATCAAGTTTTGTCCAATCAAACATGTTTGGACTGAAGATACTGTTTGGCAAGTATATCACATAGCAGTGGAGAGACCCACACTTCCACACTTGTGTGGTCAACAGTCAAGGCTGCCATTAGAAATCACGGGGGCCCCGCACAACAAATTTTTCAGGGCCCCCTGGGCCCCGCCCACCCTGACATCGGAGCCCCATCCCCGATCCTGCCCACTCCACATAAAAGTTAGCAGACCACACAGACATCAGTGCTAAAAAGTAACCCCCGCCACACACATAAAAATTGGGGCCCCAAAGAATATTTAAAAAAAAAAAAACTTTTGCGCCAGTACCCCGTACAAGTTTAAAAAAATTGGGGCCCCAGAGAATATTTTTTAAAAAAAACTTGGCGCCAGGGCCCCCCTTACAAGTTAAAAAAAAATCGGGGCCCCACAATTTTTTTTAATTGACAGCAGGGGCAATAAAGTATTAAAATTAAACATTAGTGGCCAGGGGATTTAAAAAAAAAAACAAACAAAAAACCCCACATTGGTGTCAGTAGGATTGAACTCATGGCTTCAGGACTTCCATTACAGTGTTGGCTCTTTTCATGACATCGGGTATTTTCGCCACTTCAGAGTTCCAGTGTCGGCTCCTTCGTGACTTCGGGTCTTTCCATCGCTTCAGGACTTCGACTGTCTTCGGCACTTCCGCATTCAGCGTAGAGGAAGCAGGATGACATCGGCAGCGCTCGGAAGGGGGTCCTGGTTCTTGGAGAAAAACAGCACCGCCGGGCCCCCCTTTGTGCCCGGGCCCGGGACACTTGTCGCCCCTGTCCCCCCCGATGGCGGCCCCGTCAACAGTACTTGTTACGCAAGTACACAATATGGTATCTGAACTCACTGTCCTAGTGATCCCTAGTGGCAGCCCTGAGCTGTACACATGCTGTACATGAGTAAAATTGGAAGTTTACTGTGCATGGCCCAGGGCAGCTGCAAGAGTGCTGGGATAGGAGGCAGGATGATGGAAAGGTTCTCAGCAGTACCAAAACCAGTGTATTTTTCAGCAAAGAGGAGCAATGGGTTTGCAGGTTAGTGATAGTCATGTACTGGAGCTCACCAGTGCCATCTTCAGCTCTTTAGTCTTCTTCTGGAACGGAGTGGTGTATTGGCGCATGCGCAGTTGGAGCAGCCATCTGGTTCGTGACAACTGCACATGCACCAAAAGTGACAGAAGTTGCCGAAGGCAAGTAAGAAGACCACGAAGAAGACTGAAGAGCAGTACAATGACATTCGTGAGCTCTGCTGCTCTGACTCTGCAAGGAGAGTTAAGGTGGCCATAGACGCACAGATAATATCGTACGAAACGAATTTTCGTACGATATTCGGTGCGTGTATGGTGGGAAATGAGCCGACCAATATCGTCAGAAGATTAAGATATCGGTCGGCTGGTTGATCGGACTGGACGGAAAATTTTGATCTGATGTCTTTGAAAGCTCCCTGAACATCGGCCATTGTTAGTGCTAAATCGTCAGATACAAGTAGAATTCTATTGTTTCTACCTGTATATCTGACGATACAGATCTACACGTGTGTGTTGAAACGAACGATCTTTCTTGGAAACATCTTTTCCGAGAAAGATCGTAATTGTTACGTCTATGGCCAGCTTTAAGTAAAGAATTAGGGGCAATTAGAGGAGTTAACATCTAGGCTGGGGGTAGCAGGGGGGGGTAGGGATTTTTATTAGTAGGGGGGTTTGTTTACCCTTTAAAGGCAGTCCAACCCTAGGAAACACGGGCTGGGGGAGACTCCAAAATTCCATTTTCTGTGCTTAAATAACTGCTAAGTATACTGCTTGACTGCCTATACATTGTATCTGCTTTACAAGATATTTCCTATGAATGTGCCACATTGCTTGCTAAAGCTGTCAGTGACATCTTGCCGTATATATTTGCAGAGGCTAAAGGCCATTCTTTTCAGATGCAATGTATTTTTAACATATTTTTAGCATTAGTCATTCGAAAACTATAACAACAAACTGACGGTAGAAACAAAGGCTGTTTCTTTTTCTTCTTTAAATGGGTAGTGCACCTTTGAGTTTGCAACCTTAAATTGGTTTGCATTTTTTTTTATAGTTTTTAAATTATTTTCCTTTGTCTTCTGCCTCTTTACAGCTTTCATATGGGGGATGGCCTTAGCAGCCAACAAACAGGTTACAATTATTATCAATTATTTTTTATCAGTTTTTATTACTTAGGATTCCATCCTTTCATTCAAGCCACTGATGGGTTGATGGTTGGGTATATTTTCCCCTCACAACCTACTGCTGAAATTTAAAGTGGAGCATTGTTGAACAAATTGCTAAAAATACATGCAAAAAGTAAAACAATTAAGACCACTTGCAAAGTTTTCTGCCTAGAACGTGTTCTGGATTTTCGAGGTTCTGTGATTTGTGAGCAGTATTCTACAGTCACTGACAGTGGTCATTATTCTGGTAGGTGAGGCAAAGTCTGCTCATCAGAGAGAAGAAACTTCCTTTCTTACCAAGAGTCTGATGTGTTGTCAGCTTTGACTAGCAGGTGCATTCTACAATATGTCAAAGCTCACAGCCTGTGCTTCAGAAAAGGGTCAATCCCTGACATACAAAAGTGCAAAAATCACACTCAGAATAGAATAGTGTTTAGTAAATGGTGATCTTAGAAAATTAGAAAAAAATTAAACCCTTTTGAAGGAATCAGTTTCCAGCAACTAAGGTCAATTACTAGAGCAGTGATTCCCAACCAGTGGCTCAAGAGCAATATGTTGCTTTCTGCCCCCTTAGATATTGCTCCCAGTGCCCTCAAAGCAGGTGCTTCTCTTTGAATTCCTGACCTGAAGGCAAGTTTTAGTTGCTTAAAAAGCATGTGTACTGCCAAACGCAGCCTCCTGTAGACTGCATGCCAACATAGGAGCTGCCAATCACACATCATATTCTGCACTCCTGTTATCTTTTTGCATGATTATGTTGCTCTCCAACTTGTGACTCACTGGGAAAAAAAGGTTGAGGACCCCTGTACTAAGAGGGCCATACAGTGTCAGACTCGGATGGGGGGGTGGGAATCCAGGCCCACTGGGACTGCCACATCAAGTGGTGCACTCACCCACTCCAGACCACAGATCAGCCACCCTTTTCTGCTAACCTCAGGGCCTACCCTTGCCAGCGCCAACAAGCACATACCTGCTTTTCTTTTGTTGGACGTGGTGGGAAGATCAGTGTCAGGCTGGAGGCATAAGATCTGGGTTTGGGTCCACCAGGTTTTTTCCCATTGTCCCACTGGCCCAGTCCAACCCTGGGGCAATAAACCCTAGAAACATAAATAAATTGATTTCTAATTTTTAAATCATACTGTAAAGTAACTATGTATGCCACAGATTATTGTTTGCATCTTTTTAATGATAAACTTGGTGTCTTTTTAAGGATACATTGTTTCCGGTGTTCCTCTTGAATTAGATACCTTATGTGATTTGAATAACATCGTATGAAAACACTATTTTAATAATTTAATTATTTTTACAACTTAAAACTAATTCACATTATTTAATATACCTAGATCAACTAAGAATGGAATTAAAATAGCATTTAATTATTAAAAATTTGAAGACTTGTATATAAGATAATTATCACTAATGAGCAAAAAATAGGTTATTTAAATCCTGGGTCATGTGACACACACTGACTCTGAGAAAGTAATGTGTAAGTCAGCCTATACAGCACAACCACCGCTTATAACACTCCACAGTGTGCTTAAATAAAGCCGTCTATTTGCACCAAGTCTATGTCCTTGAATTTTCCTCCGGACTAGCGCCCATACACATGGGAGAGCAAGTTGGAGAAGGATTATACCTCCACAGGAGTAGCCGGCGTCTCATAAGGGCAGCAGCGGGGACGAAACAGCAGATTAGGTGAGCTCTGATGCGGTCCGCATAATTTCTATTCATTCGTAACTGAAGCCATAGTACTCTACCAAACTGAATTCTACAGAATCTAATTTTGCTATGTAAGCATGGCTTCACACATGGATGAACATTTTAATTATTAGAAGTATATGTACAGTTACAAATGTAAAGCTTGGCTCAGAGGTGCTGGTAAGAAACTGAAACTTGTTTTCTAACAGATAATGGGCAGAATTGGAGTATTATCCATTGATTTCTAAGCCTTTTGAACTGATAAACTGGAAAAAAAATTAATTCTTGATTAAATTTAACAATGTTTTTAGTTAAAAGTGAACTCACAAAAATGTTTTTAAAAAGTAAACCTACTTTCAAGCCACTTTGCAATATACATGCAGCTCTGGATTTAGTGGGTGGGCACTCCCCAGTGCTGCCTGGGAAGTGGCTTGGTGGCATGCTGCACCCAATATTCTGTTGCCCTTGCAAAAAATCAGGGCCTGTATAAATCATTTAACTTTTGACTTTTCATGATTTTTAATGGTTTCTGACAGTTCCCTAAGCCTAGCCCCCTGCTATCCTGCTGAGATCTATGACTACTTTGCTGAGCTTGCTGACTACTGTTACTTTGTATCAGCATACAGAACGCATTTTAGGACATCGTCCTATCAATTGGTGTGGAATGCAGCATCGAGTGGTTTTTCACTCACCCATCCTCTAACGCTGCAGTCACACCTCCGTCCTGAGCCCTCCCTCCTCAGCTATCAGCCATACGAACTCCCTCAGCCCTCCGCCTTCCTCCCTCCTCAGTTGTCCGACTTCTCTCCCTCCCTGCTCAGCCTTCCAACCTCTTTCCTCAGCACTCAGCCTTCCGATTTCCCTCATCAGCCCTCCCCCCTCAAAACTCTGTTATCGGGCTTCAGTCTTCTAAGATCCTAAAGACGCAAAAAAAAGCGTTAGTTAAAAAAAAAAAAGGTGAATAAAGCAGTGTATGCACGCTCCCCACTTTAAGGTTCTTAGAAGACTGATGCCTGAGAAGAGTTTTGAGGGGGGAGGGCTGATGAGGGAAAGCGGAAGGCTGAGTGCTGAGGAAAGAGGTCAGAACGCTGAGCCAGAAGGGCAGAAGTCGGACAACTGAGGAGGGAGGGCTGAGGGAGGAAGGTGGAGGGGTGAGTTCGTGTGGCTGATAGCTGAGGAGGGAGGGCCCAGGATGGGGTTGTGACTGCAGCATTTGAGGATGGGTGATTAAAAAAGCACCCCATGCTGCATTCCACAGCAATAGGAGGGTGCATGCAGGACATCAAAATGACAGGACGATATCCTGAAATGCCTTCCGCATCAGCAGCCAGTTGTCAGCCTGCATCCTCCAAACCCCACAATACCCTACACATACGGAACGCATTTTAGGACATCGTCGCGTCAAAACGATGTCCTGCATGCACTCTCCTACGGCTATGGAATGCAGCGTCGGGTGCTTTTTAACTCACCCATCCTCCAAAGCTGCAGTCAGGTATCGGTCATCGGTCCTCCCTTGTGAGCCCTCAGCCCTCCCACTTGAGCCCTCAGCCCTCCCTCTTGCACCCTTAGCCCTCCCTCTTGCGCCCTTAGCCCTCTCTCTTGAGACGTCAGCCCTGCCTCTTCATGCCTCATTCCTCTGTCTTCCTGAGGGCTCAAGAGGGAGGGCTGAGGGCTCAAGAGGGAGGGCTGAGGGCTCAAGAGGGAGGGCTGAGGGCTCAAGAGGGAGGGCTGAGGGCTCAAGAGGGAGGACCAATGACCGATACTTGACTGCAGCTTTGGAGGATGGGTGAGTTAAAAAGCACCCTACGCTGCATTCCATAGCCGTAGGAGGGCGCATGCAGGACATTTTTTTGACACGACGATGTCCTATAATGCGTTCCGTATACATGTGATTTCAATAAGGATAGGAACATCACAGTGCAATGCATAGTGGGGTATGTAGTTCCTGCATGCTGCCTGTTAGCTGTGGAGAAATTGGTACAATTTGTAACAACCCTGTTTGAGTCCCTCCATCCCTGCCAGGATTTCAAGTAATGCAGAACTCTTAAACAGCTGGATTTCAGCATATATATTGGCATTTATTCATACTTTTTGAATAAACAGGTAACTGTGATGGGAATATTCGGAGTTGCTTTATTATGTGGGTCTCTTTATCAAATTTTGGTTTGGAAACCGGAGTTTCCCCTTTTAAGTGAAGTATATTAGTTTTAAAATGTGTAAGATTGCATCAAATTCTCTGATGTGTAAACGCCAAGGTAGCTTTATGTATTTTACGTAGTGTATTTTTTAATCTGCACAAATTTAATTAATTTTCTGATTGTTAACTAAAGCATTACAGAAGGGAAAATAATCCCCAGTGGGCATGGGCTGTTCTGTCAGTACCTTGTTTTCCCTTACTACTCATATTAACCTGTGGGAAATACACAATAAACACAATGCAATTAAAGGCTAATTAAAGGCTTCTTGTTATGTGCATGTGTGTAATGTCACATAGATGCATAATGAACATCCCCTAACACTTGCTCATATTGCATATGCATGTGACCAAATATGGTCGCCTGCAACAGGAGCTCCTTCCCGGTGTGAATACCCTTTAATATGACATTTCTTTAAAGGAGTAGTGACATCAAAAAATGAAATTGTCAGAGGCGTTTCAGGGGCTGGTTCACCCCCCCACTCTGTGCTTTCAACTTTTAGCATTGGAGCAGGTCTGGGGGGCCCTCTTCGCTAGTGCAGTGAATGCTATTGTGCTCGCTGCACTAGCAGAGCCCAATTTCTGTGTTAAAAAATGGAAATTCAGCTCATAAAGTTACCAGAGGCAGCTTCATTGCAGGAGCAGCCCTGGGTCCCAAAATATGTAGTGTCTGACAGTCTGCAATAAACATTAATTACAGCATTTATTCTGCTTTTTGAATTATCTCATCTAATGCTTTCATGCCCCTTCCTGGTTTCATTATCTTAGATTTGTGTTTCCTGCTGTAGTTCCATGCATATCTAAACTGGTGCGTCCCAAACTGTGGGAATCCCATCTGGAATCCCATCTTGAAGGTAAATTCGAGCAGGATTGTGAGTGAGAACAAATATTTTTGTTAATATAAAGGACATCCTATATCTAAATTTCTGATTCAGGTATATGATCCATTATCCAAATAATTCAATTTTGTTTAAAAATGATATCCTTTTTCTTTGTAATAAAAAAAAATTGTACCTTGTACTTGATACCAACTAAGACATAATTAATTCTTATTGGAAGTAAAGGATTCGGCTGAATCTGAAACCTGCTAAAAAAGGATGAATCCTAGCTGAATTCAGAACCAAATCCTGGATTGGGTTTATTTAATGTTTACATAATTTTCTAGTAGACTTAAGGTATGAAGATCCAAATTATTGAAAACCCCAGGTCCCGAGCATCCTGGATAACAGGTCCCATACCTGTATTGTGGTGTTTTTGTAAATCCATAATCTTGTAATGAACTAAGTGGGGTCTTGTCAGACTTTTTTTTCAACTGAATAACTGTGAAAGCCACTGATCTAAGCTTTTTCCATGATGCTCACCCAAATTTGACCCTGGTTGGTTGTTCGGTATGCACAAAGCTGACATGATCTTGTACCCTGTACATACCCATAGATGTTGGGAAAATGGAATGTGCCAATCTGGGAGTCTATGGGAAGCTGGGCATTGGCAGCTGCACAGTACAAATACTAAATAAAAAAGAGGATTGTGTTTAGATTTATGAGCTGCACAAAATATTTAAAATATTCTTACGATGGTCACATGGCACAATATTATATGATATTATATATAGATAATATGACTAACATTTTTTATTTATTAAATTCCATAGATATTTGCAGTACTGTATCATAGACTGAAACAAATCTTAACAATGCAAGCATAAACAAACACAGACAAGAGGTCACAGGACCTGGTCTGGGTTGTGATCCTAAGAGATTGCTAGCTAGGTATCCTTTACTTGGATTGTTCAAATTGCTCATGTACAGATTGCCATCTTTTAGGTAAATATATACTGCCCATGTCAAATGGGGCAAGCTGGACGGCAAGGGAGCATGGTAATGATCTAAAAGGTTATGACATAAATGGAGAGTATCTGTCACAGATGAGGAGGAAATTAAATAAGGGTAGGTAGAAATGATGGAGCGCCAGGGATGAAGCTGAGCTGAAAGCATTGACTAGAGCAGTGGTCCTCAAACTTGGCCCTCCAGCTGTTAAGGAACTTCAAGTCCCACAATGCATTTGCCTGACTGTGGCTGTCATACTCCATCATTGCATTGTGGGACTTGTAGTTCCTTAACAGCTGGAGGGCCAAGTTTGAGGACCACTGGACTAGAGGTATTTGTGGGGGCGGAACAACTGTTAATTACAATACTGGCCCTGGCTTTAGCTAGTGAAATACTGGCCAGGTGGTCACTTTTATTTACAGATAAAGCAGACAATAAATTCTTGTTAGCATTAAAAGCAAATGACTTGCTCACTGAACACCTTTGTATGCAGTACCTTTTAATATAACATATATCATCACTTTTACTTGTGTATATTCCTGCATCAACATTTTATTCAGTGATACGTATTTCTATCTTTTCATTTATGCTCTTGAGAAATTCTTTTGAAAATGCATCCCTTGCATACTGCCTGTTTTTGTCTCTCATCAACTTCCCTATTGGTCATCCTGTACATGTTGCTCAGCCTGTGGTTAAGCCATGGTGGGAGGACTCAAGTTTACTTATCAGCAATTTGGACAGCTATTGTTGGCTCCCAAAGGAGGAAGAGTGATCTGAAGACACGTCTCAGTTGAAATCGTTTTAATAAAACACATTTGTTTGCATGGCGCTTATAACGAACTAAGGCAAATAATATATTCCTTATAAATTAGCAAGTGTTTTCTTTAGATGTCTTTCTCCAGTCTCCACTTTAATTACGTGGTATGCCTTTGTAAATCAGCAATAATTTAAAAAGTGGTGTAAAGACTTTATGAAGAAGTATGGTGGAGTGTGAAATTCTATCATAAATGGAAAACCCTTCATATAAATCTTATTGAAATGAGCTGCTTTTTAATGCAACATTTTACTCTACATTTAAGACCTTAATTAAATATATGTTTTATAATATGTTCAAATATATTTTAATTATGTCTTTAAAAATCCTAACCCCCTAATCCAGTGATCCCCAACCAGTTGTTTGCGAGCAACATGTTGCTCTCCAACCCCTTGGATGTTGCTCCCAGTGGCCTCAAAGCAGGTGCTTATTTTTGAATTACTGGCTTAGAGGCAAGTTTTGGTTGCATAAAAAACAGATGTTCTGCCAAACATTCTCTCCTGTAGGCTGCCAGTCCATATAGGTGTTACCAAAAAGCCAATCAGAGCTCTTATTTGACATCCCCATGGACTTTTTCATGCTTGTTTTGCTCTCCAACTCTTTTTTAAATTTAAATGTGGCTCACAAGCAAAAAAGGTTGGGGACCCCTGCCCTAATCTAACAGAAAATAGTTGAATTATGACGGTATAAAGTGAATGCAGGTCGAATGCTTAAATTCAGTTCACTGAACTCCTGTGTGAAGATCCTTACATCACAAAGTACTGATTATAATAGACAGGGGCATAACTACCGGGGGCCCCCTGCCCCTTACCCACCACAGTGTGCATCGGCACAGTTGTGCATGAGCAGAGATTGCGCATGCACAAGCATTCTGTTTTCCCCCCCACAATTTCGCATGCACGTTGCATGCAGGTTTTTTTGTCGCTACCCGGAGATCATGTTTGCAGGGAGCTGGTCAGGGCCCGGCAGTGCCCACAGGATCTGAGGCCTACAAGATCCAGGGCCTACCTGGGTTTTTTTTCCCCTGTGTCCCACTGGCCCAGTCTGACCCTGATGCATTTGGACTTTGGACCAGCAGTTTGCAACCAGGGACAGGGGCAGAATTTTAAATTAGGCCTCATTGCATGATCACCACTCGCTTGCTTCTCTGTCATTCTCCGTACACCATCTTACTTCTGCCATTGCTGCAGCTCTTCCTTCACTGGAATCACCTCCACTGGGAACTATGCAGGTGGCTGTCAATACCTCTCAATCCCCAGTTGGAGATGTGTTTATCAGGTGGCATGCCACCCCAGATGTTTGCCACCTTAGGCCTGGGCCTTTGTGGCCTGACCAGGGATATGTGTATGGACATGGACAACTGTATGTGTTGGTCATTTGATGCTCCTCAGAGCAGTTCTGACCAGCCTCCTTGATAAAAGTCCATTTTTAGGCCTGAAATGTCGCTGTGATGCCCAGAAGTCTGCAATAAAGGCACTTTTATTTTTCACAAGTACAAGTGGTGCTGTTCAATCTTTACTTCTGCAACCTCCTTTACCAACCTGCGGTTACAGGCGATACAGTTGTGCTCATAAGTTTACATACCCTGGCAGAATTTATGATTTCTTAACTTTTTTTCAGAGAATATGAATGATAACACCTTGCCTCAGGTGGCACGGAGCAGCCAGTTACAAGGAGTGGCAAAAAGCAGACTTTCTGCGTTTTAACCTGGAAATTTGGCTCAGCTAGTGCAGAGAGCGCAATTGCTCTCAATGCACTAGCGATACTACCCCCCCTTTGACCCGTTCTGGGGCCGATACCTCAGGCGGGGGCAGCCCCATAAATGCTGCTGGTTGTGGCCAAAAAGTTGAATTTTAGTCTCATCACTCCAAATGACTTTGTGCCAGAAGGTTTGAGGCTTGTCTCTGTGCTGTTTGGCATATTGTAAGCGGGATACGTTGTGGCATTTGCATAGTAAGGGCTTTCTTCTGGCAACTGAACCATGTAGCCCATCTTTCTTCATGTGCCTCCTTATTGTGCATCTTGCAACAGTCACACCACATTTTTTCAGAGAGTCTTGTATTTCACCTGAAGTTATTTGTGGGTTTCCCTTGCATCCCGAACAATTTTTTGGCAGTTGTGGCTGAAATTTTAGTTTTATTTGGTTTGGTTTCAACAGAACCCCTAATTTTCCACTTCTTAATTAGAGTTTGAACACTGCTGATATCAATTCCTTTGATATTTGATATCAATTCCTTTGATATCCCTTTCCTGTTTTATCGAGTTCAACTACCTTTTCCCGCAGATCCTTTGACAATTCTTTTGCTTTCCCCATGACCACATGGCCACACGTGGAGATTTCGGGGAGATCTGTCAGGCAATTTTGAGCGACTTTTAAAATCGCGTTGCCGCGTGTGAATAATCGCAAGCGACTTTACGTGTAGCGGGTGTGCACCGCTACCAAGCTATTCGGGGAGATTAGTCGCCAGGCGACATCTCCCCGAAATCTCCACGTGTGGCCTTACCCTTAGATTCCAAAAAACATCAGTGCAGCACTGTATGAAAGATTCAAGGGTCTGTCAGGAGTCCAGAAAGTCACTGACCTTTTATACACACCCACTAATTAAAAGCAAACAGATTACTAGTGTAGATGGTTACCTTTAATAGCCATGCTAATCCTTTTGTTTCAAGTTAGATTGCATATTATCAGGCCAAATCACCAGGGTGTGTAAACTTTTGATCAGGGTCATTTGGGTAGTTTGTGTAGTGATTTAAAAAGATTAAACACGGTTGTTTAACAATAAATGGCTTCAGCCAACCACTAACCATGAGTGAAAGAAAAGTTTTTGTGTTATCATTCATATTCTCTGAAAAATGGTTAAGAAATCATAAATTCTGCCAGGATATGTACAGTTATGAGCACAAATATATATGCTTCTTTTCCAGTTAGCTGGGTGTTAATGTGGTTATAGCTTGTCTCTGGTGAGCCTTATGCGGCCTGATATCAGCCCATCCAATAAATATTTTTTTGTTGTTTTTTGTTGTACTGGTAGAAGGGAAGTGCCCACATTTGCTGAAATAACCAAGGATATAATTATATGGTTATAGGGTTGCCACCTTTTCATTCTTTTGAATCCGGACAGGGGGCAGCACCAGTGATGTCATTGGCAGGATTGATGAGGTAAGGGGAAGGGCCAGTGATGTAGAGGGGTAGGTCATTGACACAGTGGTCTAAGATTGGCCAAGTCACACCAGATGCAGGGGACAGGTTTTCCAACTGGACAGTGGGTGTAAAAATGATCTGGTTCAAAACTGGACAGGAGGCAACCCTATATGGTTAGCATAGAGTATTAGAATGATGAGGACCTAATGCCAGTGCTGTAGTTAGCAGTACAATCGTATTAGTGACAGGTGGTAATATTCACACACTGTCCTGGCAGTGACAATCTGTCTTCTACCCACTTCTAAAATTTAAGACTGAAGTTTTTTGACCTTGCATAGGTAGATACTACAATTTGTGTTTGTGTGTGTGTGTGTGTGTATATATATATATATATATATATATATATATATATATATATATATATATATATATATATATATATATATATATATATATATATATATAATATCAGAAGTGACTGCTGTTAATATAACCCCCCTGCTATTGAAGTAGGACTCCAGTACTTTGATGTCAGTGTTTCTTGCAGCATATTTTGGAAACATTATATTGGATATTGTATTACCATAGTTATAAGTTATAGTCCTAGATTCTGCTTGAATTCTCATATGACTAAATATGTTAAATATGTGTTATTGAAAGACTCCTGCTGCCTAAAAACGGGAATGAACAAAATGTTTTCATTCACATGTAGGTTATTCCAAACCAGCTTTTTCTTAAATTGCATATGAAATCCTCATTTTGTTGTGGTTGCTTATCGGCTAGCTGCAGGCATTTTTTGTGTGTTGTACATAGAACCCATCAATCCCTACCTATTGAGTAGAGCCCTTCAGTGTGAATGCAGCTAGAAAGAAAAAATATGTATTTATAAATAATCTGTAGACTAGTGCTGAGCACTTTCAGGTGCTAACTGTGCCTGTGAACCACACTCAAATAAAATAATTGGTTTGCATTAAAGCAATCCAGCACTGGAGGCCACCATTAGCTGTCTTCCCATCAGTCTATGTATTTAAAGGGCAAGGAAAGTCTAAAATAGAATAAGGCTAGAAATGCTATATTTTGTATACTAAACCTAAACATGAACTGCACCACAAGCCTAATCAAACAAATGATTTATGCTTTCAAAGTTGGCCACAGGGGGCTGTCGTCTTGTAACTTTGTTATACATCTTTACAAGACAAGACTACATACACATGCTCAGTGTGGCCTGGGCTGCTTAGGGATCGTCATAAATGATCAAAAAACAAAGCTGCTTGAGTACTTCCCCTGCTGTTCATAAGTATGATTGTTTCCCTGCCAGAAGTTAGGGAACGTCTGACAATTCCTATCCACAGCACTAAATGAAGGGAGAATTTCACTGCATACATTTAGTATACACATGTACACATTTTTTAATTAAAGTATATTGGAGATAGATTTCTTTTTCATGAAAGAAAGTAAAAATGGGATTTTATTTCTTTGTCTTTCCTTGCCCTTTAAGGCAGGTTTAACCCTAATCAGGCACTTTGAGAAAGGCCCTGGAGGGGGCTGAACCGTCCGTCTGTGTTTGAACAATAGATTTTTTTATTATTTTTAAGACCTGAGAGTGCGGATCGCATTAGTTGGATTTAGAGTTAAATTATTGATGCTGCATCTCATCTTTACTTTCATGGTTAGGATGAGGAGTGGAGTGGAGTGGAGTACACATCTGATGTGAGATCATAGAGTTGTATGTTTCTGTGCCTGGCCTTAAGTTCTGTTTGCAAAATTCTATATGCAAGAGAATAAAAGGTTTTAATTGGAGTTGTGGAGAAATCAATTTCTCTGCTCCAGCTTGAATCAATGCTACCGTATTCACTTGGGTATGTAATAAGCACCTTGTATATGCTGGTTTTAATTTGCTTGTTAGGGAACAGCCTTGTCCCCATAGGGCAGCTTACACAACAATGGTGTTTTCTATGGTTCTTTTTCCATGAGTTCTATTTATAAGGTTAAGCTGTTCTGCAACATTGTAACATTGAGGCATATTCACACATACAAAATATGTTTGTATGAAATAAATTCAAATGTGTAAACCTGTAAGGAGTCCCCTTCCAGCTGCCTGACTGCTGTGAAGGTTTTATATGGTCACATTTATTGATTTTAGTCAGTGGGTTTGACACCTGTCATAATTTAAATTCTTTAAGAGAGCACAGGTATAGGACCTGTTTTCCAGAATGCTCAGCACCTGGGGGGTTTCCATATAAGGGATTTTTCCATAATTTGGATCTTCGTACCTTAAGTCTACTAGAAAATCATGTAAACATTAAATAAACCCAATAGGTTGGTTTTGCTTCCAATAAGGATTAATGATGTTGTAGTTTGGATCAAGTACAAGGCACTGTTTTATTATTACAGAGTAAAAGGAAATCATTTAAAATAATTTGGATTATTTGATTATAATGGAGTCTATGGGAGATGGCATTTCTGTAATTCTGAGCTTTCTGGATAACGGGTTTCCGGATAACAGATCCTAAACCGGTACTTCCATTTTTAAAATGATCCCATAGGGATTTATGAGCAGTAAAATTTTTCTGTTTGGGCTTTTGTAAAACTTTTTCAGGGTTTATTATGCAACAAAACCCGTCAAAGTCACGTAGAAGTCAATTGCTGATATCCCTTTTGCTATTGGAATATGTTTCTGACATTTCGAGGCTTGTTTTTGAGCGTCAAAAAAAAGTTGTGGTTTTCAAGCGACAAGTTAGATTTCGATTCAATTTGTCGCGTGATTTTGATGTGACTTCTCCTACGTGTGCTCTTCTTATTTGGGTTTTTTAGTAAATGAAGGACATTTGTGGTTGGGAGTTTGGTCATTTAAAAAAAAAAAAAAAATATTATATATATTTAAAAATTAGGACAAAAACGAGTTTTAATAAATACCAACTTAGGTTTATACATTATGAAACCCTCGATTAATTTCCCCCTTTTTATACATTTAAACTTTTTAGTTAGTATAAATTTATCAAGCTGTAAAAAATACAAAATATAGATAGATTTAAAATTACAAACTTCTTTTCTGTACTACTTTAAGCAGAAAGCCATATATTTGCATTTTGTTAAACTCAATCTGATGTTCTTTTTTCACTTTCATTTTAGAATTCCTATAAAGGCAAGGTCTATTGGCCACATGTACAGTAGTTCTCCAATTAGACTTTATTGACTGTAACATGTCCATAGAATTATTTGTAAGAAATCCTTGTTTATAATGGCTTCTGAAACTGTAAAACAGCATATGATTGGCTTTTCCCATGGGAAATCATGGACAGAAATACATTGTCTATCATAAAACTATTTTATGAGCTATAGGGGAGGTAGACATATTCTGAAAAAAGACTTTCTATAAAAAATGTGTGTATTTAAATGTGTTTTTTTGCTCTAAATTATGCCAGGGAAATGTGTACTGTTTTTATAAAAAAAACCTGACTGTATGTAGTGAAAGTCTTCCTTCATTTACTGCTGTGGATAGGTATTCTCAGACAGTCCCTAAATGCTGTGCAGGGAAACAGTCATACATCTGAACAGCAGGGGAAGCCCCCGCCTTACTTCCCAGCCATGCAGAACTCCAGCCAGCAGCTTTGTTTCCCTGTAGAGCAGTCGGTGACTGTGTTATAGATTTGTACTGGATTTTATTTTTGCCTTTACATCCCCTTTAATGTTTCCAGCTCCAGCTGTAGGGACAAAAATCATGGAGCCAGATTTAAACAGATAAACTGGGATTCTATTTGGAGGATTATTTTGCTGCAGCCACTGGTTCTGGAGCGTTGGAGAAAGTTTGTATTAAAGGACCAGTAACATCAAAATTTTTTATTGTTTTAAAGTAATCGTATAATGCATTGTTGCCCTGCACTGGGAAAACTGCAGTGTTTGCTTCAGAAACACAACTATTGTTTATATAAATAAGCTGTTGTGTAGGCATGGGGGCAACTAGTCAAAGGGAAAAGGCTCAAGTTACACAGCAGATAAGCTCTGTAGAACATAATGTTATCTGTTATCCATTACTTATCTTGTGCCATATAGCCGTTTTTCAATTTCCACCATTGCTACTTAGCAGCTTCTTTATATGAACGTGTTTCTGAAGCAAACACTGCAGTTTTTCCAGTGCAGGGCAACAATGCATTATATGATTACTTTAAAACAATTTCCGTGTGTAATTAGCGCTGAAAATTTTTCATTTTAAGCCAGTGCAGAGTGAGGGAAGGCTTTTGGGGATATTGGTCACCTCATAATCGCGGCGATTAGTCGCCAGGCGACTCAATCTCCCCAAATAGCCTAGTGTGTCACAGCCCTAAAACACTTAAATTTTTTTGGTGTTACTGCTCCTTTAAACAATACAAAAACTTTAAAATCCACATTAGAT
>CM044432.1:131901722-131922532 GCA_024363595.1 Xenopus borealis
CATGTTGTCTTGCAAGTTTAAAGGAACAGTAACACCAAAAAATGAAAGTGTTTTAAAGTAAACCGAGCGGTAGGTAAAAAGTTTGAGGCATTTCCCAGGGGGTAAATTAGGCTGGGGGGAGGAGGGAGGCGGGTCTACAGCGGTGGGTGGGGTGTATGGGTTTTTTCCATCAGGTTGAATTCTCTTTAATTTACTTAAAAGGCATATACTGGAATGTAATCTCTGGGATAATGCTATTGGGCCTCAATAGTTATTTAAAAACACTATACCAAAGTATATTAGGGAGAGTGTTACATGGTTGCTGAGATCACCAGGATTTGGGAGGTAATTGTATTTACTGCATTTGTTAAGGTGGCCATAGACGCACAGATAATATTGTACGAAACTAATTTTTCATATGATATGCGGTGCATTTATGGTGGGAAAGGAGCCAACAAATATCGGCAGAAGACTTGGATATCGGTCGGTTTGTTGGAAAATTTTGAACATCTGCCATTGTTTAGTGCTGAATCGTCCGATACAGGTACAATTCTATTGTTTCTACCTATTTATCTGACGATTCAGCTCTATACGTGTATATTGAAACGAACGATCTTTCTTGGAAAAGATCTTTTCAAAACAAGATTGTAATTGTACCATATGGCTGCAATTAGGCTTACTGTAAAAGTAATTGTTTAATTCTTGCAGACCCATACTGGTGCTTTTAGTTCATAGGATTTGATATTGAAAACCCACCTATAATTTTTGCAAATATCCATTCCTATGCAATCATCTAAACCAGTCATCCATAAGCAGTGCCTCATAAGCAACATGTTGCTCTCCAACCTCTTTTATGTTGCCCTCAGTGGCATCAAAGCAAGCGCTTTTTTTTCAATTCCTGCTTTGGATGCAAGTGTTGGTTGCATGAAATCCTGGTATACAGCACACACAGCCTCCTGTAGGCTGCCAGTCAACATAAGGGCTGCCAGTCAACATAAGGGCTGCCAGTAAACATAAGGGCTGCCAAATGGCCATTTACAGCACTTATTTTGCACCAGGATGTTTTTTCATGCTTGTGTTGTGTCTCAGCTTGTTTTACATCTGAATGTGACTGAATTAAAAGTTGGGGATCTAAACCCTTCTACCTCTGGCCTACTGTACATTTGTTTGTGTGTTAAAGCATTCCTCCTCCACACCGAATGTATTCCATATATCTAACACCTGGTCTGTAACTTTTAATGTGATACTGTCAAACGCTATGTTTCTTCAGTGCCATGTGGTTGCTCAAAGATAGCTAAGGCATTGATTGGAAAATTGGCAGTTCTTGGAAACTATGGCAAAGTGCATACAGTATATGCATCCTGTTTTTATCAAAACTATCGGTAGAAAAAGTATGCAAAGCCAAAAATATAGTGATATTTTAGTGTATAGATAATAAACAGATATTTTTTTTCAGCAAATGCCCCGTTGGCACCAGTCAGCGTGCGCACACACACAGCGTATATCTGTATGCAGAAATGTCAATGTACTTTTTTGCATTGTAGGCTGCTCTGTGTGTTCATAGGCCAATGCTATGTTGATGATGCTGTGTCTGTGCACACACATTCAGGGAATGAAGGCAATAGGAGTTCTATATTAAAGGAGACATATAGGATACTTGAACCCCCCCCCCCCCCCCCCCCCCCCCCGTGTGACTGCAGGGCTACGATTGGAATAGCCAATCATAGCCCTGCAGTCACACAAGCAAAGAGCAATATCAGTTTTCTGTCAGGTCGACTGTTCTTGTTCTACAGTGCAATGTTCTGAGTGCAGCAGGCTCTCATTGCACAGTCTGAGAAAGGAGGCAGTAAGAAATTAAACAGATGGGTTGAATTTTATTAGCCCTTTTTTTCTATAAGAGTATAATGCACTGGCACAACTTGTTTTTCCGCACAATAGGTCTCCTTTAAAGGGGTGGTTCACCCGAAAATTTTTATTCTAAGCAACTCAGTAAACATTTGTAACACTTTTAATCTTGTTTGTAAATGCAATTGCAGTTGAAAGCAGCATTGTATCCCCCCATTGCACAATCCTGCAACTGAGCATTGAACTGTTAAGGTGGCTATATAAGAAAAGCCCCCCATACATGAGTTTAATAAATGTGGCCTGTGCTGAACATACTTTATGATTAGTGTTTTAATAAAAAAAAATGGCTTTTGTTGCTTGCACTAGGGCACAGGACATAATGTATGAATTTGAAAGTACAGGTATGGGACCTGGGATTTTAACTATTTCCATAATTTGGATCTTCATACCGTATGTTTATTAGAAAATCATTTAAATGTTAATTAAACCAGATAGGATGGTGTTGCGTGGTACAGGGTGAGGGAGGGCAATTTAGTAAGAGTGAAAGCAAAACAATGACCTGTTGGTGCTTTTGAATAGTATATGTTTTTTTTTATAATTAAAAGAATAGGAAATTTCACAAAGGCACATGCTGAACAAAGGTATACTGTTCCTTTAAGAAAGCTATTTTAAAAATTGTATTTTACTGAGCAATAACAACATTTTTTAGCTACTAATCAGGCAAATTTCATGTTCAGTTCATGTGAATTTTGGAAAAAAATACAACATCCAGTGAAACACAGCTTGGTGAGAGTCAGTTCAGCTTTTAAACTTTTCAGTGCTGAACACAGCACAGATAAATTGAAAGCTGAATATGTATTATCAACAATACCACAACAATTATAGCACCTTACACTCTGTTTGCCATCATTGAAACCAGTGCAATGGTTTCAATGGGATGTGAAAATTGCAGCTCAAACAGAAGAGTAGTGCATAGAAACATGTTTTCTTGTTCAATTGGACAAAATGGTTCTTTGTAAAAATCAGCACATATATTATGTGTTTTATGTTGTGTCCTGCCTGTGTTGTAGCATTCCAAATTGTCTCTCGTATGTGTAGTGTTTTGATATTATAAGTTCACTGAAACTGTGTTTGCCTATTTGGTGTTTGCTCTTGTTAATTGTAGTAATTATCTCCTAATTAATTCCGACTGAATTTTATATTGTACCATATTGTTTTGGATTTTGGAATTATTTTAGTCAAAACTCTTCTGATTCTTTGAATTTGTTGCAGGTAATCCACAATCTTCAGTAATATGTTAGTTAACATTAACAAGTGCAATTTAAGGAGAATTATACTGCTTTGTTGCATGTGAACACCTATTTAAAATGCATTTGGTGTATTGTATTAAAAGCAGTAAATCATTTTTGTTAACTGGAGTATATGGAGGAATAATTTAATATACATTTCTCCCTGCTTTTGAGCAGTGTACAGTAACTGTGCTATAGGAGATTACGGTGTTAGCCTTACCTCGTTAGGCGATTGGGAAGGTAATTGACAAAATATCCAAGCCCTAGAGAAAGGCACTTGTTTCTGTTATTGCAGGTTTTTTTTTTATTCATTCTATATCTTTCCTTCTTTTTTATTAGTATCCGCAGTGTTATGCAGAAGTACCTTGAGGAGAGAGGTGAACTTGCCTTTGACAAGATTTTTAATCAGAAGATCGGTGAGTGTCTTTTATTAAGAGATTTTATTTTTATTAATTAAAGGTTTTGTGTATCAAACAACTGCAACCTCTTTCACTACACTGTCTCATTTAATTCTTTTTATTACATTCCTTGGGATATTTCCTTGTTTTTAAGACCTTTTTTTGGGTTGTGGTATGATTAATAGTCAGCAAATCAAAAAATGACTCTTGATTCTTGCCTTGGGAGTTCTTCGAATTTAAACACTGTGACATTTTTAGTAGCACTGGAAAATTCTTTGGCACTTATGTACACTGACAAGAGAAATAAAATCTGGCTTTGTTTGTTCTTCCTAATATTGGTTACTGAAGCCACAAGGAAGCTCATACATGCATAGTGTAATAGAACGGGAGACTACAAGCCGAGAACTGATGGCATAATGTAGTATTAAACATACCCATTATATGGGACACAAGGCATGTAAAATAGAGGGTTAAATTCAGAGAAGTGCAGTAAGGGCTGCAATATTTCTACATGAATGGCTACATTCATACTGGAGAAGGATTATAATAATAGCTAGCAGTTTACAAACATTTCACTTTTGTAGAGATTATTTTAAACTCCTATTACATTTGCAGTGACTGCGTGTACAATTGTGTGCTCTCATGTCACCATTTTTAACACCAGTTTAAAATCCAAAAAATGATTATGATTATTATAATAACATAGCCAGAATGAATAACTTGACTGAGTTATTCAAAATCCCCTAAAAGAGATAATACTGAGTAGAAGGGAAAAGGGCAAAGATATAATTGTTCGGCCATCGCTGAAGGCCATTTTTGCCTGATGCATCACCCAAGTTTTTCTCTATAGCCTAACTGCTCCATCCACCATCTCACACTCCATTCATCATGCCACACTCGCTGGATGTACAGTCCAGCTAGTTTTGCAAAAATGCTTTGATGGCAAGTGAGGTGGAGGACATGTTAATTTATTTTTCAACCTTGCATAATTTTTTTTTACCCCAGCCCAGTATATATTTTTTGTTTTCTGAGGAGAGCACTTACTGGCCCAAGAAATTTGTAACCTGCAAATTAGCAATTGCTCCCACTGCAATAGACATGATGTCCAGTTGTGCCACTCTGGACCAACCACAGTGAGAGCAGATAAATGAGAAAATGGTGATGCCACAGGACAAAACACAAAAAACATGAAAATAGTCATGGGGGGGGGGGCTGTCAACAACTCTAAGCATAAGTTTGTAACAAATATCTAGCAGTATCAGCATTATTGTAATTTTATATCATGACACATTGTTCTTATTCTATCACCTTTCAATACATTTTTACTTGCCACCTAAAGCCTCTTTGGACCTGATCAGCAGGATTATTGATATTTGTTTTGGCAAAGGCATTGGTTTCCTTGATAGATATCTGGCTGGCACCTGGCCAGATACTTCTTGGACTGTATGGGTGATCCCTCTTATGTATGAACCACATTGACAGGTGGAACTGTCCTTCTCCCGATGAGATTTGCATGTAATCCCAAGAGCCAAATAATCAGATCAGCCTGATTTGGAAAACTACTTTGGTGTCTTCGATTGGGGCTGTTTGTAATCCTCATTGATCAACTGGATCTAAGTGTTTGTGGCCAGCTTCCATTTCCTTAAAGGAAGCTTATTGGGAAAAAAATGTCAAAATATGTTACTGGTCAACTGATCTGTACTGTCATCCTGCTTGGATTGGAAGTGCAATTCATACCTTTGAATAATCTGTAATTTGCACACAAACTAAGGGTCACATGAGCTATTTACTATACAGAGTTTTGTGTTTTGCTACCACACTTCTTCCTGTTTCTGCAGTAATTCTAGTCAGGTGATCTCTGAGGCAGCACAGAGAAAATCATAAAATGGCTCAAAGGAAAAGATGTAAAAAGGTAATTACTGATATCTATATTCCAGTTTGGAAAAGTTCTTTAATAGGCCACTTAATATGATATGTGTGTACAATTCTAAGCATCAATTTACTGTAGATGATGGGTAATCTTTTAGGGTAGAACTAAACAGACGTTTTTGGCTCGATCCGACGTGCTGCGACAAATGCCGGCATCAAATCGGATGCAACAGGAATAAGGTAAGAGATAGAAATGTCGGATGAAGTCGCAGCGTTCATCCAACATGAGACGACTGTCGGATGCAGATGCAGCATTTGCATCCGACAGACATTTTTATTTCGGAACACGTCAGAAACGTTTGTGAAGTTCTACCTTTGATTAAATGTGATTGATTTCTTGACAGTGTTCCCCTCCACTACTTTGCACTATTTTCTAAGCTTTGTTTCTCAATATCCTCTTTGAAACATCTCTGCGTTTTGCATCTTCAGTGCTTCAGCTATGTTCTCTCTTAACGTTGTTATGTGAAATTAGCTAACTTTTGCTCATACTCCTAAGTGTGAAACTGAAAGGGCTGAGTATTGAAACCAAAGCAATAACAAACTGAAAGAGCATTCTTTCCAACATGACAGATGTATAGAGAAGGTCAAAGTTCACTGTTCCCTTCAGTATAGATAGATATAAATAGAATATGGAATGTGTATATTTATATATATATTACACAAAATTTACCCAGCACTCCAACATAAAACCCCTAGGAAAACCTGAACTGTAACGAGTAAAAAAGAGACACTTTTAGTTACAAAGTTTGTACAAAATATGCATAAGCTGACGCGCCCCATCAGGGCAGTGTCCATGCGTCAGTCCTAACTAAGTGAAAAAAGTGTTATCTTTGGGGGGGGGGGGGGAGAAAGACCATACCTGATCTCTTTATTTGGCATGATCTCTTCCAAAGATACCATTAAGCGGGGGGTGGGGAGAGCAGGAATTAAGGAGAGAGCCACCTCCCCATACTATAAAGGAAACACAACAAAATGCAGATGCATTTTATTGTTTTATTTTTATAGTATGAGCTGCATTTTATTGTGTGTTTTTATAGTATAATAAATCAACTGCACACCTGTTATTCACTCTCACTGAACTGATGGTGCTGGTCCCCCGTAGACTGGGCAAGGTCCCTTAGCAACATCACAAATGATTTAACGGATCCATACACACACTATTTTCTTACAGTTGGGGAACGTCCCCTTTTATTATGCCACCAACAGAATCAGGATGCAGATTCAAGTGCAAAACAACCTTTATACCCAAAGCTTCTCCTTCACCCATAACACAACACATCAAGTGCAGCAATTAGCCATTTGTGTGTTTACAAAAAATCCAATATTTGAAATATAAAGTTCAATTAAGGCAATGTCCAGTCCATTCCATAACTCATCAATCATTCCAAAGTCCAATTGTGGGTCACATAATTCTCAAAATATAATAGAAAAATAAGTGTAATTACTCACAGCCAGTGGGGTTTTTAGTTAACCTTAATTCTTTATGTAATACCCCCGGCAATTCTTGTGAAAATTTTTTTTTATATTTCAAATATTGGATTTTTTGTAAACATACATTAATTGCTGTACTTGATGTGTTGTGTTGTGGGTGAAGAAGTATGAGCTTTGGGTAGTTTTGCACTTGAATCTGTATCCTGATGAAGGGAGAGTTAACCCGCAGAAACGTTGTTGGTGGCATAATAAAAGGGCAATTTCCCCAATTGCAAGAAAATTGTGTGTGCGCAAACCCGTTTAATCATTATTGCTCTTACTGGGGACTGGCCTTTACTATGGTTCGTCTCTAATATGCTTCAGTCCTGAGTAGTATTACTTCCATGATAGCAACTTTTGCCGTTACTCATAGCAATCAGCAGTTTAACTGGTCTAGTGCAGTTATAATAAAGAAGGGAATGTTAGTATATGATTCTTTTTTCTGCTTTAAATACATTAACTTATGCAGATCTATGTTTTCAATTGTAATTGAGTCATCTACTTGGCACAGTATGTCATTTTCCTCAGTTATCTTGTACCCCTTCCAATTCGCTTTGTCCAGGGTGCCTTATCTATCTGCAAATTTTTGTTCACATCTATCAGCTATGATTGTGCTAATTAAGCAGGGGTGACTGGCTGTGGCACCTGTAGTTTAACTGCAACCTTGCAGCTTTTGTGTGTAGGAGAATGCAGCTGCCCAAGTGAACATTGTGCACATACAATCATTAGCACCCACTTTGAAGGGAACACTCAGACAAAAAAATATTATATTGTTGTTATATTGCTTCTCAACTGACAGGCCATCTCTGGAATTTTATATAGTAACAGGAAGTTAAACATAGCTTTATTCCTCTTAAACATCAGAATGTGCTTGTTTTACACAGCACAAAACTCCATATAAAACAACAACAACATTTAATAGAAGATGAAAAGGAGCACTCTGTTGCTAATATGTTTGCCTGGAGCAGCGTAGTCTAGCTGGTGGCTGGATATCCCAAGCTGTCCAAAAGGAATGCCCGCTGTTATGTGTTGTTTGCAGTGTTATGTGATGCCCTTTATATAGCAGTTCTGGATAGAGCTATCTGTAGGGATGTAGGAAGTGTTATATTTATGAACTGAAGGAAAGAAAAAAAAGAAAAGACCACAACAGGACAACAATATGGAGAAAAGGAAAGTTGTTCTGTACTAGATTTGAAATTAATGTAAAAAACAATAGTATAAAATCGTTGTAATCGAATGATTCGACCGAAATTTTTTATTCGATCTGGAAAACTTAGAAAAATGCTATGGAAGCTTCCCATAGAGAAGTATAGCGATTCGGTAGGTTTAATCTGGCGAACTAGGCAGTCGAATAAAAATTTAAAGGGCAAGTAATTCGACTGTCGAAAATTCGAATATAATTTTATTCGAATCATTCCATCGAATTTTCAAAATTTGATGGTCGAAGTGGCCACAAAAAATTATTCAAAAATTCGAATCTTTTTTTGAAAATTCGATCGAATTTCGAATCATTCACACAAATGTAATAAATCTGTCCCTTGGTGTTGTGTTTTTATAGACGAGGATGAGCAGAGTATAACAGGACTTTATTAGCAGGATTGTGCAGCCATTACTCAACAGTAACATAAACTCTATTCTTCTTAAACAGTATAGACAGTACTGTGTATACACAGCATAACTCATGTGCACAGTGACCTCTGCAGGCCATTTGTATAAACACCACACTTGGTTATGGGGCCCACATAGCAGAAAAGCTGTGTAGAATACGTTTTAGTTTTTAACCAGGAAGATAAACCAGACTCAAATGCCATTCACATCTCTCTATAGAACTACGGCATGAAAAGCCTTCTGACAAAGTACATTTTTGTTGAAAAGTTATAGTTGATTTGTAGGTCCCAGGTGAACCGATGCAAAACATTGTCCCTTTATGTTGGTGTCTATCTTTTAAAGCTTAGTTGCAATCGCAAACTGGTACAAGTTGGATTTATTTCCATTTAAGAACATAATCTTATGTTTAAATAGTAAACCAAAAATAATGTTTCAATTGTGTTTCTTTCTCCAAAATAAAAGTTTTAAAAATTTCTTCCTCATCATACAAAACTTAACTGACCTTTCAGATTGTTCATATGTGTTACAGTTCTCATCATCGAAATACTTATGTATAGTGACAGATCTCATTTAAGCTCTTGAAGTAGCTCAGTAGTGACTGAAGCTTTTTTTTTCTGGTGCTAAGAAGTGTATCAATTCTGTGAAATGAAAGAACAATCTGCAATCTTTTGGCTTGCTGTGTTTTTAATAGGAAACATAAGAGAGGAAAATTAAAATTAAAGGGATACTGTCATGGGAAAATGTTTTTTTTTTTTTTCAAAATGCATCAGTTAATGTGCCGCTCCAGCAGAATTCTGTACTGAATTCCATTTCTCAAAAGAGCAAACAGATTTTTTTTCATTTTGAAATCTGACATGGGGCTAGACATATATTGTCAATTTCCCAGCTGCCCCAAGTCATTTGACTTTTGCTCTGATGAACTTCAGTCACTCTTTACTGCTGTACTGCAAGTTGGAGTGATATCACCCCCTCCCTTTCCCCCACCCGGCAGCCTAACAAAAGAACAATGGGAACAGCTGCCTTGTAAATCTAAGAACAGCACTCAATAGTAAAAACTAGTGATGGGCGAATTCCCGCGATTCACCGCCGGTGAATAAATTCGCGAAACGCCAGCAAAAAATAGCCTGGAGAAAAGTCGCTGGCGTCTCATTTTGGACACGGGCGTTCGTTTTTGGACGCTGGCGCCAATTTTCGGTGTCAAAAAAATGGACGCCGGCATCCATAAACAGACAGCGACGTCCATTTTTTCCCAACGCCATCAATGGGCACCACCGTCCAAAACGAGACGCTGAGGCGTTTCGCAAATTTTCGCTGTTTTCCTGAGAAATTTGCAAAAGATTCAGCGAAGTGAAACACCCCAGATTCGTTGTCTTGACTAATAGGATATGAAGCACACCATCCTCAGGCTTTGCCTTTATAACATTTTATTCCAGCAGAATTCACAGACAAGCTTTCGGGGGAGAACCCCTTCCTCAAGTGCATTACACACACAGTGAAACTCAAACTTTAAATGCCCCTTACATCATGTGACCATTCACCAATTTCATTAACCCCTTAACATCTTGATACAAAAATCCTTATTCCATAGCCATATAGTCTCAATTCATTTTAGGTGCATAATTCAATACCTGTAATACATAAATAATTTATCTTAGTTAAAACCAATCATTACAATTAATACATCATACAAATTGATCCAATATAAAAAAAAAACGTTTTTTAAAATACTATTCAATTATAAAAAGCATTGCAAACTAAAATTTTCATTTAATCCCATTGGCATAAGAGAATCTAGTAGTTTTATCCACACTGCCTCTTTTCTTAATAACTGTTTCCGTACGTTACCTCCTCTGATGGAACTTATTTGCTCTAATATTGTCCATCTTAGTTGCGACACTGTATGTTTGCTATGAAAAAAATGTTTAGCTACTGATAGTTCAGAGATTCTGTCTTTCTTTTCTTTCTGTTTATTTCTTTCTTCCAGCTCAGCTGTATAATTTCTTATTTTACTTTTATGTTCATTTAACTGAGTCTTAATGGATCTACTCGTCTGCCCTACATATGTTAATCCACATGGGCATTTTAACATATATATTACTTCCTTACTGTTACATGTAAAGTGCCCATTAATCCTGATGGGAAAACCTTTTGTTGGATGTGCTATTGTCTCCCCACGTATAATTCCATTACAGTGAGCACAATCCCCACATCCAAAAGTGCCATTTTTAAGGGGTGCCAGTAATCCCATATTCCTATCCTTCTTTAGGACTTTTTTAGATACCATTTCTCCTATTGTTCTCCCTGTTCTATATGAGAATAAAGGGGGATTTCTGAATAGTTTACCCATTTCTCGATCCGTTTGCAATATTTTCCAATTTTTTTTGAATTATTCGTTTTACAAACGGTGTTAGCCGACCAAAAGTTGATACAAAAGGAATTTTAGTTAATTTTGGTTTGTCCCGTTTCTTTTCTTTGTTTAATAATTCATTACGTTCCACACTTTTTATTTCTTGTTTTATCTGTTTTAATTGGTTTACATCATAACCTCTCTTTACAAATTTAGGGGTCCATTTACTAAAGTGCGGTAAATTTGACCATAAGTTTCCGCATGTTATCGCTGAGAATAATTTTCCGCCATAATATTCACAGCGACTAAGTTTACTAAACAGCGATGTGCTCAGAAGTCATTGTGATCACTTGCGGTAACTACGTTAGTTAACCCGCTTACGTTAGCGGTAATTTGAGCGAGTTGCGAATTTTCTGGCAACAAATTACGTTTGCAAATATTTATTCTAGAAAATAGTCTTGTTTTATGCGTTAATAATGGCGTTAATTATGGCAATTTTTACTGTGACATTTATGGCTAGAAATGCATCTTTCAAAACTCATAAACTTTACTGACTGATGATTATACCATCCAACAGCATTACAGAGTGACACCAATCAAACATGTCTGTATCATATAAACCCATACTTCATCCATCCACACACACACATTTCTGCGAATAGAATCCTATGAACAAGTTATCTCTTTGTATCATTTAAAAGCACAGTTTAATGAAAATCAAACTCCCATTGAGAATTTTCTGGCCAAAAAATAAGTTACCACTCTATAGATGGCGGTAAAATGTTGCGAATATTCTGGCGTTAATTTTGTCTTTCACACATTTCCCTGTTTAGTAAACCAGGCGTTAATGTGTACTTAGCGTTATTTTCAGCGGATGCGATAACTGGTGAACACATATTCTTGCGCAAGAAAATTTGCAAATTTATATTTACCGCAGGTTAATAAACTCGCGAAAACATATTCTGCTTTAAATTTGTGTCTATTTTGTGCGCAAATTTTTACAGCTCTTTAGTAAAAGGACCCCTTAGTGATCATCTCATCTGCCTCTATTTCATAAGCACTATCTTTGGAAGTATTCCGTTTAACTCTATTTAGCTGACTCCGTGGAAGGCCCTTAAAGACACCTGGAGGATGACAACTTGATGATAATAGTACAGTATTACAATCTGTGGGTTTATAGTGCATAGATGTTATTAATCCACTTTCCTCAATACTCACTTTTAAATCCAAATATGCAAGTTCTTTGTCCGAATATTCATATGTAAACTTAATTGTATCGTGTATTTGGTTAATATCCTTAACCATACATTCAAATTGCTCAGTGGTCCCGTCCCATATCAAAAAGATGTCATCCACATAGCGCCAGTAATATAAAATACAGTGACCCCACTTACTGATTCGCCCATCACTAGTAAAAACCCATGTCCCACTGCGTTCCATTCAGTTACATTGCGAAGGAAAAACAACAGCCTGCCAGAAAGCAGTTCCCTCCTAAATTGCTGTCACCTGACCAGGGGCAGCTGGGAAATTGACAAAATCTCTAGCCCCATGTCAGATTTCAAAACTGAAACTAGAAAAATCTGGTTGCTCTTTTGAGAAATGGAGTCATAGTGCAGAAGTCTGCTGGAGTAGCACTATTAACTTATGTGTTTTGAAAAAAAAAAGTTTTCCCATGATAGTATGCCTTTAATTACTTTTAGCTGGACACTTGTAAATAGGTTTAAAATCTAGTTACAGGAGAAGGAACACAAAAAATAGGGACATGCTTTAGAACATGATTCTTTTTGTTCTGTAACATTAACTGAATGCAAGTGATACTTATGCCAACCTATCAAATATAGGTATTCTGCCAGCAGGACTAATAGGCAGTTCTGAAGTGTACCCACCTCTAGTCTAGTGTTGCATATGCCTGCTGTGCTTGACTGGGTGTGGGAATAATTTTTGACATTCGTACTCCAGTCTATTAAAGGATTGCTGGGTTGGGAGAGTTTAAAAAAATAGAAAATCTGCACAGCTTTGTTTGTGATACTGACATAATTGTTCTACGGCTTGTGTCAGTGTTTCGTAATAATACAATGGCATCATGTTCTAGGAATGTCCGTATTCTTTCAAGGTTATCTTCACCCAAAAACAATTATTTTTGCATAGTGAAAAAAATGTATCCTGCAACTTTTCATCATCTATTAATGTAACATATTGTTTTAAATGTTAAAATATTAATATATTGCAACATTTTTGTTTAAAGCCACATAACCGTTCCGACAGCATGGTCTTAAGGGGTTGGACCGTTTTGCCTTTAAATTAAACTTTATATTTAAAGAATTTGCACTTGTCACTTTGGAATTGGACAAACCTTTCCCTAAAATACTGTAGTTGCACAATTGCATGACAGTTATGCTCTGTGTCATTTCTCATGGGCTTTTTTCAATGGAACTAATTTTCTAAATATATTATCAGGATATTTTACTGTTTATTCTAAATAAATATTTTCCTTTTAGTAAGAGCCAACATGTTCTTAATAGTTATTCAACTAAATACATTAAAAAATTGGTGCTGGCAGTGTTTTCTGTAGTATCAGTCCCCTCATACTTTTCCAGTTCCCTAGACACAATACTTTCCCATGATACTCCACTGTTTACAAGCTCCACATTTCCAGCACTTAAAATCATAAGCATATTATGAGGAAAAAAAAGCTAATATGTACATGATCAACACTATTTGGTTCTACAAAAAAGTGTGCTGAATGAAGGCAGATGTGGGATACTGGCAGATTCACAGGCTTGGTTTTTGTTCCCAGGGACATTCCTAAAAACTTTAAGCACTTATTTTAAATACAATACATTGCATAAACTTCAAGTAAGGAGGTCTTATTTACACAGAAATAGTTTAGCTTCCTGTGCTATTGTCTCTGGCTTTCAACTGGTAGTCCGTAGTAGCTTATGCAGATTACTTTGTAGGAATGCACCTTCCTGATGAGTGGTTGACTGTTCATGTCTCATGTAATATGTTACAAAAACAAATATTTGTTTTTTCAGCGAAGACCCAAAACCTAGCAAGCCGAGCAAAAATGTTTATCCTTTAGGGAAAAATCGCCCGTTTTGACATATAGTCATTCATTTGGGATTTATGTAAATCAAAGTTTTACCTTTGGAACTGTATCCATGTATCAGGTTGGTTTATTTTCTGTCAAAAAGTCCCTCCGGCTCAGCAGTGTCATGCAACTTGTACCCTTGACTTGTTCATTTGAGAAGTGATGAATTCTGGGACTTGAGGACCCCTCTTTTCCACAGTTGGTGGTGCACAAATTATTTCTAAAATGCCCCATCCAAACTACTGGTCTGCTTGTTCATTCCCAATACCTGTATGTGAGCATAGTGAGTCCTTGTGAGGAGTGTCCCGACATTTCTCGCGCCATGGCGATCATCCATTCAGTTGATTGCGCAGGTTAGAAAAATTTTGGCGGCTACCGATAATATCTGCAAGTATTGCTGATCTGACAATATCAATGGGACACTTCACCAGCTTCTGACAGACATAACTTTCATACGATTGTTGTCAGGGGCAGAGCATCGTCTGATCTGTTCTTTTACTACTTTATTTGATCTGAATGGTTAGTGGCAGGTCGGGGGATTGCACCACACTATCGTTTATCCAACAGCGAAGGATATCTGCACGTATATATGGCCAGCTTAAGGTAGATGGTATTTGTTGCCAGGGGTGCTCCGCCAGTGAGGCGAGTTGAGAATCTCACCTCAGATGGCAGTGCCCCACTAGGTACCACGGACGGCAATAATGCTACTCCTGGTACTTTAAGAGCCGAATTTTTGGTTTTGAAACCAGAAATTCATCCCTGCAGTGCAGATTGCATAATTACACCCTGCGCTAGCGTCCTGGTCGCTGCCCTTGTGGACCCCCCTCTGGTGCAAAAAAATTAGCGCATGTGGGAGGAGGGGGTGGCAGCAAGAGCAAGCTGCCTCAGACGGCGGAGGAGCCAGGATCACCTCTGTTTGTCGCCCTTGCTTAAACATTTGAAGCTAAGTTCCTACAGGAATTCTGTAAATCCCTCATGGTCAAGTACTCACAAGCGTGCACTGTTAAGTTTTTCAGAAATTTAGAATTAAAACAACTGGAGGTCTCTTAATATATTAATAGCAATGCTATTCTTCAATGCCATATCTCTTTCCAAGATAATTTACTTTTTTTGTGGGCATGTGCATTAGAAATATTTATTTTTAAGTGAAATATTGAAAATATTGTCTGCTCACTTCCCCTTTAACGGGACATTACATGGATAAAAACAATTGTTTTTTTCTGGTAGTGCATGTAAACTTTTTGTGTAAGTCTTGGTATGGACTTTATTATGATTCATGACAGATCAGCCTTTAGATCTGAAATGGATGTTTTTTGGAATCTATTATTTTTGGAATCCTTCTTGCATATGTTTTACTGAGACACAGGCTTTCCAGAAATCACATCACTTTCTGACATTTCAGCAGAACACATTTTTCAAGACCCTAAAAGGGAACTTGCTACTAAAACCACTGTTATCTTGTTATGGCCTGGTTTGCATCATCCTTAGCCTTATGACAAAGATGCTGAAGTAGATCCAGTGCTCCCTCTGTTGACCTTGAAATGACGAGCATGCATTATATGACATGTAAGTAACTCTGTAATCTAACTCCAACTATGTACTGCTGAATTAAAGTTGTTTTGTATCGATTATGGATATTCTTTTATCCAGTAGATTGTTAATGTAATTATTTGCTTGTACATTCTATGCAATAATGGTGTATTTAATTGCACAAGAAGGCCAAGTAGTACTGAGATCAATTTGCTAAATTCATCTACAGTTTATATTTCTGATTTTAGATATTGTCAATTAATTGCAATTTAAGTCCAGGCCCTCCAGTATGGGGCTGGCTTTGATGTTGCACAGTGTCTCCTAGTAGGCTGATGGCAACCCCCCCCCCAAAAAAAAAACTTTGTGCCCACCGTTAAACAATTTAAATTTAGTAGCATGTAATGATCACTGCTATGCTCTCAATTAAAACACAACAGTAAAACCCCCCATCATCCATATTCCTTTTAATTAATTTGTATCAGAGTTAACTCGGAGAAAAAAACGAGTGGCTGCTGGAAGGCAGGAGCTTTTTGAGTGTTGGCAATATTCATGACACTATAATCAAGATGGTGCATTGGCTGCCAGCTGTAAGGGCAAGGGCACACAACGCTTAAGGAATTCTTCTCTTCGCCTGCAGATTTTAAAGAAACAGACTAAAGCAGATCAGCTCAAATCAACTGTTTCCTTTATCTTTGTGTGGCTACACAGGGCAGAATGGGGATTGGGGTGAAAAATGCAAAACCAGGATTTTCAGATCGATCCCCACTTTGCTCTGTGTATTCACATGTGGGTGGAGAGTATAAAGCTGCTGATTTGAGCTGATCCACACCTTATTAAAATCCCCAGGTGGAGAGAAAAGTTCCTTACCCTTTGTGTGCCCTTGCCCTAATGGACTTTTAGCCAACTAGTTGTTGATTTAGAGGAAAACAATGCAAAGTTAAACCATGGCACTCCTCTTTAATAGCAGTGTGTACTGATTGCAACTAAACTTTTTACCAACCAAAATGAAAACCACAAAATCTCATGTGAGCTGTTGCAGTTTAAAGTCTAAGATAGCAATCCATATGCAAATCTTTCCCTGAAAGCTTTTTTAAATTACCAGGTAGATTTTAGATTAGGATATTGTTTGTTTGTTCATTTACATGGATGGTCAGTATGAAGTGAACTAATAGATTACATGTTTAGCTGTCCAGGCTTAACTGGGCCCAATTTGGAAACCCATGTGATGGGCCAAATGATCGGACGTATAGAGAGAGAGAGCCTACGGTGTCCTGTCGGTCGAGGACTGTATCAAAGTGCTAGTGCTCTCATTGTATTGTCAAACCTTCAGTCTCTATACAAAAGGGTGAGTTTTGTAGTTCTGGGTCTGGTGATCATTTCTTCATACATTGTGGCAGAGTCAACTTTTAGCCTAACCTGCAATGGCATTGGGTGGCGAAATATTCCACAATGGTGCCCAAAAAATCTGATGGATATTCAAGTCAAAAGACAACATTGGATGAAACATTTGCATGGCATGTAGTCAGCTTAGGCTGTAGGTAGATTTTGTTGTACATTGACATAAAGAACTGCCCCCAACATATAAAGGCATATTCTAGACCATGATATGCAAAAGCAAGCTAACCAAGGCTTGGTTCAGATGCACACCCCTGGAAAGGAAGATATAGTAATTTATAGTTTTCATAGAAGAGCAGCCACAATATCAAATCCAAAGTGAGTTTCATAATCTTGGAAGCTTCACCTTTGTACTCCTGTTCTAAATTAGTCATACTTTCATAATTAAATTCCCAAATGCAGTAAGTGTGCCAGGCTGAACTGCTTGGATGAAGGACGTGCAAGCGGCACAACAATGAAGCCTACTACTTGGATTGGAGTGCTGGCTGCTTCTCTGTGTAAGCAAGCATTGCCACTAGGAATACATAAGATCTCTTTAAGTGAGACTAGTTACATGTATTTGTATATCTAAAATGTTTTCTGATGTTTATTTTGGTTAAAATACATTACTGTCATAGCTTGTTCAGCTATTTTTCTGTTGATGGATATTCTGTATGTTCCTGCTTTTAAATGCTTACACACAGAAACACAGAATATATGTGTAAAGAGCTTCAAGACTTATTTATGTATTATTCTTTAACTTATTTTTAGTCATACATGTACTTTAAAAAGTGTCCCTAAGGGAGAAATATTCTAAGAATCTGTACTTGGGAAAATGTGAAGAGTTTTTGTTGTGTGCAATCCACTGTACTCAAATGCATTAA
Organism: Xenopus borealis; assembly: GCA_024363595.1. Classification (NCBI taxonomy): domain Eukaryota; kingdom Metazoa; phylum Chordata; class Amphibia; order Anura; family Pipidae; genus Xenopus; species Xenopus borealis. The sequence continues at coordinate 131,919,467 of CM044432.1, forward strand.
ACCTTATGAAGCATTTCACTGGCCTCTTTCTGAAATGTCAGTGGAAGGCCCTGAATGTATTTCAAAATATTCAGTAAAGAGAGACCGTTTCTTCCAATAGTTGGGAAAACTTTTAGGCAGGTTGATTGGCTATCCATAAAGTGACCATAGATTATCTTTGTGTGTAGTATAGAAAATGCTTATAAAGGACTAGATACTCGGGGATTGTTATACTTGCATAACTGCAGTAACCTATTTTAGTAAACCTAATCTTTGTTTTCATTTTCTTGTAGCAAACATATCAAAACTACAGAATGGTTGCTGTTGTTAAAAATGCAAATTAGCACTTGTTAACAATGAAGTAAATTGTTATATGTTTTTGTTGCATACATAAAGAACAAAACCAGACTTTTTTTTTTAAAGTAATGTAGTTATATATAGGGTTGTCACTTTTTCTGGAAAAGAATATTGACCTTTGTATATCTTTGTTCCCTATTAAAAACGTTGGCATGAAGGTAGGGTTGCAAACTGACCACTTTGTCAGCACCAGATTTCCGAACCTGTACCGCAACCATGATCCCTGCTTGTTTACATTCTGGAACAATGTGTTTATTAGCCTTTAGTAAACAGAAATACTGAATACAGTCTTCTCATCATGTGATGGGGCTCTTTATAGCAGAGTGCAGTGTAAGTACTGACCATGTGAATAATTATGGTGTTAGATGCTAAGACAAATTATTTGCTTTCTTCTGTGACTATTGTTTAGTTTTATTTTCCTTTATGTAATGCCTGAAAGGTAACCAAATGATTTACAGAGATGGTTCATCATTCATGTCAGTCTCTGATCCATAAGGGCATACATACACTATAAGGTCCTTCTCACATTCACAATGCAAATTCACACTAGGGTCATTTCTATTTTTTTTGAGTATTATAATCAAACTGAAAAGGTGCAGCATAATGTTAACATAGTCACCAAGTCAAAACAGTGGCCCAGGTATATCTTTCTCAGCCCGGAGGGCAAAATAACCGATAACATTCCCTAGAAGCACAAAACGCATAGGGCCATTAGATGTTCTTTTTTTAATCTAAACCAAAGTTTTTTTATTTTTTTATTTGTGACCTTGTGGATTTTCTAGTGTGCCTGAAACCCCTTTCAATTTTATTGCTAATTATGCTGCTTTTATGCATTTTTTTGGGGGGGCAGATAAAACCTTAAAAGAAACACATATATACCTAGGGAACAAATAAAAACCTTTTATTGTTTATTTTCTTTACTGTATTGCATTTATATACAACCATCTATAATCAAAAAGAAAATGACCATGGTATAGGCATATGGTACCAAATTGTTGGGTGAGCATAACGACCCAGTGACACCTGGACCCACTGGTTGCTTTCTTGGTGTCATTGTGAGCCAGTCTGAAACTAGCTGTGCATCTTCCCATAGATAATCAGCTGTTTTGCATGGGGAATAAAAGCTTGACGGCTTGAGGGATTCTTTTTGACTCATGGATGTGGATGCCAGCAGGTCTTATTTTCAGACAATGAACTGGTTAAAGAACTAAGCATATATTTTACACACATGTATGTGAAGCAAACAACCAGAAATTAAAAGAAATCCTTCTCCTACCGTATGGATTGTAACAGTTAAATATAACTTCTGAGAAATCCTGCTCCTAAGGCAACAGGAGGGAGATGTGTGTTTGTGTGAAATGTGGCAGATGGGATCAAGAATGCAGCACTTTGAACATAAAGCTGTTATCCTTAAAACGTGTGCTTGACGTCACCCTTTTTTTCCTGTGTTAAGATGTTCACGGGTTTTTGACTTAACTGGGCTCTGCTTTTGGTTAAACTAAGCCTGACAGGAGCAACTGCATCTTATATAGCGAATGGCTTCTCAACTACATCCTTGTATGGATATTGGTTTATAGAAGATTCCCCATACCATGGTCTGCACTAGTAAAGTCATACATTCACAGTCTCATGCAGACTTCTAAATGTTAAACCACACATTTTATGAGATTTATGAGTCTTAAATGCTCTCTAGCAACTATTTTCTAGTGATCTTTGTCTTTTATCACCATAAAATGGCTGTAAAGAATTATAAACAAAACTACAATGCTAGAGACTGGCATGAAATGCTTTTTATCTGTGCTATACACATTTTAGAAAATACACTTTGTTCTGGTTAAGGCCACATTAATAATTTAGTCAAAAAATGGATGAATAGTTTTGGAAAGCAAGCAGAAAGCTCATTTGACGAAGGATGTCCAGTGGTGTCCAACAGCCAGTCCACATTCACAGGAGCTTCTCTTACAATAATTTGGGTGAAACGCAATCCATCTTTTCTGATATCATTTCCAATTTGTAGTCTATAAGAAATACTAGTGCAGTACTTGCCAGTTGCATCAAATTACAGCTCTTTGCTTTACTAATAATTTATTATTTACACATGCATTCATTTACGAAAAGAAAATTTTTTGGTTACAATTAATTTTATAAGCCACATTTGCTGTGGTGAAATAGCAACTTTATGATTAAATCATCTGAAATCGTATGTCATGAAACTAAGCGTGGTGATTTGTGGATTCCACAGGTCACCCCTAATGTTTATTTTCATGACATCGGAAGCCATGAAAATAAGCGTTAGTGGTGACATGTGAAATCCACAGGTCACAACGCTTAGTTTCATGGCTTCTGGTGTCATGTCTATGGCCTTAACAGCAGTTCCCCTTATTTAGCCTGAAAGTGGATTTCACTATCCACGTTGTGAGTGATCCCTTATTGTACCTGCAACTGCTGATTTTCAGTTGGTTGTGATACATAAGCCCAATATGATTTTGTGGCACTAGTTTGTGTAATATAAATTTTTGTTAGAATGGCATTATTTTATTTGGATTTCTCACAACTGCATTGCTCTGATATTTTCTTAACCTTTGCTGGGATTTTACTGATTGTGTCAGGGCATTAGTTAAGTGATCTTTTCTTGGGTTGACTGACATTTGACCCATTGTTGAAGAAAAATACATTTGTGCTGGATGCCAAAACTTTAACCACTATGGTCTTGCAAAAATACTTTCCTTT
>CM044432.1:131939931-131957129 GCA_024363595.1 Xenopus borealis
TTAGCGAAGTCTAAGTAAATCACAGCCATCCCAGAATCGAGGTCCCTGCTTACCTACTCATTATCGAAAAAGTCGGCTGTTTTGCTCTACCGCGAATGAGATTTCCCCAGGAAATGTGAAAATCTGCTCAGTATTCCTTATATTGGTATATATTATAAAAATATTTAAAAAATCTCTTAAATCGTTTTATATTGATGATTTAAAAAAAATGCTTTCTGTTTTTTATTCACAGCCATTCTCTAAGCAAGCTGTAGATCATGTACAAGCCCATTTAGCTAAAAAACAAGTGCCACCAACATTATTTCAGGTAAGATTTTTTAATATGTGATCTAATGCTGATTGGCGGTAAGCTTTTGGGCAAGTTTTTTTCTGATATCCAAACCCAGACTTCAAGATTCTGAGGTGTTTCATCATTTAAGGAAAATCTGTTTCAACTGCCCCAAATTCCAATTTTGGTGATTTTTTTTTTACCACTTCAGTAAATGCTTGTCTTTGCTATGGTGTCCTAATTCTTGCCCTGATATTTTTGGCAAAATATGTTTTGGGATCTGGTTATTCATTTATTTGTTGTTGCTGTATAATGTGTTTATTAAACATTCAAGAATACAAAGATAAACGCAGTTTTCTGTCACACGCGTTTCCATATATGTTTAGGGTACTATATAAACCTCATTTTATTCATTAAAAAACTAGTTCATATTCCTGGGAGTGCCATTTAACATGCTGCTGTCTATTCCTTGGAATTCCGTACGAGCACCCAGGTAGTGCTACCAAACAACAGTTGTATATATTTTTGAATTTAAAAAGTATTGGTGTAAAACATCTAAAGGTAATTTAACAAATCAAACAAGGCGACTAACACGAGAATCAGTCTGTTTCCATAACCAGGAGACGCTGAAGTGTGTTGACAGTAACCAAGTTATTTGGTGACTCCTGGACAGGGGCAGACTGAGGGGGTCTGGGTCCACCAGGGCTGCTATATCAGGGCCCTCCTCCCCAGCAGCAAATCCCCCCACCCCACCAGTGCACACCTGGTTTAAGCACATCAATTCTTTATGTGATCTGGTGGGGGTTCAGGAGCGGCGGCTATGTGGAGTGGGTCTGGGCCAGTCCAACTCTGTTCCCAGATTCTTCGACCTTTTAGCAGTCCATTAAGATTTTTTGATATTTTGCACATTTTGTTGTGTAATACTACACTATGACTGGTTACATAGTCAAAATAATAGACATTTTCAACTCTTTTTGTCAGTCTGCTTGGCCTGATATTTATAAGTTTAGAATAAACCAGTTTCTGGAGTTGGATACTTAAAGGACTAGCGACACTAAAAATTAAGATGGATTGGAATGACATTCATTTTCATTTATTCACACCTTGCATATTTAAAAATGTTTTCATTGTTTTCACTTGCTTTTTAATTCACTGCATTTGTTTTGATTTTTGTTGTATTAGCTATATTTTGTTAACTCTCTAAACACAATCCAGCTCCATTGATTCAGCGGTGCCTTAAAATAATATATATTTGTTGTAGATCCCCCAAAAGACAGTATGCAACTTTTTGAACAAGAGCTTAATAAGTAGAATATATGCTGTAAATATATGCGTTAATCTTTTTTATTTATAAAAAATGTTATAAAACATGTACTGATCGTTTTTTCTTTTTTGTTTTTACATTTGCTAAACCAGATCAGTTAATGCAAATAGACATAATGGGCTAGGTATAAACAGCATTCTCCTTTCCCTCCTTTGTTGTGTATGTTTTGGCTTACACATAGGCAGAAGTCCAAACAGTAGATTACATTTTTCCTGTTTTAAGTATAGTTCAGCTCAAGTCCTAGTCATCCCAACAGAGGGGTATTTGCTTTTTTACTATGTGTAAACGCATTAAGTATACTTTCATTTCTTGATATTAAAAATCACTATACAAAGAGCACTGCTAAAATGATATGCATCCACATGTTAATTACAAGCCAGGTATGCCCCTGGACTTATGTCCCTCTTTTTCGGAAAGCTAATTTGAGGCATATGAATATGAAATATTCTAGTAAATGTATCTGGCTACCAATATAAAATGTGCCATTTACTTTATTTAGACCTTGCTCCCTTTTTGTTAGAACAACAACAATAATAGTAACAAGCTTATATACACTATTCCATTTTTACTTGTGCTCTTTAATAATGTCTCTTCTGATACATTGGCAAATAGATTTTTTTTAGCTGAAGAAACCGCTTGCAGGAATAGATTAATGCACAGACATGTCTTCTATTATAGAAGTGTTTATTGGAAATGAGGCTGAAGGAAGCTAGCAAAGCACAATGACATATAACGTGCCTAAAATAGCTTTTCTCAGGATGTCCACGTTATCTAATGAGCTGCCCTAAGCACACTGCCCAAGGCTTGATCAGCTCACAGCCTGACAGCTGTTTATCTTCGGTTGTTTTTCATCCGTCAGTGAATATCAAATGAGTTGGGAAACATTCTGCAGATGGAACATTCTGTGGGCATATATTTCATATTTTTTTCCTCTGTCTTTCATAGGGGGACACAAGTACTAGAAGTTAATTCCCTTTAGGTTGCAGGGCACTAAAATCAAAAAATCCATCACTCCACTTATAATCTTGGCTCTGTGTCCTGCCTTTTTAGTGCCCTAGTCTGAGATGGGATCAAGACAGGGGTATATTTTTGCTTATTTTAATTTATTTTACCTTGTTGATTCCTTTCATACACGACGTGGATGGTGATAACCACATGACCAGGGTCCTCTGATGCTATTTTTATTCTGTAACCTTTGTTAAATTATTGTATAAATACTATATCCTTCGGATTTTACCGCAATTCGATTGGTCGAACGATCGAATAGTAAAAATTCGACTGATCGATTAAATCATTCGAATCGATCGATTTGAACGATTTTAACCTTTGATCGAATTTTTACTATTCAATCTAAATTCACCAAAATCACTTCGCCAAATTAAACCTGGTGAAATAGCCAATCGAATAAAAATTTAAAGGGGAAATTCGAATAGTCGAATAGATTTTTATTCGTTTCGATCGAATTTACCTAATTTGCAATCGAATTTTGCAAATTAGATCGAATTTCGAATTATTCCCACATATTTAGTAAATCTGCCCCTTAATCTAAGAGACACCACTCTAGTAGCAAAGTTAAGTGCTGCCAGAAGCATCTGAAGGAAACCACTTTCTTCTATACAGCTAGGGACAGACAGAGAGAACTTAGGACGACCTGTTGAGTCTCTGCTGGTACATTTCTTCCTTTTAACCCAGTGCTAAAATCTTAAAAAGTAAAGAAGCTGCAATTGGTAGACCTATTCAGAACATTGAAGCTCAGTCCATTCTCATGTCTTGGGTGAAGAAAGTTTGTTTGAGAAACTGTGCAAGGTGGCAACTTGGTTCACACATTCACATTGCTGTTAGCATTCTTGTGTCTCAAGATGTTATGCTTAGCAGGCAAGTACTGCAGTGGTGTTGCCATACGTTTAATTTCCTTCCTTTCAGATTTCTAGCCATAATAGGAAAGACAGACAAAAGGGGACTTTGTAACTTTAAATATTACGTTATGTTAAATATTTTCTCTGATTTCATTAGGGGGACACAGGCAGCCCCTACCCAGGGGGAACTTACTGCTTCTGGTAGGTCCTAGCTTAGTTCTTGATGGCTAGTTATATCTTCCTAGTGCATTTCATTTTTTGCAGGCTTTATGAACACAGGGACATTATAGTAAACTCTTCTGGAATAAGTAAAGCTTAGTTATACTAACATGTATTGCTCTTAATTCGTTGGGGAGTCTATGGACCCAGCTTTTACTTCTCAGAGCTTCAATTATAGTACTTGGCTACATATTGTTATTTTATGTATTTCATTGATCCCCATTAGCTGTGTTCCTGTGATATTGTATACATTCCTGATTGCCCTATAGTATTTTATACTATTAAAACTTTGTGAACGTCATGTACAAATTTTTGATGTATAAATAAGTGTGCAAAGGTACAACTATTTTCCCCAATATTTGGCAAAATCAAAGGTGAAAGATATTACTCTGCAGTGCAGCTGGGACCCTCAGACATTGAAGTGATGCTACAAAACACAACAGGGTACAAAAATGCTCCGTTTCTGCATTAAAATAATCCTTTCCCTAATGTACTGATACTGCCTAGGCAACCTGCATGCAATTGATAGTGAATTAGGCACCATCTTTACCTAGGGGAGTAGTTTGTCACTAACTGAACATATTGAGTGACTGCCATTAGTTGGAAATATTTAGTTTGTGTCAATCTCTTTGATGCTAATTTCAGGTCACCTAATCTTCTTATTTTGTCAGAATGGATGCCCAAGGCATATTAATTAAATGCTCTGTTATGGCTGTTGCCATGATAACCATGAGACATTAAAACTATCCTGTTAAACGTTATGCCTGTTTGTATATTTTAGTTCTTCATTAATTCCTGGAACAAATACCTAAGTCTTTCTTACTGCACACCCACTTGTGATAGCTAGGACAATATCACTAAACTGCTGTTTTGATCATGGACATTATGTGGGAAGTCGGGAACTGTTGGGGTTGTTATTATCAAGCGCTCTAAATAGATGATGCTGGAATCAGTGGTGTAACTACTCGCTGGAGGGTCCTGGTGCAGCATTGGCACCCGGGCCCACCTATCGGGCTCTCCCACTATGAATTGCACTTTGGAGTTCTCCTAGCCTCTCCAGCGTGCCCCAAGAGGGAGCTGGCCCTGGTATAATTGCACCCCCTGCTCCCCTGGTAGTTACGCCACTGACTGGAATTCATCACACATCACTTAAAGACTATGCTACACTGGGTAAAACCACATGTACTTCTCAAGGTGTGTAATGAAAGTGAAGCCGAGTATGTACAGTACTTCTGATATAAGCTGCGTAATCGTAATCAGTGTAAAGTTGCTGCTTTTAGCTTTTTTTGTTTTTTTTTCTTGCCACTTTTAACTATGTAATGGATTCTGCCTGTTGATTTCATAAATGAACAACATCGCTTGATAAGCAGCACTTTTATGCCACTTATGACGTCGTCTTTTTGGTATAAACACTTTATACACTTGATGAATAATTCTTTATGAACTGGCCAGTATACCATTGCCTTATAGCTGCATGCAGGTATGGGATCTGTTATCCCAAAACCCATTATCCAGAAAGTTCCTGAAAGACTGTCCTCCATATACTCAATTTCATCCAAGTAATAATTTTTAAAATGATTCCTTTTTTCTCTGTTATAATAAAACAGTACCTTGTACTTGATCCCAACTAAGATATAAGTAATCCTTAATGGAACCAGAACCGACTTATTAGGTTTATTTAATTTTTACATGATTTTCTAGCAGACTTAAGGTATGAAGATCCAAATTACAGAAATATCCATTATGCTGAAAGCCCCAGGTCCCAAGCATTCTGGATAATCGTTCCAATACCTTTACTACTGTATGAACTGCCTGTTACACTAACTCTGAATCACATAAAGCAATTGGTGGTATTTATGAATTAGTACGAAGTTGTTCCTGATGCAGTGGTAGAAGATCCACATTGAGGCAGGTATAGCTGTTTACTTGTGCTTGATACTACTATTTATGTAAATAGTATCTTTAAAATGTTAGTTCTTGAAATATTGTTTTAGCTTGAAGGGTTGATGCAATGTTAGTGGAAGTGCTGATCACAGCCTCACTTTGTATCTCCAGGTAGTTGCTGGTTTAGAAGCAATGTTAATATAGATTCATGTGAAGCAAATGTTTATAATTTTAATGGCATATCTTATACCTATATGGTTTCTGCTGGTCTGTTTCAGCCATACATAGAAGAAATATGCGACAGCCTTCGTGGAAATATATTCCAGAAGTTTATAGAGAGGTAAAAATGTATAAATGTTTACGAATACATACAGATTTTTCATACATGCTGTAAAATTTAATGTCCCAGACAAATCTAATTATGTATTTCACTAATTAGAGGACTACCTCCAGACTATTGCCCAAATGGCATACATACTACTGACATGAAACACTGCTCTTGTGTATTAAAAAAGGTAGCAAAATGGGCCCAGCAGCCCTTCTGCTATCTTTGTCTGTCTTTTCACGATTTGCCACTATCCTAGAAAAACATATATTTTATTATATAATATATAATAATTTTTATAATATAGCTGCTGCAAATTATTGGACAGCCGTTTGCAGATAAAGGGGTTGTTCACCTTTAAATTAACTTTTCTATGATGTAGAGACTGACATTCTGAAACAATTTGCTATAGGTTTTCATTTTTTATTGTTATTATTTTGCTTTTTTTATTCAGCAGCTCTCTAATTCGCAATTTCATCTGTTTGCTAGGGTCCAAGTTACCCTAGCAACCATGCACTGATTTGAATAAGAGACAGGAATATGAATAGGAGAGGACCTGAATGTAAAGCTGAGTAATAAAAAGTAGCAATAACATATATGAAGCCTTACAGAGTGTTTATTTTGTAGATGGGGTCAGTGACTGCCATGAGTCAGGAGAAGGCAAATAATTAACAAACTATAAAAAATAAATAATGGACCGATTGCTTAGAATTTCTTAGAATTAGCCAATCTATAACATATTAAAAGTTAACTTGAAGATGAGCCACCTCTTTAAAATGGTTTATTAATACCAATACTTATAACACATTAAACAAATACCTTTTTTATTATTTTACAGTGACAGGTTTACTAGATTTTGCCAGTGGAAAAATGTGGAGCTAAATATTCATGTAAGTATAAATCAATCGAACATTTTTCACTTGTTAGACTTACAGGATAAGCAGAAACTGTAGAAAAGATCCACATGTTCTCAACCAATTCTGATTAATTTCCAAGCTGCTGCAAACTTTAAAGCACCTAGAGATTTTTGTTGCCCCCACTATTTCTGAGAAAGATATGAAAAAATCAGCTGCATTACTATAGAGAAAAAAAAAAGATATTGTGATCTGGAAATATCCCTGCCCAGACACATTTTAAAGAAACAGTTCGGCGTAATTATCAAAAAACTGGATAAATAGGCTGTACAAAATAAAAAAAAAATTCTAATATAGTTTGCCAAAATGTAATCTATAAAGAGTGAAATGAACGGATATATAGCATAACAGAAGAGAACACTACTTCCTGCTTTTCAGCTTTCCCTCAAGCTACTGATTTGTTACTGGCTGGTAACCTATCAGTGGAAACCAAGAGAGCAAAACAGGAAGTAGTGTTCTGGCTATTATGTTACACATCCAGTCACTCCAACTTACTATAAAACATCTTTTATTTTGCACAGCCTATCTATTTACCCAGTTTTTATTTTATACTGAACAATTCCTTTATGTTTACAGTTACTGAATCCACTGCAGCGCTTGTGCTCACGATCAAGCAGTGGGGGGGCTGGGGGTGGGCTTATGGTTGCTGTGTACCCCTCTGAGTATTTTTTTGCAGGTGGCCCACCAGGTATGCGAGTGGACAAAAAAGCAATTGGAAATATGGAGCTTCTTATTTTTTTAATAAATGTGATCATGAACAACGAAAAAAAAAAAACTCCCACAAGACCTCATTATTCATGTTATTTTTATAACATTAATTGACCCGTTCATAAAGGGTTAATGGTACTGTGATTAAAAAAACAATGAAAGAGAAATTAATGCATAGTAACACCTAACTTTATTTCTTGCAATGGCTTCTTACCAGTTGACCATGAATGACTTCAGTGTTCACAGAATAATTGGGAGAGGTGGATTTGGAGAAGTATATGGCTGTCGAAAAGCAGATACTGGTAAAATGTAAGTATACTTTTATGAGAGTGATAACAAATGTTGGTTATTATGTCCAACAACCTTAGTTTAAGTCCAGCATCTTTAGGCTAGGGACAGACTGGGAGATTCGTGGAGATTCAGTCGCCTGGCGTTTAATAGCAGGCGACAATCTCCCCGAACGTCCTTCTCCCTGTCCGTCGCTAGTTGAAATGTAAAAGCGCCGGCTCTGTGCACACGTGTGTTCCTCACGAAGTAACTTCGGGCGATTCTGGAAATCGCCGCACCGTGCACCGTGTGCACAGAGCCGCTTTTACATTTCAACTAGCGACGGACAGGGAGAAGGACGTTCGGGGAGATTGTCGCCTGCTATTAAACGCCAGGCGACTGAATCTCCCCGAATCTGCCTGTCTGTCCCCAGCCTTAGTCAGTATTGATGGTCAGGATCAATAGAGTGGTACTCAAACATCTACTGGTTACAGAAGTACTCCTTCCCATTTTTGTTTAGTTTACCATAGGCCAATCCAGGTTTTTAATGAAGTCTCAGTCTATCGAGTGTCACGTGTATGGAGACATACACCTTGTGTAGCAGTTTGTTAAGCGGCATGTATTTCTTACCATGTTTTTTTTCTTTTTGTTATTTTAGGTATGCAATGAAATGTTTAGACAAGAAAAGAATCAAGATGAAACAAGGAGAGACACTGGCCTTAAATGAAAGAATCATGTTATCCCTGGTCAGCACAGGAGTGAGTATCAACTGAAATAAATCCCTTTCCCACAAGCAATACAAATATAAGTACTGAGTTTCAGGAGAGTTAACTCTGACACCATATATCAGAAATGCTTTTGAAGGACTCTTAGGGAAGAATTGCACTTTAGATTCACAATAACTGCATTATGTTCAGCATAAAATTGTCTTCCATCACCATGGAGACCAAGGATTTTTGCAGAATTGTGAATTCTTTGCTGTTTAAACAAGTCTATGGTTGCTGAACAAAACACAGATCTATCTATGGATAATCAATAGGGCTAAATAGAAAGTACATTTCATTTTAAAGGGTTTCTTTATAGCTATCCTACTTATTTTTTTGTGATAGTTCCAATCATTTGTCCCCCAGTGTACTATATGTATCTTGATTTTGAACACACTAATATGTTCTAATTTTTCTGTGGTGTATGTATGTACTTCTAATGCAGCAACTGCACATTTTGTTCTGTTGTCGGCTTCATATTTTGGACAATTCAGAGTCTGATAAACTGACTTTCTGCTGTAATTGTTTGGAGGGCACTGTTCTTTGTAAATAAAAAAAACTGTTTAGTTGGTTCCCTTCCTGCAGACAGGAGTGAAACCTAAAAAGGAAGCATGACTACAGGTTCAAACTTTAGGTTTGTTACATCTTGTTCTCCTAACAGATTGTAAATATTCTGGTAAATGAACCAATATTTTGTGTCATACTTGTGGCCATATAGGAAACCCAAGACTGATGAAACACTCACAGATATATAGTTCCTACTCTGTGTACTTCACCTTTTACACTACTTCTTATTAACTATATTTTTTTCAGATACTTTCTTGATATAGGCTCCCCAAGAACTCTTTGTTTCAACGAAGAATTCATATTGGATTCTTTGATGGCAGAGCAGTCCCAAACATTTTCACCACTACCATGCTTTACAGTTGGTATCAGTTTGTTTTATTGAAATGCTGTCTTGGCTTTTACCAAACATACCTTGCGGTATTGCTTCCAAATGTTGTTGCCTCATCTCTTCGGAGCGAAAAAGTCCTGGTCATGAGCAAACATTCGCATTACCCTAATGTCTTTTTTGGATAGGAGATGTTTCCTTCAGGCAAACCCCTCACGCAGATTTAATTTGTGTAGCTTGTTTATAATGGTAAACCCATGCTCTTTGTTATGAGTAGTGGTGAATATTACCTGTAGGATACATGATTAAATTTCGGCACTTCATTCTAGGGATGTACCAAATCCCTATTTGTAGGATTTTATTGAATCCTGAACCGAGTCCAACCCTTAATTTGCATGTACAAATATCATGACACCATCACATGACCAGTGTCAGCTGGTTTAGGTTTTGGATTGGGTTCAGCCACACTCTTCAATTTGGCTGGATCTTGTTGAAAAAGGCTAATATTTAGTTGAATCCCGATTCACTACTTCACTGCTTCTTTCAGCATCTTTAATTGTGCTTCCAGTTTGCACTTAGCCTAGCCTGGGCAAGTTGGCAGTTATTTGAAGTCATCTGCTCTTTAGATGATCATCCAAACATTAATGTCCAGTTGTTTAGCAATCTTTCTAAACCCCTTTCTAGAATTAAAGGCATCTCAGAGAACTATTTCAATCTACTCATGGTGATACCACACATTTCAACAACAAAGCACAAACTAACCTAAGGGGCCTATTTATCATGCTGTATAAAAAAGTCGAGGATGATGGATGTTACTGATGATGTTGCCCATAGCAGCCAATCAGACATTTGGTTTTGTTTTTTTACTTGTTGGTGACTGTAGAAATCTCATTGCTGATTGGTTGATATGGGCAGCTTCATGTTTGTATGTCCAATGTTTAACACAGCATGGAAAACAGGCCCCTAAATGTTGAAATGAGTGTTGAAATGAGAGGTTTCTCCAATATCCTCTCTTGTGAAATTATAATTATTTTCCACTGAACTATATCACACTCAGTCTGTTGGTCCCATCCTCGAGTACCACATTTTTAGGCTGTTGAGTATTTTCATAGTACATCAGTGCATTAGGTAACAGAGCAGGGTTCATTATCTAATTTGCTTTTTAAACAATTACTCGTAGAACCACCCAGCAGCAATTATTGTTAATCTCTGTAAAAGCTCTCAGAATGTTTGCTTGCATCCATTTTTTTCTTTTAGTGAATTACAGCAGACATTTAATACACTGTAGTTTTTGCACTGTACTTTTATTTGTAACCCACTGGAAATGGAGGAAGGAACATAGGATAATTATTCTTAAAATGTAGCTATTACATGATCTTGTTATTTAACATTCTAGAGAAGCTAATTTTAATTGGTAATTAATTAGTAATTAGCAATGATTAGAAGATCACTGGAGGTGATTATTTTTATCCTACCCTTGATTAACTTGTGCTAAATTTAGTTTACATTAAACCAATTTGTTTTAGCTAGAATGCAATTTCTTGCATCATAATGGGTGCAAGAAGTGACATATTTGAGTTAATTTTATATTTAGCACAAATGGCAATTATTTTCTAGTCTGCAGAAAATGTGGATAATTAACCTTTAAGGTTAATGTTTTACAGTAAATTTATATAATAAACAATTGTAATCATGTTATAATGTGGTCTGGGTTGGGAGGAAAGCAAGCAAGGGAGAATAGAGAGGCAATTATACAATTTACACATTTACTGCAGACTACAAAATTTGGTATGTTGTCTAATTTTTTGCTTCCATTATAGCTGTAGCTACCAAATTTGCCTCTCAACCTTAAACTTAAATCACTCTGAAAATCACTTGGGAAAATATGTAACTAAATAAACTTATATCCGCCCACTACTAAATATAAAGTAACATTCCAAACAAAAATGGATTTGTGAAAAACCTAACTTCTGGCTAAGCCTTTTCTCACTTTGTCACAAAACAGCCTATAGATCTGTGCTGGTATATTTGAGTAGTAAATCTACAGTTTTGTTTGTTATGTCTAACTTGCCAAAAGGAAGTGAATAATGAGGTCCTTATGAGTTTCCTTTCTGCAATATCTATTTTGATGTCTCTAATAGTGATGCCAAATGGTGACGGTGTCTTTGGCCTAGTATCTGGCCCCTACTCCTGTGTCTGCTTTAGTACAAGTGTGCCTTGTAGGAATTAACCATTAAGCATATTTTACTGCAGTGCTGTTCCAGCCACTGAAGGATCAATCCATAAACATGACACTGCAATGATTATATTTCACCCTCATGGAGGACAAACCTAAAAACTGGTGATTGCCCTGGTTAATATATGACTGCCATTTGTACAGTTTCAGGGTGGGAGGGACAGTTTGACAAATGTGTTATTGCCATTAGTAATATAAAGATTTTCTTTATTGATTTTGTCTTCATGTTTTCTCAGCAAGAAGAGATCACTACTGATGGATGGGTGGTGGTTTATGTGTGTGCTTCTGTGTTGGTTGCTGTAACCATAACTCAGACAGTGGTCAATATTTGTGTCAGGTGACAGAGAGAGAGAGAGAGAGAGAGAGAGAGAGAGAGACTTCATGCACAAATCTTTCATATGAAAAAGATGTGGAGATGCCACCCTTGTTAGAAAATAAAAGTGTTGAGAGTGAATTTCACCCAAGTAGGTAATCTTTTAGATACAACAATAACCCAGTTCGAAGATCATTTATGGTGAAAAGATGAAAATGTATTTTGCTGCCCTAGATATTATGACTATGGCTGAATGACTGATACACTAATATTGTTGTATATTTGTAACACTGATGTGAATTAAGGGGCACCTGTCCAAAGTTAGACCTCCAATGGGAGGGGGCTTGAATGGAAAAAGTCCAGCAGCCACTGCTTTACGTCATTAGTCTTCCATGTATGGCAACCATAAACCCAACTCCATCAAATTTCAATGGCCAGTGATAATTATACATATTATATTTAACTTTAGCTGCTTTACTCCCCATGGATAATGGTTCCAGTAAGAGGTTCTGTATTATAAAAACATTGACCCCCTTTTTGCTGATGTTCCTTGTATTACACACATAATGTTGCTTACCTGAGCCCTCTTTCACACTAGGTAAATTGTTCAGCATACAACCCACCTTTGAACCTCTTGGTTTTTGTCTTGCGCACATATGAGGGCATGGTGTTTAATGCAATTTGCTACAGGGTATAGTCCTATAGACCTAGAGTAACAATACTGAGTTTAAAGGCAAATATCTCAGTGTGTTTTATGATGTATTGCACCTGGGCAAATTAAGTGAATTTTATTACATATTGTGTTGAGATTGTAATCTTACCAGGACAGGGCATACGGGTAATATTACCAACAATAATATAAAGTCAAGCATGCTGAGAATTAAAGTTTTAGAGTTGCATCACTGAAATGGCTTCATTAAATGCATTTTTTTATGTATTTGTAGGACTGTCCGTTCATAGTATGTATGACGTATGCATTTCATACACCTGATAAACTCTGCTTTATCCTGGACCTGATGAATGGTAAGGATATAGAATTTTTCTGTGCTTCTTATTTGTCCTACTACTGGCCTTCCTTTCTGATTAACCCCAGTTTTGCCTTATAATATGCAACTACAACACTGGGGGGCCCATTTATCAAAGGTCGAATTTCAAATTCATTGTATTCGAATCGTATTTTCTCTGAAAAAACCTTGAATGTCAGTAAGGCTATAAACATCTCTAAATGGCTCAACGGACCTCTGCCATTGACTTGTACATGAACTCGGCAGGATTTACATGGCGAATATTTGAATTAGGAATGTTTCAATTGTTTATGTGTGATAAATCTCACAATCAAATTTACATTCGAATAGGGGGATTAAAATTGGAGCGTGTGAATTTTGACACAAAAATGTGAAAATTCATATTCTAATTTACTATTCAACCCTTAATAAATCTGCCCCTAAATGTGACCATACTGGACATGTGTGGCAGTTGCAGTGCCCCTCAGACTGATAATCCTGTGATCCTTTTGAAAAATGTAAAAGAGGTACCACTTACCTTGTTCCTTCTCACTTTCACAATACAAATATAGCCATTCCTGCATTCTCAGGAGCTCAGATTTCACTAGCCCTATTGTTTGTGAAGATTTTCATTTATATAGGTCATGGTATATCTGTAGCAATAAGTCAAATCAACTGGACTTGCTATGTTTTTCTTGAAAACGTTTAACTAGTCATCCGACTGGCTTCTGAAATGAGAAAGCCAGTTAGATGACAGGGAAACATCCTCAAGAAAAACACAGCAAGTCCCATTGATTTGACTTATTTCTACAGATACACTAGCCCTATTATCTGCCACCAACATCAAGTGTCAGCTGGGCATATGCAATTATTATAACTCTGCATTTCTTTAGCACGCAGATCAAACAGAAAAACAACTCTAAATTACCATACAACAAATGTAAATATATGCACTATTTAGACATCTTGTTAAATGAAAGTGACACCGTTAAATACTATACTTTAGACTTCTTTTGGTTAACATTTCTCTGTGCATAAATCAGTATAAGGGCTAGGCCAGGCAGGGAGATTCAGGGGCATTTTGTCGCCTGGCGACTTCTCGCCGCGACTTGTAGCCCCCGAACCTCCCCGTCTGGCCTTAGCCTTACTATACCTTGGGTTTTGATTATTTGGTAGATCATAGAGCTGAAAGGGGGAATAAGCTGTCTTCAAAAAAGAAAGCACATTATTCTGCCAGCTTTTTATTGTTTTTTCTTACTTTTGAAAGGGTTATTGATTCAGAGAACTAGTTCTTTTTCTGGTCAGTTTCTATAGTTAGGGCAGCTAAGTGAGTTACTCATATATATTGAATGGTAACTGGAATTTTTGTTGGTTTGTGTTTTTGATTTGATATCATTACAATTATTATATTATTTGTGCTCCTATTGGTTTGCTCTTTAAATATTATCTGCATAAGGTGAAACTTTTTGTGGGATGCCAATTGCGATACACAGTGATAAAAGCTTGAGCCTGAGCTTCATCCAAATTGCAGAAACTATATGAATAAAAAATTAGTAGTACTGGTTCAGTTTCACCTTGAATTTATAAGCAAAGAGGAGACAGTTTGTCTCTTCTGCAAAGACAATGACTGCATTTAATCAGAATTCCCATTTGTCAAGGAGGCGATTTGTGGGCATTGTGTAATTATGAGGAGAAATTGTACTTTGTTTAGATGATCAGGATATTATTTAGCAATAAGTGAATAATCTTGTAAATTATAAACATACAATGGTGCTTGAAAGCTTATGAACCCTTTAACATTTTCTATATTTTTATATGAATGAGACCTAAAACAACATCTACTTTACAAAAAAGTACTAACAGTATATAAAGAAAACCCAATTAAACAAATGAAACACAAATTATTACATTTGGTCATGTATTTATTGAAAAGACTGATCTAATAATATATCTGTGTGTGGCAAAAGTAACTGAATTGTGCTCTCAGTATTTGGTGTGACCTTTGGAATGTTTTGGTGTATTAAATCTTTCTCTTTACTCTAACTTCATTGTGAGATTTTCTTATTCAGTTTTAATGTTTATAGAAATGCAAGGAATTCGTTTTTGATGCATGGAATAGTTTTTATAATTATAATGATCACAACAGTCTTCTGTTTGGTATTTGACCAAATCCCTGCACTATTTTGCAGGATTCAGGCAAACTGAATCCAAACTCATAAAGTCAATTGACTTAAGCTCTTTATAACTAAAAGTGTTGTTTGAAGATGATGCAAAATTTTACATGCATATTTTGGTTCAAAAAATGTTTCAAACATGTCCTATGTTTTACACAGGGAATAACTGAATTACGGTATCTAATGTTCTGCCTTCTGATTGTTCCAGGTGGTGATTTGCACTATCACCTCTCACAGCATGGAGTGTTTTCAGAGAAGGAGATGAGGTTTTATGCTGCTGAAATCATCCTAGGCTTGGAACATATGCACCACCGTTTTGTTGTCTACAGAGACTTGAAGGTGGGAAATAATAATCCAATCTTGCACTATAATTTAAGCATACTTTTTAAGCAGTACTCTAATTTGGTCCCAATTTCTGCAGTAATAGTAGTTAATTTCTGCATGCATTGGGCCGGTTATAAAACAGTAACAATAGAGTGTGTATTTTGATACAGGTACTTCATGATGGAACTACTTTCTGGCAGGCTGTTATTTCTTCTACTTATGTAACTGAATCAGTCTCAGCGGGACTTGGCTTTTGATAAAGGGCTTTCAGCCCGGAACATGTTGTTTGAATAAACACACTGCAGTAAGCTCTGCTTATTGGCTCTCTGTCTATTTCCTATTGAGATTGGGACTTGGATTTTACTATCGAGTGTGGTTCTTAGATCTACCAGGGAGTTTTTATCTTGTTTCAGGGAGCTGCTATTTGGTTACCTTCCCATTGATCTGTTGTTAGGCTGCTGAGAGGGGGTGATATCACTCCAACTTGCAGTACAGCAGTAAAGTGTGACTGAAGTTTGAGAGCACAAGTCACATGACTGGGGACAGCTGGGAAACTGACAATATATCGCCATGTCCGTTCTCAAAATTGAATATTAAAAAATGCTCTTTTGAAAAATGGATTTCAGTGGAGAATTCTGCTGAAGCAGCACTATTAACTGATGTTTTTTGAAAAAATTGTTTCCCATGACAGTATCCCTTTAAGGTGAGCGCAATGTCCCATTTTGCTAACATTTCACATAAGATTTTAAGTGCTAGGAGTGCTTGTGACGCTTAGCAAAAAGCCAAAAGCATGTGCTTTATCTGTTGATAGATTGACACAGTAACTGATTTATAGGCCCCTTAAAAATCATTAACCTATTGGCATCATCTTTCAGCATTTAATCACTGACAGACATGCATGCCATATATTCGCTTTAGGAAGAAAAGGAAATAAACTCTGCTGATCATTGACTGCAACGATGCTGTATATTAGACATGACTCCTGAGACTGGGAATTAAAAGAAAAACAGTAAAGTTGAGAGACTGTAACATATGGAAAAAGAAAATATAAAGGATGTGGTGAATGTGGGCTAATGTGTCTGTCTATTCAATGTCTGTGGATGTTAATATTTGCAGCAAATCCGGATGCATGGGAATGGAACAAAAAAAACTAATGTGCTCAAAAGGTGTACTTTATTTTATAAGTGTCATCTTCTGTGGCTTAACTCCAAACAACTAAACATTCACATTTCCTGACACTCTTCACTATAGTGTGTTATTCACTCAGGACTCTTTCAGCACTTTCCCTTTGATGCAGACAGTGAGCCAGAATCTAAAAAAGCCTCATAAATGACCTCCTTGTCATTAGCATACCAAAATTTAGCACTGTCAGCTTGTTGGTCTGCAGTGTGATAACAAACGACATGCTTAGCATTGATTATCTGGGTCACAGGACAAATCCTTATTTTTGAGTTAGATAATACGTTATAACAAGACTGTTGTATAAAAATCCACAGAGATTTTTACAATATGCATATTAATGTAAACCCCTTTTCTGGAAGAGTTTTTCTAGAAAAAAAAAATCAATGCTCGTTGAAAATCAATCCATTCGTATTTATTTATTATGGATCCATTGCTGCAGTAATATATTTTAAATGTACAGTGTAGCTGATCGATTGCAGTACATTGTTCACTAAGTATCAGAGGTATTTGTAAAACAAATTGCTTAATATCCACTACAGTGTTG
>CM044432.1:131963759-131984971 GCA_024363595.1 Xenopus borealis
ATACACATTTCCCAGGGCATATTGTACTATTAAAGTGTATCTGGTTTGTTTTTTATACTATATCTTGTGTAGTTAAACCTAAATTTTACATACCCCAAGGTTCTCATTCTACACCATTTTCTGGTCCCCTGAAAAACATGAAATTCTACTGTATGCACAGTATTTTTAGAGGGGATTAGCTCAGTCTTAATTGTTTTGAATCTCTGCATACCCTATTCACACATGCATTTGATGCCTGGCTTCTCTCTCTGTGTATTATCTTTTATTCCAGTAACATTCTTAGTCTCCCTCTCATGTGGAAAAAACTTCTTGCTCACTTTAAAATAAGTTTCCACCTGAGTTGACACATGAATTCAGCATATGAGCGCCACTGTAACCTCAGAACAAACTGAACAAAGGCTTCCAGCTGAGTAGTCACATTGAGCTTGTCTGAAAGAGCAGGATTCCCCTTTAGCAGCCTTACTGTGTGCTCTACATATGTTGCATTTCTTACTGATCATTTCCTTTAGAGTTTGAGTAAGGGGTTTAACTTATTGTGACTTATTACTGGTGTGGAAATCTGTGACTACTCCCCATTACTTTCCCCAGAAATGACCACTTGTGTGGCCTTTTCATTAGCAGCAACTCTTGCAAACAGGAACAAAAAAAAATAGAGACAATTATCTGTTTTCATCCCAACAATGCAATGTTTTTCCCAGAATTCCAGCATTGTTGCATCCACTACTGACAAAGGCAAGCTGTGCAACACCTTGGGTTCATACATTGTGCCTATTAATAATTGGGGGGAACTTGGGGGGGCTAAAAGTGCAGGTGAAATGCATAATGAAAGCTTAGTATTTTACAACAAAATTCAGTAGCAGAGCTTGTTTAAGCCTCTGCACACTGCACCTTTTATCTTCTACATATTAACTCATGCAATTGGCACTAGGTTTAAGGGCAGCTTGTTTATGTATGTAAATTATTGTCTTGCAATATCTTTTCGACTTGGAACCCAAACATTACTGTATAAGGTGTGTAAAGCAAGTACTCATTGTACTTGCATATACTGCATAAAAGATAGTGTTCAGCCCAGAAAAATGAAATGTCTTCATGTACATCAGGGATCCCCAATCAGTAGCTCGTGAGCAACACGTTGCTCTCCAACCCCTTGGATGTTGCTCCCAGTGCCTCAAAGCAGATGCTGATTTTAGAATTACTGGCTTAGAGGCAAGTTTTGGTTGTATAAAAACCAAGTGTACTGCCAAACATTCTCTCCTGTAGGCTGCCAGTCCATATAGGGGTAACCAAAAAGCCAATCAGAGCTCTTATTTGACATCCACATGGACTTTTTCATGCTTGTGTTGCTCTCCAACTCTTTTTTAAATTTAAATGTGGCTCACGAGCAAAAAAGGTTGGGGACCCCTGATGTACATGTTTGATAAAAGGGAAGTGCCTCCAAGCCACTAAATACTTGGGTGACAAAACACAAACATACCTTTTTTCCCTGCAGTCCCTCTAAACATAAACTTTCATTTATGATGTTATCATATTTGTCCTCCAGCCATGTGTCTCTATATACTGTATGTGTGTGTTATATTCAGAAGCTATGGGATTACATTAACATTTTAATCCTTCATTTATAGTTGTTAATATAGATAAAGAGATTGTTCTGTCATCTGTTTTGGTTTTGACAGTTTCTTTTGTTTGTTTTCTGTGTTCAACCTTGCTTTCTACTTCACATTCACCTTTATATGTAAGGTGTTATATTTTGTGTGTGTATGTGTTTGTACCCATTTTCTGCCCGAATCTGACCTTGCTGTGTGCCCTTGATAATTCAGATATTCAGAAATGGAGGTCTGTACTGCCATCTGGTGTAGGAAAACAGACTATATTTCTTAAAATGGAGTATTTTCTATAATTCATTTCTATTCTGTACTTTGTCTTATCAATCATGGTGCTGTTTATCTCAGACAAACACAATGAACTATAGCTGACATTGTGCAGAGACACTTATGTCATAGTGTGCCGTTTCTAAGGTGTCCGTAATAAAATGGAAGACTATTTATTTAAGGAAACACTAGGAATAATTGTTATGCCAGGCATTAACAAAGGTAATTAAGTACAAACATTTTTTATCTTGATAAAACTAGGTGTCAATATTGTGTCATGGGGCACCATCTTGTGCCAAATGATGTCTAATGAACACAATTAATATTGTATAATTATTCCTATTAGCATGATTCTCCACTGCATAAAATGCTTATTTGAAACAAAATTGTTGCTTTTAAATAAATTGCCAGGTTGAGCTACAACTTATTCTTTTGTGTGGTACTTTCAGTTTTTTTTTATTTTTATGTAGCCGTTTTCTTGCTTTTAGTCTCATTCTTTTTTTCCTCTCTTTCTCCAGTCACAGCCCTTTCAGACAGCACAAAACCAAAGACAAACACGAGATTGACCGCATGACACTTACCATGGTAAGATTATTCATAATGTTGTTTCAGACTCCTGAATCAATAGGTTCTTATAAGAGAGCTTGTCAAGAAAAATAGTCATGTACCTTGTCTCATGCCCCTTCTTCTGCGTTTACATTGTAAGTTTGATTAAACAGAGCTCTCTCTATCTCTTGTATTCATTATAAGTATGGATGGTAGAATTTGATCTGTTTCACTTTGCCAAAAATTCAACGTTGGCACAAATTAGCTGAAATGCATTAAAGTCTATGGGTGACCTTTTTTTTTTGGTGTGCAACATTTTTTTTCTCCTATTAAAGTCTATTGGCATCCTTTTCCGTGGCAAAACTTGGCACTTGTACACTAGCAATATGCAGCACTTGACCCTAACTCTCCATTCTGAACTTGCACCCAACCCAGCCCATTGGACTTCTTCCATTTATATACCTGCACAAGATCCGCCCCTGTCTCTGAGGTCACGGATTGTGTGGGGTGGGGAGGCGCTTGTGTATAAATAGACAAGGCTGGAAGCAGGTCACGGATGGGAAGGGTGGCAGTATAAGCTTGACACAAAGCCTCCTGCGGCCAAATTCTCATGCGTGTATAGGCCAAACCCTACCAACCCCCGGGTATTGGCCTGGCCCACACATAACTAGTGTACACCCATTTATTGTGCAGCTCTGTGGAATATTTTGCTGCCTTTTCAATATATTTTAATATTAATAATCATGATTATACTGTTCTAATGTATTTAATTAATCTTATTTAACTTGTTGCTATTTATGGAAAGAATGTGGAGCTTCCAGATTCATTCAGTCCAGAGTTGAAGTCCCTACTGGAAGGCCTTCTGCAACGGGATGTCAGCAAGAGGCTTGGCTGCCAGGGTGCAGGGTATGTATTGCTACTATACTAATGGCTTAGGTCTAACTTGCTGTCCTACTGGCAGTTCATGCCTTCATGGGAACATCTTAAAAAGTCTTTGTTTGTTTGTTTTTATTTTTTGCTGACTTATAAGACATAGTACATATGACCATATTCATTTATAAAAAATAAAAAAAATAAGAAAGAAAGGGGGGAAAAAAGAGAACCCAGCATACTGTGGAATGTACGTTCTTCCATTACAGAGGTTATTTGCAAAGACATGATTGGAAATGTGAATGATTGGTGAGAGAAGGATGTAGATTATCATTATGAAATGCGATTCAAAGCTGTTTACTTTCTCCAACTTGTCATGGTTTGGTATACATTTATTTGTTTTCTAGATAATAAAAAGCACATTTCTGTATTATTTGCAGGGCACAGGAAGTAAAGGAACACCCATTTTTTAAAGGCATAGACTGGCAACAGGTGTATTTGCAGAAGGTGAGTTTGCCATGTAAATTTGTATGCACATTGGATTGCTTCCCATAAATAGAATTAGAAAACTTTTCAACCTTTTCGATATATCTAGATAAAGTCATGTATGTCATTAGAGGAATAGTTACTTTTATCTGTTTTAAACCTTGAAAATACATATATCTTGTTACCCATTCCAATTAGAAAGGGGGTTCCTCCTAAATATTTGGAAGGGTTTTTTCAGTGAGAGTTGTGAAGATGTGAAATTCTCTCCCTGAATCAGTCATACTGGCTGAAACATTAGATTTAAGAAGGGGTTGGATGGCGTTTTAGCAATGGAGGGAATACAGGGTTATGGAAGATAGCTCTTAGTAGAAGTCGATCCAGGGACTAGTCTGATTGGTATTTTGGAATCAGGAAGGATTCCCTCTGAGGCAAATTGGAGAGGCTTCAAATTAGGTTATTTGTCTTTCTCTGGATCAACTAGCAGTTTGGCATGTTAAAATAGAGTCAAAAGGTTGAACCTGATGAACGTGTGTTTTTTCAACCTAACTTATTATGTTACGATTGGCATACTTTTAGTATCCCCCACCTCTGATTCCTCCTCGAGGAGAAGTAAATGCTGCTGATGCTTTTGATATTGGGTCATTTGATGAAGAGGACACAAAAGGCATTAAGGTAACACATTTTTCTTAAGTCAGTTGTGTGTCTCAATGTTTTACTAGTTATTAAACTAAGATTTACTTTCTTACGCTGCATAAATGTTGTTTGCTTAAATAGGCTTACAGATTAAAGTTGAACAGAAGCAGTTACCCAATGAAACTAAGAATAAATGATATATAGATGTGGTATACTGTTAACAACTTGTAATTAGATAGATATTGAAAAAGATCACAGCAAACACCTTTTTTAGTTCACGGCATGTTTGGACTGGAGACCCTACTTTCTTTACAATATCCATTCGCTCAATTATTGTGTTTTAGCATTAATCAATAAAAATAGCACATTAGACATTTTTATTGTTTTATTTAAAGTTTCAGTATGCTTGTTCATTTGCCTGAGACAAAAACAAAAGTCAGAAACCAGATTGTGTTTAATTTACATACCTGTAAATGTTCTTTAGTAATAAAAAGGAAATGATACCTCAAATACATTTTATTGTGCATGATGCGATAGTAATGCCAGCAGAATGTAATCAAAAGTGTAACATATGGTACACATATATATTTATAGTTACTTGATAGTGATCAAGAACTATACAAGAATTTCCCTTTGGTGATATCGGAGCGCTGGCAACAAGAAGTAGCAGAAACTGTTTACGAAGCAGTCAATGCCGACACTGATAAGATCGAGGCCCGGAAGAGAGCCAAAAACAAGCAGTTGGGCCATGAAGAAGGTAAAACATTTTCACAAATGTATTCTGTGATTTCCTTTGTTTTGTCACTTTTTTTTTTACTCCTCATAGTGCTGTGCCTCCACAAACAAAAACATTGTCATAGACTGGCCAAAATTCTCAAAATTACATTACATTTCTGAATTATATGGTTTTTCTTTGACTGCATTATTCTATCAATCATATAATATGAACAAATGTACCAGGAATTAATTCTACACTTTTCTGTTATGAATCACAAATACCTTCAAATGTTATCACTATTCTAGTGAAGGCATAGATAGGCCCCTTCCTCTGCCACTCCACTACCAAAACATTGGTCCAGGCTCTCATACTCTCCAGGTTAGACTACTGTAACATATTACTAGCTAGTCTCTCTGAATCATGTCTCTGATCATTGCATTCAGTCTTCATTGCTGCTGCCCAGAACCTGATACACTCCCTCCCTGGCCCTGCGCTCAGCTCAAGTCACAGCTGAGTCATGCTTTAAAGAAGCCCTCACACTAACACTTTTCTCTAAGCTCTTTAAAAACCACCTACTAGATGAAACACTTCACTGGCCTTCCTCTGCTGCAACACATTGTTATTCTTTGCACTTATACCCCACCCTCCTTTTTGTTTCTGTTTTGTTGTCCTCTCCCTAATAGATTGTAATCATCTTGGGGCAGGGACCTCATCCAAACTGTGTATTGATTTATCTATTATTACTATATAACTTTATTATTACTATACCCCTGTTTATGCTCATACCTTGTAAAGCACTGTATACAATTGTGGTGCTATATAAATAAAGAACTACATACATACACACATAACATGGGACTACAGATTCAATTTCCCTGCTTTGGGAAATAGGTTATCCTTTTAATAGTTACAAGTTAAGAACATTTTTTTCTTAACATGAACATTGATTATACAAGGAAGGTCAAGGTGTGAAATTGGCAACACCCATCAAGATATCAGGAGCCAAAAAAAAAGCGAAAGAGGTCACTATCAATGGGCCCCCCTTCAACCCACACACAAGAACTAAGTGGCCACTAGGCCACTCAGATGACATTTACCCCCTTTAATGACCCTGGTTATCTGATTTTGTAAAATATATTTACTGTCTGAGTCTTCCATAGCTGGAGACTATGACAAATTTATAAGATTTTTTTTATTCCAACTTAATTATATGTTACCTGGATATACTAGGGATGCACCAAAGATTTGGATTAGACTGAATCCTTTTGCATGGCTGAACTGAATATTAATTTGCATATGTAAATTAGGTGTGGGAAGGGAAATTATGTGACTTTTTGTCACAAAACAAGGAAGTAAAAAAAAATTTCCTTTCCCGTCCCTGATTTACATATGCAAATTAGGATTTGGTTCAGTACCAAATCTCTCACGAATGATTCATGGATTTGGCCGAATCCCAAAAAGTGGATTGGTGTATCCCTAATTTATACCATTATAATCTAAGGCCTATAATTATCAAACACTAGAGTAATTATTTAGGAGTAAAAGCACAGCCAGAAAATAAATGGTACCTGGTTTAGATGCATTACATGTAAGCCTAGGACTTATGATAATGTCTAACGTCCACAATCATTTCTTGCAGATTATGCTCTAGGAAAAGACTGCATTATGCATGGCTACATGCTAAAACTGGGAAATCCCTTTCTGACTCAGTGGCAGCGACGTTACTTTTACCTTTTTCCAAACAGGCTTGAATGGAGAGGAGAAGGGGACTCTCGGGTAAGAACTTCTGAATGAGTTGTTTGCCAATTTGTAATTAATTTGCAGTTGCCAGAGTGGTTTATATGAAAAGGAAAGGTACCCCCCCCAGTGATTTTATTCCATTTCTTGATACCCCGGGCCAGTGCGCAGGCGAAGTAGACTGGAAAGCTAACCTTGTACAAAAAGACCATCCTATTGTGCTGTAAATGCTCTGGACAGGGGATATTGAAGAAAGAAGACGCGAAAAGGAGGATCGATCTGTGGTGTTAATACAATCACTGGGGAGGTGCCTAACTTTTAGCACCCCCAGAGATTTAACCTTTTGTTCTTCTTTAAGAGCCCAAAAAATGGTTTCAGCCGAAGAGGTCATAAAGTAAGAGTTACTGCACTTTGTCTTGTAGAGGAGAGAGTGCTGAGTTGCATGTTCATGTTATAATTTATACCGTCTAGGCTAATAATATCATTTCTGGTGTTTTTCCCTTTAATATACGTAGCTAGTACTGCTTTAAAAAGGTATGCAAGTAAACTGATCTTGTCTAGAGTTAGCAACCTGAAATGTATCTAGTAGAATTATTTTAAGGCAACTGGACATAGAGTTTTTCTTGGAAATGTTTCACTGCTCTTCTGAATGGCCACGTTTTCAAGAAAAAAGGAAAATAAATATGCTCTTAATTATCACTTCCATTAGGCAGATCAATTGTGGAAATAAATTTTAAGGTATAGTGGTCCTGTAAACACAGCTGTTCTAATCTTCACCACTAACCTATTTAGTACTGTGAGACGGATACTTTTTAGTGCGTATTTTATGGCACAAGATCGGATCATATTTTATTACAGTATATGAGTTACTAAATCATATCTTCCTAATTCTACTTTCTGATTTGCCTGGAGGTATTGCTGTTTTTATTTGTACAGGTTGTGTTATTTTCCCTTATGCTAGCTTGGATAAACGGTTAGTAGAGTGTGTTGTGGTCTGTAATTCAAAAGAAGGTGGAATTTGCGAGACGTTTTGAGAGATGAGGGGAATGGCACACAAAAAGATTTGTCACCTATGGTTAAAGCTGTGCTGCTGCGGCCAACTAATCCCCCAAAATGTCATCCCATTCACTAACATTTGAATCACAACCAGTAAATGACATTACTTGCAACAATTTTGCATAATTGCAGGAAACTGCCTTCCTTCACATTTCCATTAAAGGGTTGGCATTTTCGAGAGGTTTGAGGCCTGCGGAATTGAAGATTTAAAAGCAAGCAACAAATTTTACTGTGTGCTCTGACTCTTAAAGAGTCTTAGTGAATTGCCACCTTTTCTAGGAAAAATACCAACCATTGGGGGGAATGTAATTAAATTTGCAAAGGGCAAAAGAATACACCTCAATAAGATTAAAAATCCACATCTCACAATGTAATATTGTTCCTTAAACTGTTATTGCATTGTGAATTTTAATTGCACACTGCGAACTTTAATTGCACACTCTTAAGAAGTGCTTGAAGGTGTCATAATCTTTTGGAGCAAACATCACGAAGAAGTTTTATTACATTGACTGCGCATTGGCACAAGCTGTCGGTAGTGGTTGCTAAACATATATATATATATGATTTATTATGTCCATGTGAAAAACAGGTCAACTTTTCAGTCTTATTTCTAAGACCATATATATATATATGTATATATATATGTATAGTTTTGCAGGTAAGACCAAGGACCAGCGCACCCTAAATAAGTAAAAAATATTTATTCACATACCATAAATATTTTTTTTTTTACTTATTTAGTGTGTGCTGGTCCTACCTGCAAAACTGTACATACTTTGACCATGCACCTTGAACAAAGAGCAGTGATAGATTGCAGACACTTTCTACAGAGATCTATATATGTGTGTGTGTATATATATATATATATATAGATTTTGAAATTAATCTATGTGTTTCCTCTACTTATGCAGCAAAATTTATTGACTATGGAACAGATAGTATCTGTGGAGGACACCCAAATTAAGGATAAGAAGTGCATCTTGTTGAAGATCAAGGGAGCAAAGCAGTTTGTCTTGCAGTGTGAAGTAAGTTTTAGCTTCAATAAGTTAGTAAAGTTTTTATGTAGCCCATCTTTATCCTTCAATTAAATTAAATGAACCTTTTTATATGACAAAGCCTATACACTGATCTGAGGATTATTGGATCATGCAATAGATTAACTAAGAATAATTATTCTTTTTCCTGATTAATATAGACTGAACAGATTTATATCACAAGCCTTCTTATTGAATACACTCAGGTTTGAATTATTTTCAGGTGTAATTTTATAGCA
Organism: Xenopus borealis; assembly: GCA_024363595.1. Classification (NCBI taxonomy): domain Eukaryota; kingdom Metazoa; phylum Chordata; class Amphibia; order Anura; family Pipidae; genus Xenopus; species Xenopus borealis. The sequence goes on from CM044432.1 coordinate 131,972,947, forward strand.
TATATTGTTATTTAACGACATTTTGAAAGAAGTGTTGCATTGAGATACTAAGTTATAATGCCAAAACAATCATTTTACTGATAAATGTAAGCCACTAATTATCTGTCTTCCTCAGAGCGATCCAGAATTTGTACAATGGAAGAAGGAGCTAACTGAAGCATTCACAGAAGCACAGAGGCTTTTACGTCGAGCCCCAAAGTTTTTGAACAATCCCCGATCAGCAGTTGTAGAGATAACCAAACCACCGCTCAGTCACAGAAATAGTAATGGCCTTTAGGTAGCAAGCCAGGACTAAGCTGTCGTAGGATAAATACAGTATACACCACGTCTAAGGTCCTCAGCATCATTATTAGTTACTTGTATGGCTCTTAACTTAGAGGTGTACATAGGAGAAGCTTTGTAAGCCTGTATTACATATTGTTAACCGAAGATGGGACTTACCAACTGATGCTTAGAAGATATTGTGAAGGCTGAGACAGTGAATAGAAGAATTTTCTCTATCCGGAGACTTGAAAGTTGCCAAATTTAATGATTGCCCATCATTTCTTCAGAAGATGCCCTGAATGGTTAGCAAGAGTCAATCTTTGTTTTTGTTTTTTTTTTGTTTTTTTGGCATATGCATGCGCTGGTATATGCCAACCAAGAATCTGAAATGTTTTTGCATTAGCTGATTTTTCCTTGACTGTCTAAAATTCCACCTTTCCCTGGATGCTTTATAAAGGCAGTGCTGTAAGAATGTTCTTCAGATGATCGCTTATTGCCATATTTCCCCATATTTTCTTTGTCCTCCCAACTTGCACTGTTGACTTTTTTTTGTTTAACTGGCAGTGTGATGATACTTTTATGCACTTCAAAGTACTGATTTTATCTGTCCTGTGGTTACAATATGTACAGTAGATAATCCATGGAAACTACACAGCAAGAATATTCACCCTGTTCTATGTACTCAGAAATATAGTAGCTACCACTGTCTTGCTATTTATGAGGATAGAAATACAAGTGTAGAAAAATTATTGGTGAACCAGACTGCATGGTAGCTTCGTTTAGTGGTCTATTCCAGTCAGCAAAGTTAGCACAATTATTTAAGATAAAAAGCTCATTCTTCAGACGTTTACAGTAACTAAAAACCTTTTTTCCAGGTCAATTGCACTTATTTTTATTTTTAGGTTTTAATTAAATCTGCTTTGTATTCAAGTGAAGAACGGGTGAGAAAGATATGTAATGCCGGTACGCACAGTGCTGTAACTCTGTCCTTCAGTTGTGTATGTTCCTTTTCAGATTTCACAAGTTCTCATGCTCTCTGTTCAGTGTTGGAAACTCACATTGTGTACTCCTCTGCTCAGAGTCGAAGAAGTTCACAGGACTATGGATATGCACAGCAAAAATGCAAATACAGATGCATTTACCATGGCATATAAGGACAATCAATCTGCTTTGTGTAGCTTCCACATATGTACAGCTCATTAAGGCTGGAAGAACTACCACATGGAAACCGCATTATGAGCTAATAACCATGTCTCATCTGTTTGCTGTGCTGCTCTTCACATTCAGACTTTCTCCAATTTTTTTTTTATTTTTTTTACAATGAAGTGCAAAGTGCCAATGGACTTGATAATATATTCCTATATTTAACCGAATCTTATGAGTGTACTTGTAAATATTATTTAAGAATTAGCTACTCAGAGGAAAGAGTGAATGCAACATGACAGCTGTGTTTGGAATAGCATGAGACCTTTCTTCTAAACAATTGTTTCTCCTTATTTTGGCTACTGGAGTGGTACTCAGCCTTTTGGCTTTTGTTTAAACCATTTTTGCTGTACTGTTTTAAAATCTACAGTAAAATGTTCACATTTTGAAATGTGCGATTGTTTAAAGGAAAGATTACACAGGACACATAGGCTGTAGGTTGAGTATCACTGAATTACTGTGAATTCATATCCATATTTATATTAAATTCATAGACAGTCTGGCATGAAAATACAAGCACATTTTAGCTGTCCCTTTGTAAAGTGAACCCGTTCCCCCTGTAATTCCTTGTCCATGTCACCATGCAGTTTAAACCTTTTAAAGGAGTAAAGTTAACAAATATTCAGAATTTATGATGACTCTAAAACAAATGGTTACAAGATAAAATATTTTTCAGATGCCATTCACCTTATCTGGCACATGTATATTAATATGCCATAGCTTTACAGTCTGCTAAGATATTTAAAAATAACTGCTTTTGGTCTACAGCAGATCTATTGGCGTGACCAATGCACTTTACTCTCAGATTCACTTTTGAGTATTATCCACGTTACAGCTCATTTCATTTCATTTCCATCTTTTGTTTTTTAACGGTGCTTATGGATTGTTACTTAGCAGGGTTATCCTCTAGTCCTTGGGTAGGGTATTAATGACTGTTACTGAACACTCACAGTACACAAAAAACAAAGCAATAAGAGGCAATTATTAGTTACAAAAATTGCAGTGGATACCTTATGTTGCTTAGCAGTGTATCATAAACATGTAATTTCCATATTTCCAGTATGAAAAAAGCAAATGTGGAGTTACTAATAAGTATCAACCATTGTACTCCATATTAAAATATATGCTGCTCGTTGCCACAGATCTGTGTCGTAAAACGATACAAAATGTGCTGGTTTTCTTTTTAAAATTAAGATATATGCAAAGTAATTTGTTTGCAAAGATTATACAACTTGTATGCTATGCTAAATGTACTGGAATACCTAAAAATGGCATTCACCGAAAAGCAAATTGTTGTGCTTTTTTTAATTTTTAGTTGCAACATAGCAGAGCACAAATAAGGTTAGCTAAATGAGCATTTCTATAGATGTAAAGATGAAATATATAATAATATGCAGCTTTGGCTTGGGCCAGAATACAAACTTTTTTGTTTTAGAAAAACTCTCTGTGATCTATGGGTCTATTATTATGCCTAAAGCAACACTGCAGTCAGAATAGTTAGTATCAGCCAAGACTTCTTTTAAAGATGGGGAATGTTGAGCTCCCAGTTTCCTTTGCTGGCCATGCTCCAGTGATAGAAACTAGTTAGGGGCAGGTGTAGTTTTATAATATAGAGATGCCATTGGTTGCAAATGGAGCTGATGCATCAGTTATGATGCCCCCTGCCTTACATGCTTTGGCCTGCTCAAAAGGAAGAAAAATAAAATAGGTATACCATATATTTTATGTATAACAGACAGGATGCACTTTATGAGACAAGGGTGTGAAAGGAAGATTTATTCCTACATATTTTGACCTATTCAGGAGTCTCCCTCAGGGAAATAACCAACCAATAAATCATCAAAACAATGAGGAAAAAATGTTCAGTCCTGTGAGCACATCTTTTCATCTCTTGTGCACTTTTGGGTGTAATTGTAAAATAGCAGACAGGCTGTGTTTGTAAGGTAAATGGTTTGTATTTAGTTGTTTCCCAAAAATGTTATATTTAGCTAGTTTTGTAAGTTAGATGTAATTTACAACTACTGCAGGAATCACTTTGTTAAAAACAACATATTTTCAAATCGTAATTCTCCGTTACTTTTCACAAACTTTTAGTGATAGGAGCAAGGAAAAGAGCAAATGTGACTTATTGCAAACGTTAGATAGCATTTCGTACCCTCCCCCCGTGGCACAGATCTTTTGTATCCATTCAATCTTTCAGTTCTTGTTGTAGGTATTTTTGCTTACTCTTCGTTTTAGACCAGGTCTTCTTGGGCTGTCTCGCATGTTTAAGGTCTACCCACAGATTTTCAGTGAAGATCCTTTGAGGACCATTCTAAAAGTTTCAAGTAGCTCATAATGACTTTTGAGTTAAGTTTAGGATCATTGTCTTGTAGGAGCTGCATCCCCTTTTCAGCTTCATCCAATGTTGCTTGTGTTACTGGCAACCACATAACCCCAAAACATAATGCATCCACTCCAATGTTGGCAAAGTGTTTTTTTTGAGTTACATGTTTACTTCATCAATCCAAAAACTTATTTCCAAAAGGCCTCTGGTTTGTATGGATACTATTTTGCATACTGTTTTGGATGAGGTAACCAGTAATGCTTCCTCCTGATGATTCTTCTGTGTCAAAAACCTTCCTGTATGTCCTTTGCAGTCAAATAAGGGGTTTGCCTTTTTGTGCCAGAGTTAAAGCTATTCTCTCTGAATGGTTTTTTTTTTTGGTCTTCCAGATATTACCTTGATTTCCATAGTCCTCTTTAAAGGACCAGTAACATCAAAAAATATAATTGTTTTAAAGTAATAAAAATATAATGCAGTGTTGCCCTGCACTGGTAAAACTGCAGTGTTTGCTTCAGAATCACTACTATTGTTTATATAAATAAACTAGTCAAAGGGCAACGAGTCAAAGGAGAAAAGGCTCAAGTTACACAGCAGATAGCAGATAAGCGCTGTAGAACATATCTGTTATCCATTACTTATCCTGTGCCATGAAGCCTCTTTTCAATTTCCGCCATTGCTAATTAGCAGCTTGTTTATATGAACTGTAATAGTGTTTCTGAAGCAAACAGATCAGTTTTAACAGCGTAGGGCAGCACTACATGATATTTTTATTACTTTAAAACACTTTAATTTTTTTGTGTTACTGTTCCTTTAATTGCAATTCCCTCTTGGGGGGGGGATGCATTTTGCTGAGGGGCCCCAAAGTTTGTTTAGTTGTGAACAGGTGGCAATTCCTAATAGCTATTAAGTCTTAAGGAAGTAATTGTGGTCAGGGACCTTGGAAGTGGTTTATTACTGAACAAATGGAAGGGTGTCCAAACTTTTACACGTCACAATTACTATTTTCTTTGTTCCGACGTTTTAAAGTATTTGATTTAAAGTGTAACTGTGCATTATCATTTGCCAATGTGTTGTTTGTAACCCACTGATTTCTGCAATTTGTTCACTTACAAAATTAAACAAATATGTCATTTGGCAAAGGGTGCCCAAATTGTGCAATCAGCTAGTTATCTAGATATATTTGGACATCCTCTCTCATGGCTGACAAAGTGTCCAAAAATACCTTTTGTTCAAGAAGGATTGTGATTTCAATTTAATCACAGAAAATCCCAGAATTTCCCACAATCGCAGCTTGTTACATTTGGAATTTCCCTTTCTTCTTGATTATAAGATAATTTTAGATTCTTAGTCACCCAAAGGCAACAAATTGATACGTTTGCCATTGCCCTTAATGGAATGGTCATCCCACACAGCACTAGCTAATTACATCTCAGAGGTATTTTTTTTGTTTTAACCAAAAACACCATAAAAGGCATTCTCCAACATTTGTTTTCTAAAACTCTTAGTAGCCCCTGACAGCTGAGCCTATTGAATGCTGTAGCACCATAAATTGGACATTAATGATTATTTTGTAACCATTTGCTTGCTAACCATTATCGAGTTTTCTACAGATCACTTAGGCTAATGCTACACAAACATTTTATATAGTTCTGTAAAGGAGAACCACCACGCCACTCAAGGACCACTGACCGACACTTCCCCTTCATGCGAATGAGAACGCTCTGCAGTTAGATTGATAAGGATTAGCTGTGACTGCTCATTTCCATGTTATCTAGTGGACATTGGCATACCCTGTAGATAGTGCTTTTCCCATTCACATGAATGAACAATAAGGGGCAGATTTACTAAGGGTCGAATTGTCGAGCACAATTAGCCCTCGTATTCGACTGGCGAATATTTGGCGAATAAATATTCACCAGTTTTGAGTGCATATTTGACTATTCACCAGAATCTTACGATCGAATAGTCGCAGGAAAAAACACTCGAATATTCGCCAAAATTGTACAAATCGAACTTTCGAAGCGTCCAATCGTACGAATGAAATTCAGTAAAAGACTTAGAAAAAAAGCCTATGGGGGCTCCCCATAGGCTTGTATTGCAATTCGGTAGGTTCAATCTGGTGAAGTAGGCAGTCGAATAAAAATTTAAAGGGCAAGTTCTTCGACTGGCGAATAGTCGAGTGCTCGAATATATATTTATTCGATCTATTCGATGCGCCCGAATATTCATATTCGATGGTCGAAAATACTTAATTTGCATATTTGAATAGTCGCACGATCATATTCGAATAGTCACACAATCAAATTGAGACTATTCTCGACTATTCACGTGAATATTCGAATCCTTCACATGAATTTAGTAAAATCTGCCCCTTAGTGTTTGGTGTTGTTTGGCTATGGGTCTTAATATGGATATATGCTCGCCAAAGCAGTGCCACAGTTAAAAATACTAGTCTTGTTACCACAGAACCAAAATACTAGTCTTGCTAACTCCTTCCTATGGATGGCAGGGCAAAATGTTTTTGATGCTCATCGCATTAGTAGATTGTAAATGTTTCACTTAAGTTTATGTGTGTATATATAGATTATATTTTTTTTAACATTTCTTTTGCAGCTTCGTTTTCAGCTATGAGACACCTTGATGATAGACACTTTATAGTCCATTAGTAATCTAGGCGATGCCTCATACCAGAAAGCTACTTGTAAATGTTATCAATTAACATACTTCTGCTCCCTCTTGTTGTGACCTTTGCTTGAGAAATCCAATCTTACTTCTTACGTGCTAAAGATCACTTGTCATTCTTTCATGCAGATTTTTAGATTAAACTGTTTTTTTTTTTTAGACATTCTCATGCTTGAACTAACCTGCTTTATTTTCAAATCCAGTTTGTATGGTTTTTTATGTATATACTACTGAAACAAATGTGTTGGTTTTTATGAGGCCAAACACATTCTGCTATAAGCTTGGTCAATATTTAGCTTTTTCCCATGACAAAAGTGCACAACCTGTTGGGTATCCCATCAAATATTCTTAGGGTCTTAAATCACTTGTTGGTGTAGAAATTGTTATTCCAAAATTTCCTTCTGAGTTATAATAGATGACAGATCTATTTGGGCAAACTTGCATTAGTTTGGGGATTGTCGGTCCTGAACTAAACAATGGCAGAATGGATTGTCAGCTGGTAGATGGGGTAGAAAATAAAGCCGAGACCTCAAAATGGGTTCTCGTTCCTACAATGCATTTGTTGTTTGTTAAAGTCTAATATTGTTGGGTTTTTTGCTCTTGTTATGGGAAATATACCCTTCAATAAGATTGTCCAAGAATGTCCAAAAACTAAGATTTAGAGACATGAGCAGCAAAACAATTATCTGTTAAAGCTTTTTTTTTTTATTACACTGATTTTCACTTGTGTTAAGTGCAGGCACTTAACAAACACAAATATCATGCCTTCATAGAACATTGGCAATACCGTTACAAGCCTTTTAAGAATATAGGATTTTATTTTTAAAGTATTCAGTAGATGTTGAAAATCTTTAAAACAATGTCATGAAAATCTACATGAAGTTAAAACAAAACAGCATTTGATTTGTCTTACCATTCTGTTTCACTAGGATTTACTCCTTTTCATATGGTCAATGAGGCAAAAAATATGCTGCTAATTATACACTTGTATTTCATTTGCAATGTGATTTTCTTTGCAAGTGGAATAAATAGCCACAGCTTATAATTGATTTACTGTGAATTAACAGCTGTTTTGTAATGGATGGTATTCCAATTTTAGATTTAAATTGTTTGCCATTTGGTTATCAATTATAATATCTACTCGCAGAGCCCTTCATGAAACACATCTAACTGTTCATTGGCAAGATATTCATTTGTGCAGAGAAATGAGATTGAAATGTAAACACAGTTCCAAAATCTGCAAAAAAAAAAAAAAGGAATCCTACTGTAGGATGTTTGTATTTGTTCTTTTTTTGTCATCAAGGAATAACTGCAATGTTGGAAAACCAACTGTAATGTTGGGAAAACCCTGCTTCCTTAAGATACAGTTGTGTAGTGTAACTGAATGTACTGAGGGGTTGCATTTTATAAATGTGAACATAATACAATATGCATTTCATTCCATAATCTATTTTCAATGCTCTCCCACTTTTTTTTTTTTGTAATGTTGTGTCCTGATAATTCATGATGTTCGGTCATGCAAGGACAGTGCCGAAAAGCCGAAGACCTGCTGCTCACTGTGTCCTTTCTGTTCTACAGCCCTGACCTAATTAACGTGGCAGTGGGAAGAGCTTGATTACAGATCTGTCCCTTTCAAGTGTGAGGATTTGCTTATGTGGTTGGTCTTGGTACAATCATAGTGCTTTGCACTTAACACCATTGCCTACTCATCAATATTGCTACCTGCCTGTACCAGTATCAGTAATAGTTTGTGTGGATGATACCTATCGGGAAAAAAACTTCTACAGACATGTATCCTATTTGTAGAAGACATACTAAACTAATGCATTGTAGTCCATTTTCTAGTAGTGTATGTAGGAAACATATCTAGGCAGAATTCTAAAGAATGTGTCCATGCCAGAAATACAGAGTGTTTATATTGTCATGGTGCTGCTTATCTTGCCAATCAGTACAGAACTACCCTTCTTTAATCCTTGCAGCGCTGCATGGGCTTACAGGACCATTTTACCTACAGAAGTTATTTCTTTTCTTCCTTCCAAGGTTACAATCTTTTGGCAAGCCCTTTTAGTTGGGTGGAGTAGTTAAAGAAGCAAGACATGGTTATTGCCTACTGTATTTATCTTTTGACTTAGTATGTTGGAAGCATTGATTATCCCAGTGTGTGTATTTGTGTGTGTGTGTGTGCATATATATATTTATAATATGTGCACACACATTCTCCTAGAGAACAATGTAGACTTGTTCTGTTGCATGCTAAAGGAAGGAGGGGCCATGCATTGTATCATTGCTTCCTGAATTCCGATTAGCTGGAAGCGTCTGTGCCCTAACAGAGCCCCGATTAATTTAACTTGTGCGCATTGGAATCATTCCTGTGTTGTGGTATCTCTCTGTTGCATAACCATGTACATATTCCATCCACAGTCATGTAGAAAATATTGTCACATAAGAAAAAAAAAAAAAACACATTGTGCATATTCATTTCTTTCGTTTCAAACAAATCATTTTGGACTCGGCTGTATTTTGGTAAATGAAGGTAGTTCTGTAGGCATAGAACAAGAGTTATATTTTAACGAGTTCATTTTATATTATTTATTAAATCCATGCATTTCTTTGATGTTGCTGACATTCCATATAATTGTTTTCTTTATCTGTATAGTTGGTTATTTAAGGTGTGCTGGCATTTTCATTTTACGTAGAACTATCAGCTTTATTCTGTTTTCATAAATAAATGCCAATTGAACCCAGAAAGTTCTTTTAAGTTGACTGAGTGTTTATTTGTTGATTTATCCTCATGAGAATATATTGATATGCGGGTAAATTACACTGTCAGTGTCTGAACTCTTACTACAGAAAATCCTGGGTATTATATATGCCAAGTGTCAATAACCTTCACTTAGATTGGATCAGCTAGGTCTTAGAATATGCTTACATACACTGAACATACAAAGGCTCAGTGGTGGAAATCATATGCACTTTTTTATGATTTATTCAGTATTTATGTTGAATGATACATCGAAGATATATTTTTTTAGTACCCATTTTTTATATTTCTGTGATTGTGAAGAAATGGTCCATTATATAGTGAATAAAGTACCCCCTATTGTAAATCCTTGAATTCGCCCATGCACTACAGCCACTAAACAGCAGTAGAATAAATGTCAAACTTTATCTTCAGCAGGTAAAAATGACAACTTAAACGTAGTCTTCAGCATAAAGTAACATCAGCTTTCATGCACAGCAAAACTGGCAAAACAATTCAGAACAGCTCACACTTTTGCCTTGTGCAAACGTCACGTGTGTTTACCAACCCCCTTCCTAAACTCCCAGGGCTCTCTTATTTCCTGCACCGCTTCAGTAATTAGCCCTCCTGTCCACCTTCCAGGTACCTGATTAAAGGGGAAATATACCTGTCATCCAGGACCCACCCCCGGAGTCCTGGACAATAGTTATATGTATTTGAGTTATTTTGCTGTAATACCAAGATTTAATAAAAAAGTAAGTTACATTCTTACAAGGAGGAAAGTATTGACCACTGCCTAGTATAAAAAAATGTGGCCAACACCTTTTTGCACCAAATTGCACCATAAAAATGGTGCAAATAAAAGCAAGATTGTTCTTTATGTGCCTAGGTCCCATAGACAATTTTTCAGACGACCCAGAAACACTGAATTCAAGTCACATTACACAGTGAAGACAGTGAAGCATGGTGGCACAAGCATCATTATATGGGGATGTTTCTCATACTATGGTGTTGTGCCTATTTATCTCATAACAGGGATCATGGATCAGTTTCAATACACCAAAATACTTAAGGTCATATTGTCTGGAGCCAAAGAGGAAACACCATTGAAAAGGTTGTTTCAACAAGACAAGACCCCAAACACACCAGTAAATGAGCAACATCTTGGTTCCAGACCAACAAGATTGACTTTATGGAGTCAACAGCCCGATCCTTGGACCTTAATCCAATAGATTTGTGGGGGGACATCAAAAATGCTGTTTTTGAAGCAAAACCAAGAAATGTAGAAGAATTGTGGAATGTAACAGGTGCCAGAAGTTGGTTGACTCCATGCAACTCAGATGTGCAGCAGTTCTCAGAAACACAACGTATACATCTAAATATTAGTTAAGTGATGCAAAGGAAAGCAAAATCTTGAAACATTTTTCAGTTTATACTTTGACTGAGTTTGTAAAGAAGAATGCCAACACTGCTATTTAGAGGAGCAGCCTAATATTCCCTTTTCTTCACTTTTTGTAAACTAAACACAAATTTGATATGTTTTTTCCTGTTACGATTTGGAATAGAATGTGCAGTGTTCCCAATGCATTTGAGTGTATGCAAATAAAAGTTTTTCTAAGAAGTTTTAGCTTTATCTATACACAACTGTACATTATTAAATTTTGGACTATGCTATAGATAGAGAGCAGAATACACAATCTCAGTGAAGCCCAGCAATATTATTGCTGGAATTAACACAGAATAATTCATCTCTGCTATGGAATGAATAGGGAGCGCAATGCTCAGAGAAACATTATAAGTCACTAAAATAGAGGTTTTTTTTTCTTTTTTGAGTGCATCTTTTTTTAAATGTGAAATCGGGTACTGTGCTCCTGGGATTAAATTCAGGTGCTGTCATCCAGGAAAGCAAGTAGTAATGTCTGAGTCAGTAAATAACAGTGTGTTCTACACTGTGAAGCTTTTACATTGTCGAAAGCTTTTAGGCAAATGTTAATTGCACAAGATTGCTTTTATAAACGTTATTTAGCATTTGAAATATTATCTAACCAAGATTCCTTCCCTCCCTCCCTTCCTGAAATTTCTGGGCACTATTTTTGTTTCCAGATTGAATATAATATACTTTGAATTTCAAGACTGAACCCTTACATTAATTAAACATGATATTCCCAGTATCCACTGTCATATTTAAAATAATAAGGAAGAATACATTTATGGATGCTAATGAACAATGGCAAGAGAGTTGTGTGTAGACTCAACTCATATTTCACTATTTAAATTTAGTCTTTACATGATAGCAGAACTATCTATATAAATTGTCTAAGCTGAAAGGCAATTATACATATTTTCTAAATGACTGTAATTAGCTCAGACTCTGTTACTTTCCATGATTATCACCAGCTGCCTCCTTTATATGCTATTCCTATCCTGCTACCCAAATACTGTACATATGGCTATGAAGATTTTCAGTCATCCAAGTCATGGTATATCTAATATAAGTAATTCTAAAACAACTGAACTTTGCTGAGTAATCATTGAAGACGTTTCACTACTCAACCGAGCAGCTTTTTCAGCTCAACTGACTGGTGTGGGAAGTTTTCGGGATATAAACTCCACTAATCCAATCACAATGGCACATTGTAACTCTTCAAAGAGGTGACATCTGAAATTTACAGAGGTGTTGTTTCTGTGTAGTTACTGTGATGGGATTACCAGTGTGTCATGCAACTCCTAGACACAGGGGTTACTTGTGTGAGTTGCATGAATGGATGTATGAATATTTCTGAAACCGTCGGGGGTACAGATGTGAGAAC
>CM044432.1:132002117-132012889 GCA_024363595.1 Xenopus borealis
GTTATTTATCTTAAAACAGGAACAGACAATGTTCACACAAATGCAAGAAGTGCCCACGTTTTGGCTATTCGATTTATTTAATATTTTTTTTCTTCTGTTTCTAGTCACCTGGTAAACTTAATGAATCATTGGTGCAACAGTTTGTGTTCAAAGATGAGAACATTCTTGCAATAGAAGAAGAAATTGCATGTACAAATAATCTCATTATGAATGGACTCAACAGGGACAAAAACCTAAGGCAAGCAACAGAAAAGACAAGTAAAATAAAATTCATACAGAATGATGTAGCAAAAAAACCCAATTTTACCAGAGCCCAAGCCCAGCACAGAGGCAGCAGAAATAGAGGAACTTGATGACTATTCAATGTGTTGATCACCAGATCTTGTAGAAAAGAGAGAAGATATACAAGCACCAGAAGAAACTTTTCTAGAAGACATTACAGGAGATGATATTCAAGAGACTAAAGTAGAAAGGCTTAAGAAAGATAATTATGACCTAAAAAAGGAAACATTTTTACATGATAATAAGGTGGAGCTGACGAACAATTGTGACGATGAAGCTGAAGCTAAGAATCAAGAGACACAGGGTATTACAGACTGAGAAAAAGTAAATACAGCATTGCGTGGAGCTATTCTATGAAATGCATTTGTGCCATTACTTAAGTCACGATTTTGATGGTGTGATTTTTTATTTCTAAATTACACTGCTAATGTTAAAAATAATGCACTCTACCATAGAAAATTGTATTCACGAACTGACAAAAAAAGTAATCTCAGGTCATTGTGCCTGATCCTGTGTTTTCAGAAAGAACCAGTACTTCACATTGAAAGTGCTTTCAGATAAATTATTGTTTCTCCTACTCAATGTAACTGAAGTTGTGGCGGTTGGGCTTGGATGTTGTAAGTGCTATTCTCATATCTGCGGCATCATTTTAAGGAATGCAGGTGTTAGGGAGTTGTGTTATGTATTTCTGAATCTATGAACTCATCCCTTATTTTACAATACCACATTAGTGTTTATAAACTCCAGGCTCATAGTTAAGAACCATTGGAATTCTTTATTTCATTCATATTCTGCATTAATCTTGTAATTAAACTACATCCCCTTCCTCCAGATACTTTTGGATAGGGCCAGCACTCAGCAGCTGAGGTAAATAGCGCTTTTATCTACCCTTCTTCTAGTTAGACATACAGTACACTGTTGAATTATGCGCAACTGAATTATCTGCAAATACGATATTAGGCTGTTTTGTTTGCTTGTTTATTTATTTAATCTAGTCATTGCTAGTAACTGGGAAACTTATCAGAACGTTATCATGTATCTGTTTAATGTTGGGCCAATTTGGGTAAATTAACCAATGGTATTTATAGCAAAAAGTGGAAGGTTGTTTTCACCACTAAATCTTAAACCAATAGGAGGGGGTGCAATAAGGCTGTGACAAAGACAAGAGGTTCTCTGTGCTCACACATAGTGGGTGAGTGCAAAGGACCTCTTTTCTTAGTCAGCATTATTTTGGCCACCCAAAATTATCATTCACCCTCCTGGATATTATAGTGGTACTTAGGGGCTAAATTATTACTTTGTTATTTAGTTTTGGAACCTTTCACTAAAATGTATCAACTCCTATTTTAAAAGCTGAAAAAATATAAGCTGATTAGTGTAAAGATGCAATGTTATATAAAACAGTTACAATTTTTGGACATTGGACATTGCTGTTCCAGCTAATTTCCTGTATTCTATTATAGAATAATGGCACATACAGTGGATACAAATAGGCATTTTCAAAATCTTTCAGTATTTGTCTGCATTAAAGTTACCTTGGCCTACATGGATACATTGCATCTATAGCAGCTGGAATGTAATGTAATGTATGACATTCATAAGCACTGAAGGCTATTATGTTGGATCCCAAGGGAGCATTTTCCAAAAGTTGCATTGTTTTTCAAGGAATGTGCCTGAACTCCTAAGCAAAGAGCAATTCATTTATATCTTGACTGCTATAAATAATTTACGCTTAAATAAAGCACTGGAACAGATGTTCTTTTCATTTAGTACTCTCTCCCAATTCGGATTCATTTTACATTAATTATATTCTTATTGATCCTTATGTTCCCTTTAGAAAAAAAATTAGGAGAAAATAAATTTCCACTCAGCAATCCAGCCTTAAAATGCACCATTGTGGTATTTTAATAATACATGATTGCAGCACAGTGCTTTGTTTTACAATCATTCCTCTTGATTCAACATCTGCTAGTTGCAAATCTCATTATGTTTTTCTTCCCTAGGTGCCAGGAGATGTGTGGTATGAAACAGAGCAAGTCTGGTTTGTTCACAATGATGGCTTTGCACTGGGTATGTAAGATAACAATGCTGGGGCAACATTGCTGAGTTATGTTCGGAGGCAGTCGGGATTTTTTAGTTCCAAGTGCAGTAGGGATTTTTAAATGCAGAGTAGTTCAGATTTACAAACAATGTCCCATCTTCTTTCACATTGCTCTCTATTTAAAACCCTTTGGTTGTATTTTTTAATTTATTACGCTAACAACTAGAAACCAGTAGAAGCTCTAAGGGGTTGATTTACTAAGGGTCGAATTTCGAATGCAAAAAAAATTCGACCAGGGGATAGTGGGGGAATAGTGGGGAATTAAAAAAATTTAATTTTTTTTAGCGCAATTTGATCGATCGAATGATTGAATAGGGAAAATTCAATCAAATCGATCGAATTCAATTCGAATCGAATATTCCAAAGATTTTTAAGCAATCGATCAAATTTTTCTTATTCGATTTTAGGGAATGATCCCCATTTCGGTAGGTTTAATCTGGCGAAGTAGGTGATCGAATTTAAATTTAAAGGGGAAGTATTTGACCATCGAATTTTCGAATATTCCAATAAAATTAGATTCAAATATTCAAATCATTCGAATTCCAATATTCGATGGTCGAATTGGCCTAATTTGCATATTCGAAATTCGAATCTGAATCTTTTTGAAAATTCAATCGAATATTCGAATCCTTCATGTGAATTAATGTGAATTTAGTAAATCTGCCCCTAAATGTTGGAAAACAGTATCCTAGTCAGATACTTATTGTAAAAGTGCCTTTTTTTTGGGAAAGATGGAAAGCATTAAAAAAAAATCTTTGTTTATGGTGAACAATCTAAAAACACACAAACTGAAAAAAAAGTGTTTGGAAAGTAAACAACCCTTTTATAGCTCAAATTGACTCAAAAGCGCCATTACTGGTGCAAGCAGGCATGTCCTATTTATTCATGAAACACAAAAAGGAATCATCAACATTCGGTCTAACGCAGTAGTGTTGACCAGCTGCTAGAAATATCCTGTTGACCAGCTGCTGGAAATGATACTGCCTTTAAAATTAATTATTAAAACCACGCTTTGGCCTAAGTATATAATCTCACATGCCACATCAAGGTCCCTCAGTGTAGAGTGTAGAGTCCTACACTGCATATTAGCATTCAAGTCTGCAGTGCATTGAAAATCATAAGTCCACCAGCCAACAGTGTGAGTAGTAAGACCATGTTGCACTTACTCTGAACTCAGGAGCTCGTTCAGTGGCAGGAAATACTTTTTGAGCACATTTATCTAAAAGTATTTATGATGCTACGAAATATGTTGGCGTATAGATAATATGTTATTAATTATAATAATAATAATGCTGTATACATAAATCTTTGCACTTTTATTTTTCTAATAAAAAAAATCTCCCTAAATAAGAGAACTGAGGCCAGCAAAAAAATTAAAACCATGACTTTAAAACTCAATATTTTGACTTTTAGAGGAGCTGTTTACTAATACTCAATTATAATAAAAATTTAAATTCCACCTAACTCCCATTCCCAATTTGCTTAATTTACTAAAAAGAATCTGAACAAAAAAATCAGGTGCGGGAAAAGTCTTAACAAAATCGAGCAATAATTCAAATTGTCACCCAAAAAACCTAAATTAAAAAAAAAAAACTTTTTGGACGAAATCCAGCATCCAACAGCCTAAAATGCTCATGACAGCAAAAACCATAAAATTTTGCATTTTTAGCAGCTTTAGAGCATAATAAATCTAGAAAAAATGGGTTTTCCCCCTTAAAACCCCAACTAGAAAATTTTGAGGTTTAATAAATAGAAACCTTAAAGTAAAATTCTGACATTAAAAGGACAGTAAATTTGACGGTAATTTTTTTTCTGGCTCCAGATCTCTTTTGTGGGTTCCTCCAGGTTGCAGTGCAAATTCAAAACGAAAGAAAGCATAATAGAATTATAATAATTAAATAAAAGAAAAATTAATTGACAAAGTCTTTAACATACTAACTCCTTCTTTAGCCAATATACTTATTGCTTACATGTTGTAGTCTGTTTCCTGTATGTACACTGATCATCTGCCAATAAAAAATGATATTTAAATTCAACAGTAAGAGTATTCCTGAATAAAACTGTCATGTTAATAAAAGCCCCTTACTTGACAGAAGAAAGAGAAACTGTTTGAATTGCATGGGATATGCCATTTATTGAGTAGAAATCTGACTAAAAGCTGTCTAGCTGACAGGACAAATCTGATCAGCAAGTATATGATATAATGTTGGTACCCAAGGCTATAATTTGCAGTAAGGCGTTGTTTGGGCTTGTCTCTCTGTGTGTTTATGTGACTAGATGAAAGGTCTCATACCTGATCTTTGATCTCTAGGAGTGATACTTGATCCTTTCCAGCCATGTTCTATTCCATTACTATGAGTCATTCTACACAAATCTATCTGAACACATATTGGCAGAGTTACTATTGGTCGAATTTCGAATGCAAAAAAAAATTTGAAATTCGACCAAGGGAATAGTGGTGAATAGTTGAGAAGTAAAATCATTCGAATTCGACTATCGAATTCGAAGGATTTTACCGCAATTCGATCGATCAAATATAGAAAATTCAAATCGAATTCAAATCGAATATTCAAACGATTTTAATTGATCGATCAAATTTTTTATATCCAATCTCAGGGAAGGATCCCCAATTCGGTAGCTTTAATTTAGCGAAGTAGGTGGTCGAATAAAAATTTAAAGAGGAAGGATTTTCATTGTATCATTCTGCAATTTTTCATTAATATGCAATGGAAGGGTGCAGGGCTAGATGCCATCAGTTCTACTAAGTAGCCAAAGATGGAAAACTTGACAGGTTGATGTTTTTTAAACAGACAATTTATACTTCTTACTTTATGAAGTGAAGAGTGTAATGTATTGAGTACTATGTCATGTTTTATTTTCATAAATTGAGCAAATCACAGCAAATTGCCCATTGGTTGCAATTGGTCAATTTAGAGCTTATGTCTGTTTGTATACACTAATCCCTAAAACAACCTTAATATCAGCTACATCTATGAACAGAAGTAGTGATGGGCAAATCTACCCAGTTTCGCTTCGCCGAAAAATTAGCGAATTCGCGAAATGAGCCGCGGCATGTTTTTGACAAAACAATGCGCGACTCATCTTTTCGGCGAATTTTCGCCAGGCGAAATTTCGATGGCGTTTCGTGAATTTATTATCGCCACGAATTCGCCCCTGGCGAATAAATTTGCCCATCACTAAACAGAAGCAGAGCCAACAGTTCTTTACTGTGCAGTCAGAGACAATTTGGAATACCCTGGAGGGGATCCTGTATTGGCAGATTCCTTTAATATCTTTGAGCTTTGATATCTTCTTGGACAGGCTTAAATCAATGTATATATGTATGTCTCTGTGTTTATAAGCACAGGTAAAACTCTAACCTTTATCAAAGGCTTAATTGCTGGCCAAAACGTCAGGTCTCCCCTCTTTGCAATAAAAACTTTTAATTGACTTTTAAGTCCTGTGAGTGTGGACCTTTCTTCTGTTATATTTTAGTTTTTTGCACCCAGGCATTGTTAACATCTATTATACAGGAGTGCTGGTATTCCTTTGGCATATATATATATCAGCATAAAGAACACGGAGCACTCATGGGACTTTTGATTTTTTTTTATTTATGTGCAAAGCTTTAATGGTGTAAGTCGACCTTTTGGTCCTGCACAGAGGGGCTTTATCAATACATCAAAGGCCCTCTGTGCAGGACCAAAATGTTGATTTACACCATTAAAGCTTTGCATATAAATTAAGTCCCATGAGTGCTCTGTGTTCTTTATGCTGATATTATTTTTTGTGGCAGCACCTGGGCTTTTTTGTCTTTTTCTATATACACACACTATCTATCTATCTATCTATCTATCTATCTATCTATCTATCTATCTATCTATCTATCTATCTATCTATCTGGAATCATATAGAAGGGTTACACTTGATGGATTAACTAGCAAGCTTGTATGTTGGAAATTCTTGTCTAATCATGAGTATCCCTAGCATCCGAAAGAAATCAGAAAGTTTTTGATGCAAAGCTGGGAAAGGCAGTGTCAGGATGTTTAATGTAAATATTTTAAAATGGTTAGAAATGTGTTACTGGCAAGACTCAATAGATTTCCTCTCTGTGAAGCCAGTGAAAATGATAATTAATATTTTGAAGAAATGTGCTGAGCATGTAAAACTGCAAAAACATCAATGAGAGAGGCCTAACAATGAAACATGGTTATTTGTATCCTCCAACAGACCAACCCATCAAATTTTGGTTATGCAGAAGACTTGACAACTATCATCAGTTTGAACGAGTCCAGTATCATCAACACTTTGCGGCATTGCAATCAGTCTCTTATTCAGACAAATGCTGGACCAAACCTTATAGTGCTGAAGCCAAGTTCCCCAGTATCTAACTTCTATACAAAAGTATGTGCTGTCCTATCCTTATTCTTTCTACACTTTTATAAAGCAAGGGTCTTTGTAGTGAGAAAATAGCAAAACCCTATGCTGCGTTGGCTTTTTACATCACACTAGTACCTTAGGTCAGTGATTTTCAACCTTGGTCCTCCAGCTGTTAAGAAACTACAAGTCCCACAATGCATTTGCCTGACTGTGGCTGTCAGACTCCTTCATTGCATTGTGGGACTTGTAGTTCCTTAACAGCTGGAGGACCAAGGTTGAAAATCACTGCCTTGGGCTATGGGCACATAGGCTGTTGGATCTGGCTGCTGTCAGTCTGTGTATTGTGCAGGCTGAGAGAAGTGCTCAGTGCCTCTGCTCCATTGATTTATTTGAATCCAAGCAGCCTGTGTGTGGCCACAGCAAAAATATTGACCTCCGCTTTAGCTCTCATGTGTATGACCACACAAAGGCTGATCAGATTCAAATCAATGGAACAGGGGCGGAGCAAATCTGCTTCTATTATTCTGCAAACATACTTAGGCTGACAACAGCCAGAGCTAACAGCCTGTGTGCCCATAGCCTAAAGCAGGATTAATGTTTGCTTTAAGGGAACCACATGTGTGTTTTACCCATAATTCTCACTCACACATAAGAAATAATTATACAAGGAATCTCTCACTAATTTAGGTTCCTGGGGGGGGGACAGTTTGAATTATGAACTCTCAGTACATATTGGATTTAATCTTACTGAAGAGATTTGCATCTACTTTATTTTGACTATATGTTCAGTAAAATACATTTGTATCTTTATGAATAGAAGCCGGGGCCAATACACAATGTACTTGTCCACCTATGAGAAGCAAGTACAGACTCTGCTCAGCAACTTCTGTCAATTGAAAATTGAATAGTTGCAAGGGGCAGAGCACAGCAAAAACAGGTGTAAAGGAACCCTGTACTCAGCACCTGCCTTAAATCACTTTCAAAAACACTGCAATAGTCATGTATGTCAAATCCATCATTCTCAGTCATATTCGCCAAACAATCTCTAGCTTTATTTATAGTCAGCATATTTAATTTACAGTTGATCTGGGTCCTGAGATGAGACGCAATGACATAGAATTAGGCTAGTGAAGGAATCAATTAAATCATCATAAAATCCCTATTACCAAAGCATATAGAGAAGCTGTAACAGCAAGTGCATTCTTCACTTTCACGCACTAGATGGCATCATATAACCAAAAAAATAACAGTAAGTGTGTGACAATAAAACTCGCAGACTAGTTCCAATATTCCTTTATGGCTTTCATTTGCCATGTTAGCCCATTTTCTCTTGGCTTTGCTATTAAAAACAAATTAGTATTTTGCATTTGGTAAAAGGAATTTGCAAAGCTGTCAACATATTGTTCCAGACAATAAAAAAGGGTTAATTTTTTTTTTTAATGTGGAAACAAAAAAAATCTCTTTTGTTGAGAGCATAGCAGTGATAAAAATAACTTTAAAAAGGTCGCCTCCCACAGCTGCTCTAATATAAGTCCCAATGCTGATGGCTGGCTGCGGTTCTTTGTAATGCTAATGAACATGGGGAGTGCTCAGACTGAGAACTTGTTACTTTCCGCACTATGAATCATTATGGGCAGAGCAGATTGTAACAGTTCCACCCCACTGTGTGCGTTACTAAACTTACACTTGCTGTCCTGCAGGGATTAAAGGTACCACACTGCAACAATACATGTTAGCCGTCATGAAAGAGGTCTGCAGAGCATTTATACTTCTAAATGAAAACAATAATCCCTTTAACTAAGGGTATAAGGTTTTTTTTTTATCAGATGTTCTTCTGTAACCCAGCACAGGCAGATCTCTATGTGTACCACATCCAATTTCCTGTGTTTGCAGGGGTCAGTATTCCTTTAACATAGTAAATCAGATGATAATAATATCATCTGATAATAATAATAATCACTTTTATAAACCAGATAACTGTAACCTTGATTTAAACTGTAGTTGAGCAACAGGAGTCACACAGATTAGGCATTGGTTACTATCTGCATAACCTTGATGAGCTGGACTTCAATAATATCTCACTGATAACAATTTTGGCCTAAAAACATGCTAGTACTACTGCAAGAAAAAGTCTACATTGTAACAAGTGCATTGAGTGTACAGTCATGTGATCCTTTATCTTGAAGAACGTTATCCATAAAGCTCCAAACTACCGGAAGGCCATCTCTCTTATTTAATAAAATAAATACAATTTTAAAAAAGTGATTTCATTTTTCTCTATAATAATAAGACAGTACCTTGCAACTTAGATATAATTAATTCTTACTGGAAGGAAAACAATTTTATTGGGGTTCAAGAAGATTCAAGGTATGGAGATTAGTGATGGGCGAATCTATCCCGTTTCGCTTCGCCGAAAAATTTACGAATTTTCAGTGAAATTCGGCAACTGGCGAAATATTTCCGAAATGAGTTGCGGCACATTATTGACTCGCGTCGATTTTGATGCGTCACGTCGTTTTTGACGTGCATCGCTTCATTTTCGGCGCGCAACTAGTTTTTTTTTTACACCAGTGAATTTTCGGCAGGAGCGTTTTCGCTGGCATTTTGCGAATTCGCGCCTGGCGAATAAATTCACCCATCACTAATGGAGATCCAAATTTTCCTTATCGAAAAAACCTCAGGTCCTAAGCATTAGGTCCTTCGCCTGTATTCTCTTTATATTTCAATATTAAACATTGGGAGCATTACTCCAAGAAAGCTTTTCAGTAACATCAAGACGTCCGTGTCACATTCCAAGAAATTTCCCCATGCGTCTGTCATCTAACTGCACAGTTTATATTATTATTTCTCTAACCCAAGTGGCCTCGTCCCTAGGTATTTCAAGGGAAAAAGATAGCTTGCCTCCTCACATATGCTCGGTGGCACAGAAAGCTTACTGGAACATGTTAACCCAGCGTCAGGACCAGACTATTTTGCCACTGGGGAGAAGTGGATCTGGCAAAACAACTTGCTGTCAGAGTGCGCTGGAGTATCTTGCAGCGACTGCTGGGACTGTAGACAACAGAGTAACAGGTAATATTTTGTTGAATTCAGTGTTATTAAAAGAATGGTTTTAAAAGCAAACTTTTATTTATAAAATAAAAACAATAATGCTTTTATATTGGGTTTAAGACTTACTCTGATTCACATCCCTTCAACCTTTAAAAGGAATTATGCAATCACTTAAGTGCTTCTATATAGGTCAGTAACTCCAATGTGACTTATAATGCCCTTATAAAACATAAAAGAGCTGAATAAGCTATAAACAGGAATCGTGTTCTACCGATAAAACAGGGCATGAGACAGCAGGCCGAGAGCTTTTATACAGGTCAATAACTCCAAGGTCACTTTTAATAGGTTTATAAAAACACAAGACACATAAATAAGCTCTAAATTATGAAAGGAATCATTTGTTCCTATTGTAAAATGTATAGATATGACATGCATGAGACCAAGACAGCAATCTTTTTGCATTGGTCATGGAGTTGTTACAGTATTTAGAAAGCACCAATTTCAGTGAGTCATGTGATACAAGGGGTATCATTAAGCACTGATTATAACCGGTAACACTAGTTGTATAGGTATATTTTATAATCTAACCCACTCTAGCTAACCTGGACTTCTTCAGGTATCTCACTGAGGTGGTAACCCTTGGTTTTCTGGCTTTACTCTTCTCCCATCAGAGAAAATGGCACACTGCTCTTTCTCTCTTATACGGTAAATCCTCTCTAGGGAAATCCCTTCCAAATCTACTTTCTCAATGGAACCCTGTTCCTAGCAACACCATCTAGTCACTGTAACTAAAATAACACTATAACACTAAATAAACTACACACCAGTGTAGTCACAGTTTGTTGCTGCTGACCTAGTGATATTGGTTATGAGTACTTGTAAGTTTAAGATACAGCTCATACTGTTTACCCATGTGTCAAATACACAGTAAAATTTTTGTCTGAGTTATTATTATTAA
>CM044432.1:132034444-132087209 GCA_024363595.1 Xenopus borealis
TATCACCACACAGTCATCATGGTTCTATTTCAATAAACTAGTCATGGCACAAAAATATATTGGAACCAGGTTTGATTAACTAATGTGACTTCCTTTTCCTTCTCTCTGCACTAAATTACACTTGAGTGCTGCAGCTCTTTTTTAGCTGGTCTGACAAATGATAACACATCTGTTTAGCGCCACATTAAATGCATACCTTCACTATTTCAAACAATCCCATTACAAAATTCATTGCCTTATCTCTTTAGAACAATATGGCACTTTTTAACCTATTTAGATCCTCAGAGGATAATAGAGGTTGATGCTTTGGTGTGGGCAACCATAGCTTGTTAATCATTGCAGAAGGCTGTTAGTGTAAATGTAGGCTGACACAGTGCTAATGCCCAGAGCATAGAGCAGCACAAGGGTTTACTGTAAAAAAAACAAATCTTCTTGACTCCTGCAGTAACTCAGAATTATTGCATCCTAATATTATCCTACATGACAGTGCCACTAAATAACTTCAGCAGCAACTTAAATTACCACAGTTCTGCAGCTTTGCAAGTAGGGCAATCCTTAATGTGCCCTTTGATTGTACAGATATTATTACTGCAATGGTCTCTTAATACAAAAAAAAAACACAGTTTAATACAATACTTCGTGACACACAAACATGCATCTATTTTCTGGCTAAATATGGCTATTGGTTACTATGCCTTTCATAAAATATGGAGATTGATGTTTTGCATGGTTTTTTTTCTGATTAAAACCATTACTTCAGTTGTATAGGTTCATTGCTTACAAAAAGTTGTATTGTACAGGGAGCCTGATGTCTCCCTCTCCTTTATAATACTGCTCTTTGTTGATATTTCTATGGGAACGGTCTTTGTCCTTTGACAGGTGAATGGCTAGCGTCAGAGTGTAATCAAAAGAAATTATAACAATATAAGATTTATATCTATCATCTAAGTCCCCCATATGCTCTGATGCCGCAATGCCAAAGGCCTAAGACAGGATAGACTATGGGTATAAGGTCACCTGTAAGACAGTGGTCAGCTTTAGGAATGATAGAAGGCCATAGTGCTAAATTGCTTACTCGATAATTCTAAAACCATAGTGTTAATATGTCTCTTGGGGCCCAGTGTAGGGATGTTGCTCAATAACTGACTTCACCACCAGTGGTTATCTATAGCCAACAGCTTTCTAGAGACCGCTGGAACCATGAAACTTATGCAATACCTTCTGTAAAATGTAATGCTAAGCAAATACTTTAGGCATAGAAGTACAAGGAATATTCTGCTAATATAAGATAAAATGTATATGTCTTTGTATGACGTATGTATGACGTATAAAGGAGTACATAAACTTGTGTCCTGGGAGATAACTTTGGTAAGCCCTCGCGTACCATCAAGGAAGTCATGCTCTGATGGTGCTGTGACGGCTTACCCAGGCAAAACCTATTGTCTATATTTGGACTCCATAAACTACCTCCTGTATTTGTAACTGCCTTATCTCTTGGTTTTGCTTTATGTACGAGGTCATAGAGGTAGAAATAAATCAACATCTTTTGGCACACCTGTTCATAGATCTCCTTGCTGCTAATAATGGTTTCTATATATAGGCACCAAACAATGAAAGTGTTTTAAAGTAACTTAACTATAGTACAGTGTTGCTCTACACTGCTGTGTTTGCTTCAGATAAACTGCTATTGTTAGGCTATGGGCAATCAGGCTGAATGCTCAGCTGCTGTCGGCCTGCATATTTTTTTGCACAGACACACACACTGAAGCTGAGGTTGCCTGGAGAACCCTCCTTTTGCGTATTTGGGCTGACCTCAGCTTCAGCTCCACTGTGTGTGAGCACACACAGGCTGATCGGATTCAAATCAATTGAGCAGGAGCACTGAGCGGATCTGCTTCGCTGAGCCTAACAAATATGCAGGCTGACAGTAGCCAGAGCCTTCAGCCCATGTGCCCACAATGGTGTTCTACAGAGCTTGGAACAATCGTAAGAAGAAACTGTATATGCTGTCAGTCAAATCACAGGAAACACAGGGAGTGTTTCATCCGATGGTCATTAGATCCCTCCCTAGGTATCACTGGCTTCATTCTTTGATTTTTTAAAATGGATTAATACAGTTGTATTTGTTTTACCCAAGTTTGGTTTCACTATGAACCGAGGTCTGGCAAAAGTTGTCACCGGAAAATTTCTGATGTGTTCTACAGAACTTATCTGCTGTTTAAAGGAAGAGTAACGCCAAAAATTAAATTGTTTTAAAGTAATAAAAATATAATGCAGTGTTGCCCTGCACTGGAGAAAATGCGCAGGTTACACAGTAGCTAGTGTAGAGGGATGCACCGAATACACTATTTTGGATTCGGCCGAACCCCCAAATCCTTCCCAAAAGATATGGCCGAACTGAATCCAAACCCTAATTTGCATATGCATATTAGGGGTGGGAAGGGGAAAACATTTTTTACTTCCTTGTTTTGTGCCAAAAAGTCACTTTATTTCCCTCCCTGGCCCTAATTTGCATATGCAAATTAGGATTTGGATTCGGTTGAGCCAGCCAGAAGGATCCTGGATTCGGTGCATCCCTACTAATGGATAAGCTCTGTAGAACATAATGTTATCTGTTATCCATTATTTTTCCTGCACCATTTAGTCTTTTTTCAATTTCCACCATTGCTACACAGCAGCTTGTTTATTTGAACTATAGTAGTGTTTCTGAAGCAACCACGCCAGTTTTAGTAGTGTAAGGCAACAGTACATGATATTTTCAATTCAGAATGTCATGTACAAAAATATTTGTGGTTAATGGGAGGGGCAAATTTGACCCATTTCACTTTCCCAAAAATTAAAGTGAATGAACAGTTTTTTTTGATGTGCAGCAAATGTTTATTTTGTAATTTTTTTGACCCGCAACAGTTTTTTTCTCCCATTGGAGTCTATGGGCAAAATTTCCGTGGTAAAACTCAGTAAAAAAATTTGCTCATCCCACTAATTATATACCCTGGAATCTTTTTCCAATCAGCATAATCTGTATAGTATAACCGGCATGGGGTCAGAGACCTCATGGATATAAGATGCTGATTGAATTAGCACGATTGGAGCTATGAGGTGTTATTAAACTGTTCAGGGCAGACATGTATGTAGCAGACAGTAGGGGCAGATTTACTAAGTGAAATTCGAAATTTGAAGTAAGTTTTGTCTACTTCAGCTATTCGATTTGAATTCAAAAAATTTGAAAATTCGAATTTTGAAGTACTGTCTCTTTAAAAAATTTCAATTTGACACCCCCACCCCTCATTCAAATTTGTTTTTTCTCTGACCCCTCTGACCCCTCTTTTGAACCAGTCCTCCTCCTTGTCCAGAATGTGAACTTGATATTCTTCAAATGTGTATACTTTAGATGTAGGTACACAGCTGTCCAGAGCAGTCCTGACCTGAGGAGCTGGCACTTCTGTGCTGTGCCATACATTTGTGTAACAGTTGTTTCTCCCACATAAAAATCAGAGCACTCCTCACTGCACTTCATACACAATGTTACTCTTCTTGTGTTTTGGTATTGGGTCTTTTGGGTGAACAACTTGCTGCCTCAGTATGTTGCTGGTTTTAAATTTTTAAATGCAGTGTTTATAAAAGATCCTTCCAAGTTCTTACTGTTGTCCTGCTTTCCACCTTCACTGGTAGTTTTGGTGTTATTACGTCTGCTTTTCCTGGTTTTAACAAAGGCCCAATCTAGATACCCACAAGTTTTAAGGGCCCCTCTGAGATGTTTTCCATAGCCTATGTGCTGCTCTTGGTGTATGATTCCAATAATCCCCAGTTTGTGATCTAGAATATACATCCATGAGATCTCTGACACCATGCTGGTTATATTGAATATATTATGTGAATTGGAGCAATATTATTTGGTATTTCACTCCAGAAACATCTTCCTGCAAGTCATTCTGAATTGCGAAAGCCAGTCGGATGACACGCACAACTTGTTTCAAATTTTTGTCAAGACAAATAAGTGAAATGGTAAAACTCACTAATAAACTATAGGTACTGCACTGCATGTAATACTGAAAAGCTACAGAATTTATATGGTTAAAAGCATTACTGCTAGAAAGACATTTAGGGGGGTTATTTATCAAAGTCCATTTTTTTTCTGGTTGGACCATTTTTTCTTACAAAAAAAGAGTGGCATTTTTCATGATATATTAAACTCTGATGCTGTTAAAAGTTAGAATAATAAAGTACATAATCTCTGCCGAGTTCAAGTAGAAGTCAATGACAGATGTCCAGAAGATATCCCGCTTTGTTCTGGGTTTCAGAAAAAGTGGCGGTATTCGGGTGTCCAATCCGAAAAACTTGAGATATTCGGGCATCAAATTTGAAAAAGTAACAGATCTGGATTTTTTCCCCATCTTTTCAAGACTTTTCTGGCACAATAATTTTTTGGGAAAATTTAATGATAAATAGGTGGAAAAGTCGGAGTAGCTTTCCAAAAATAGATAAATTCGGATTTTGATAAATAAATAATATACACATACTTGCTGTTATTAATTCTTGAGATAGTGCTGACAATAATTAATAATAATAATTCAAATGACTCTTTTAGAATTTCTTTCATAATTCACATTAATCCTTTAAAGTGGACCCGTCACCCCAAACAAATATTCAAAATAATATTTCACATTAGTCAAGCAAAATGAACATTAATTACACTATATAAATTATTTTAATCTTTTTTTCTTCAGTCTGGGAATTCATAATTATAGCAAGCAGGCAGGAGCCATTTTGTGGACACGGTTATTAAGGCAAGCCTTGCATCATCTCAGAATCTTGTTTGAACACCAGAATGGGGGACCCAATGTCTATCCCCATGTCCTGGCTACACAATTAAATGGTTAAGAGAACTGGGGGAATGTGTGGGGAGCGGTGACATGTAGGAAGTGCTGAATGGAAAGTGAAAGTAATTATCTGCCCCACCTCTATGCCTAAGGCATAGAAGAGTGGCAGACAATATTTGATTGACAGCTGAGCTTTTTAAATGAGCTTTAAACAGCTATGAATGCTTTAATAAACATTTGAAATTGGATTTCATGTTTAATTTGAAAAGGACTTTTATTATACAGATTTTTGTGTCTGGGTGACGGGTCCACTTTAAACAATGGATTTAGAATTTAAGGTTCCCTATTACACTACTCAGATGCTTCATTAGGAGCTAGTTAACCTGCCAGTGTAGAAAAACACAGAGGAAAGACATGAGGAGAACATACAGTCTCCTTGCAGATAGTGCTCAAGTCAGGAGCAATTCCATCAGTTGCAGTGCTAACTGACACCTTTATCATATTTATAAAAAAGACTATACAGTTAAAAATGCTATAAGCTTATGTTCATAAGAACCCTTCTGAGATAATGTAGAACCACCATCTTGTTCCATAGTATGACCCACTATGCTATAGAGAATGCTGCTATTTACTTCCAATGGATGTAACAAGCAAAATTTAACATTATTCTCACTTCCCCTCACCAGCAGTATAACTGCCTACAGTTGTTTGGCATAATCTGAATTATCGTAAACCTTCCTTATCTCAGATTTTCTTTTTTTTCTTATTTTTTCCTTATCAGTCAGGGTAAAAGTGTAAAAAAAAGCCTAAAACTAAACCTTTTGCATTGTTTCATAGACCAGATGCAAAGATCTAGCTGCATGTTCTCTCTTTTAATATTCAGCTCACATTGCCAGTAGAAGGAAAGAAAATTAGCTTAACTGATGACTGTTGTGTTGGTGTCCTTGGATAGGTTACAGATCCTGTTATGACAGGTTATTTTTTTTAGACTTTTATAAACTCAACAGACAAATGTCTAATTATAAGGAAATTGTCTGTGCACAGAGCTTTTAATTCTAACACCCACTGCACATCTGCCATCCATATGCATCTCTATCTACTGTATCTCGTTGCTGAGGATTAACCAACTGCAAACTCTTAATATGACCTTTGTATGCCTTTTAATGGGCAGAGATGCAGCAAATAATTAACAACAGAATGAACATAGGTGAACAACCACTATTTCTTTTGAATGCTAATAAGACAACCAAAGCAATAATACATGCCTGCTACAATTTATTTGTACTTTTGTTTCTAATTAATCATATATTTACCATATATTGTTTAAGGGAGCGCATTTGACCATGCAGAATACTGCTAAATTGAGGTTTATTTCAGACTTGCTGTGAAATAAACCTCACTGCAGTATTCTGCATGGTCAAGTGCTCTCCTTTCTACAATATATGGCAGTTTATCCAAGGTGAGCAGTAAGCCTAGGATTGATGCATTCAGTGAATATATAGCAAAGGTTGCACGCTGGAAGATACCCCATTAGTCATATATAATTTCTTGCAACAATGTAACAATTGTGAATAACAGCATATTATATGGCGGGATGTTTCCATTCTTTTAATTTCATTATTTCGTTGCTATTCCTATTCCTATATTCCTAGGAGGCTTTGGCTGCTTCTCTACCATCAGTGCCAATTAGAACCTTCAAGGCCTTATTTTTGTAATTTAGATGTGATCACTTAACAAAAAACTTCTGAAAACTGGAACTATGCGTTATTTAACATTATTCAGCCTTTAAATTAGTAAACTGGAATTGTTGTCAGGAATTTTCAGTAATTATTGGTGCTATCCATAAGCCTTGCCCTCAGCGGGGTATACATTTTTCTGAAAATTTTATTAAAAGTCCTAGCAACCTAGAATCCACAATTTGACCTTATTTATTAATTAAAAAGCACAATTTAATCAGATCAGGGACAAACTATATAAAATTGAACGAAAATCCAAATCTGAAGCTTTTTCCTGAGTGGCTTGGATTTTTGCCTGAAAAGTCAGAATTAGTCAGATTTTGGGGCTAATTCGAGTGCAGACCACAGAAACTTCCAAATAGGATAGAGACCTCTCCCATTGACATATATACAACTGTGGCAGGCCTGAGTTGCTGGATTTTCATATTCTGACTTTTTCCATCCCCCAAGGGGTGGAATATAATAAATCTCAATTTTTTTCTGAAAATTATAGTAAAAAAACGAATTTTTTTTTAGTTTTTGGCATTAGGAATAACCTCCTGCGTATTTCTTTGAGTGTATTCTTCATTGCCGTTACTTTAACAGACTCCTAAATCTGTTAAAAAGAGAAAGCATGTGCCAATATATATAATCACCCCCAAGGGCCAATTGTTTTTCTTTTCTTGTTTGATTGCAGCATTCAGTATAAGCTATGACGATAATTTACTATTGGCTGCTATACAGTATTTGCATACTGCACCTCCCTTTTATTTAGAATCTTACTTACATTGTTACACAGAGAGGTTTAAACCTTTCCAAATCTTTGCTCAAATTAGTCTCACAAAACATCATAGCTGATCCAGAACAATTTGGAAAAAAACATCTATGGCTGCCATGAATTTGCCATTGGAAGGGAAAATATTTTACTTAGGGCAGTCAAATCAGTCCCTGCCAACAGTATTACTTTATAAAAAGATATTTCACCCATAATTGTAACTACTTGCATCTATAGAAAAAAAAAATATGGAAAAACCAACCAAGAAACCGCTTTTAGCCATGCCCATGTCCATAGACCACACTTTAAAAATTGTTGCATAATAAAATAATAAATACAGGTTACTATAAACAACCGACATTTTCCCATCTGTGTATGGAAAAGCAAACAATCTTATTAGTGAGACCTGCTCATACCCCAGAGATAATAGATCACAGACTTGCAGCCATTGGAATATCTATCTTCAAATTTTATCAGTGAGGGTAATCTGAAAATTAAGTCTCTAAAAGTTTGCACATTTGACATCTTAATTAAAAACATACAGTGATATTTAAGATTTGTAAAATATCCTTCCAGCAATACCGACCATTTTACCTTACCACTATTTAATAATAAATTAGTTGAAACTGGAATTTAATGGTAAATAAAACATTTTTCTTTTTTGTAAAGAATAACCAACTTTTTTCATTCAAACGTCTCGCTTTCTGGATATGGTAGTTTTGTAGATACTTGTGAGGATATTAGGTGTCTTCTCACGCCTATTTTACTTCATGGCTACATTCCAATCCTTCTCTCTGTTTATAGCAATTTCACCAACACCATTGCAGTTTTCATTTGACACCAATCCTGAAACTAAAATGCTGCTCTTTTCTTAACCTTTCCTACTGGAGCTATAACACTCCAGAAAGACTGTCATTAAAAACTGCTTTGTCTTGTGAAAAATGTAATATGTTTTCGCCTGTCGCACCTGCTTTTTCCTCCAGCTTAGGCTATTATCTTTTTTTATTCCAAAAAAAAAAAAAGAAAAGGAAAATTTGACTAAGCTGCGTATTGAAATTGTACAAAAGTGCAATTTTCTTTAATCCAATTGACACCCCAGGCATAAATGAGTTTAGTCATGAGCAGATAAACCATGTCTTTCACAGGTGCAACCACAAAAGCAGTAATAGAAATCACATTGCTGGGTAACACCTGAATCTGATGCTTTTGCAGTTGTTTCAAAATGTGATTCCTCATGTCAGCGGATCTACATTTTATTGTACAAATCCAAACAGTTATCTGAGATCCAAAGTCAAAATTTGAATCTTCCATCTTCCACAAAAGAAAAGATCACATCAATTTCTTCTGAAATGTTGGTTTGATTGGGGCGTTTGATAATCTACTATATATGTAAATCCTGCCTACCCTAGCCATTTTGTATTTACAGTAGATCTGAAGTTTTCAAAGGACACAAAACTTCAATATATAGGAAATATCCTATGAAATTTCATATACCTGTTATCCAGGATTCTCAGGATAAACATTAACTAAACCCAATAAGATTTTATTGCCCCCAATAAGGATTAATTATATCTTAGTTTGGATCAAGTATAATGTACTATTAGAATAGAAAGAGAAAAAGGAAATCATTCACAATTCAATGACAGTTTAAAGGAGAGCTAAAGCTGAAGTAAAGAAGTAGCTATAAATGTTGTATATTATGTTTTTGGGTTTATGTACCAGCCCAAGGCAACCACAGCAGGGAATATGTGTGTTTCCAAAGATGTCCCAGTAGCTTCCCATCTTCCTTTCTGCTGATTCACTGCACATGCTCTGTACTGCTGTCACTTACTGAACTTAGGGACCCACTCACAATATACAGTACACATAGTATAGAAATGTCGCAATATAAGGCTGATTAGTAATTAATACAGATGATTACTACATAACTGCACAGAAACCAGTGCAACTAGCATCAGAATTTAATAATCATCCTTGTAGCATCAGCTTTTATCATAGACAAACCTAATGTTATGTTCGATAATTTGTGATGACCCCTAAGCTTAGCTTCTCAACAGCTGCTCAGAGCCCACTGAGTATGTGAGTGTGACAGACACTTTCCAAGATGGTGACCCCCTGTGACAAGTCTGAAGAAACTGTGTTATCTAAAGTTATCTTAACTCATTTAATGCATTCAATCTTTTCTTTAGCATACCAAAGCACCATTGTTCACAACGATGAACACTTTAATTAAATGGGATGCTGTGACACAATTTTCTGTGTTAAATGAGACAAGTGTGACGTCTGAGTTACGTTATTCTGTGTCAAACACACAATCCAAAGTGGCTTCATCTGTAAATGTTACTGGGAGAATACTTGTGTACATTTGTCATTAGCATACACAGTATACTGTACATGCAGAAATTATTTAACAATTATTGTGTTTGTTTTGCAAATCCAAAACAGCGACCCTCTTTGTAACATAGATATGTCAGTTTGTTTCACAATTACAAATACCTTTCATATGAACCAGTCTGAGAATTATTACTACTTTAGTCTCTGTTAAATTATAATATATATATATATATATAAATGTCCATAGGCAGTGAACAGTGCACACTGGATTTTTTAAAATAATTAATTTAATTAACAAATTTTAAAAGAGCATGGTAACTTGCCATGTTGGAAATGTCCAAGTAAGTTCCATGAGCAGCTTCCAGGCTGATGAGTGCAAATTTTCCTCCAGTATTTTTTGACAACTTACTGCATTCATTTTGCCATCAATTCTGACCAAATTTCTTGTGCCACCACCAAGTTTCACAGTAGGAATGGTGTACCTTTCATCATAGGCCTTGTTGACTCATCCCCAAATGTAGCCAGAAGGTTTGAGATTTGTCTCTGTGCTGTTTGGCATATTGTAAGCGGGATACTTTGTGGCATTTGCGTAGTAATGGCTTTCTTCTGGCAACTCCACCATGCAGCCCATCTTTCTTCAAGTGCCTCCTTATTGTGCATCTTGGAACAGCCACACCACATTTTTTCAGAGTATTCTGTATTTCACCTGAACTTATTTATGGGGTTTTCCTTGCATTCCAAACAAATTTTCTGGCAGTTGTATCTGAAATTAGAATTAGTTTTATTTGGGTTGATTTTAACAGAACCCCTAATTTTCCACTTCTTTATTAGAGTTTGAACACTGCTGATTGGCATTCTCTATTCCTTTGATATTTTCTTATATCCCTTTCCTGTTATATAGAGTTCAAATACCTTTTCCCGCAGATCCTTTGACAATTATTTTGCTTTCTCCATGACTTAGAATACAAAAACATCAGTGCAGCACTGGATGAAAGATACACACCCACTAATTACAAGAGCAAACAGATCAGAGGTGAAGATGGTTACCTTTAATAGCCATTCTAACCCTTTTGTGTCAAGTTGTGTGCATGTTATCAGGCCAAATCACCTGGGTATGTAAACTTTTGATCATTTGGGTAGTTTGTGTAGTAATTATGATTTAAAAAGAGTAAACACAGTTGTTTGACAATAAATGTCTTCAGGAAACCTCTAACCATGAGTGAAAGAAAAGTTTTTGTGTTATCATTCATATTCTCTGAAAAATGGTTAAGAAATCATAAATTCTGCTAGGGTATGTAAACTTATGAGCGCAACTGTACAGTATATATGCTGTAATTCTAAGTATCTGTCCTAATATAGAGAGATATATTGTAAACAACTGCATTAAAACAAAGGAGAGAGGATTTTGTACATCTGAAACAGGTACAGTATTTTGAGTTCCTAACATGCCATTAATGTACAGTTGCCTTTTGTCTTAAAGTTGTTTTTTTTTCAGGTATATTAGTTCTTTGTCCTACCACAGCAGCACTTGTGCTTTGATTTATATGTGATTGATGCTTCATAAAACCCATAATGAAACATCCATTGGGTTCTAATTTTTTTTTGCTACCTGAGCTAATGGCTATGCACTCTTTTCCCTCAGCCCAAGGAGAAGCAGAAGGCATCTGAAGCATTTGTTCAGCTTCAATCTGCCATGGAGGTTCTGGGATTCACAGCAATTGAGCAGTAGGCCATTTGGCATGTTGTTGCAGGCATATATCACCTAGGAGCAGCAGGTGCATGCCGAGGTAAGGGAGAAGACTCAATCCCTTTTACTTGCCAGTTGAATGCCTTTATACAAACACATTCACAGAATTGACACGGTCTTGCAGGGAAAGAATCAGCACACTAATTTCTGCCATTTGTCCCAGCAAACAATGCCATTACTGCTTCTGTCCCTTTATAAACATCGGTTGAAAAATAATGATACCTACAAGCAATTTTTTGTTTTCCTATAGGCAAAACATGTGTGAATTTTCTGTGAATGGCATTCAGTTGTAGCTAGAATCTTCAGGTTGGGAACTGCGTCACTTTTGGTGCAAGTTCAAAACAGCATTGGCTTGCAATTCTCTGGACACAAATCTGTAGTACCTATTGATGGAACTAGGTATAAGAACTGCCATGCTGAGGATGGTGACAGGTCTAGGGTTCCTCGGAATCAATAGGTGCACTTGAAGAAAAGAAGAGCAACGCAGAAGTGTAGGGAGTGTATATTGGATGCAAATACCATTAATGTATGCAGTAGCGTCAATACGTGCACAGCCTTACATCCATTTTAGCCTGCTCGCACTTGTAGTTGTAAATTAGGTTTTACATTTCATTTATATCCATGTGATAGTGGTTTTTAGTGATACATGCTTTTTTCTGCAGCAATTTGCTTTTGTATTATAACTATAATTTGCAGTTTTGTACCATGACAATAAATTGCATTATTTGTCAAGCAATGCCCTTGGACAACGTTTATTCTAATATTGTCAGTTTTGTTGACAATACAGTTTGTTTGAGCTTTGGCTGAAAAATATCACTTCAATATTAAAAGAGACAGAAGTCATAGAACATATTTTATATACAAAGTTAAATTCTACTTTCTCACATTGGCATTTTCAAGGTTCAGAAGGTTAATTTGGAATGGCTAAAGTCTTGCCTAGTGGCTGGGAATGATGCTTTGACCTTGTCTGTTGTCCCTGAGAGGACTGTAGTTTTTAAAATGCCCAGTGCGGTATAATCCCAATATGATGCCTGTTTAAATATTCTTTCAAGGCATGTATTTTCCCAGCAATGACCAGTTTCCATTGCACCCCAGGAAAAATGTTTACATTTAAAGGAAAACTATACCCCCAAAATGAATACTTAAGCAACAGATAATTTATATAAAATCAAGTGGCATATTAAAAAATCTTACCAAACTGGTATATATATTTAAGTAAATCTTGTCATTTCACATGTCCATCTCCATTTCGTGATGGTCTCTGTGCTACCTCAGAGATCACCTGACCAGATAGTACAACTCTAAGGGCCAGATTTACTAAATTTGTGTGAAGGATTCGACATTTTTGAATACCTTTTTCGATCGATTCTAATCATTCGAATAAAAATCTATCCGATCATTTGACCATTCGATGGTAGAATAACTTGCCCTTTAAATTTTTATTCGAATCCCTAGTTCGCCAGATTAAACCTACCAAATTGCTGTATAACCCTAAAGGAAGCTCCCATAGGGTTACTTCAGCATTTTTAGATCGAATAAAAAAAATTAGATCGAACGGTTAAAATCGTTCGAAACGCTCAATTCAAATGATTTAATTGTTTGATCGAATATTTTTTTTTCCGATCGTTCGATTGAATTTCACTAAAACCCTTCAAATTCAATATTCGAATTTCAATGGTTAAAATTCGACCAATAGTAAATCTTCCGCAAGTTGTAACAGGAAGTAGTGTGGAAGCAAATGACAGAACTCTGTCTGTTAATTGGCTCATGTGACCTAACATGTATAGTTTGTTTGTTTGTGTTCATCATGAATTGTAAAATCCTAGGGGGTGGCCCAAATTTTTCAAAATGGTTATTTTCTATTTATGATTACCCAATGGCACATACTACTAATAAAGTATATTGTTATGAAAATGGTTTATTTACATGAAGCAGGGTTTTACCCTATTTTACGAAAAATATTTTTATTGAGACTTACATTGTTTTCCTTTAATTTTACCATTAACCTGTTGCACCTCTGTTTTCATTTTCATGTTTTCAGTATTTCTCTCCATATTCAAAGTATCTTTGTGGTGGAATGGCAGAATGTTTTAATAAACACAAAGAAAAATACACAATAGCTGCATCTTTAATCTTATTGACATTATCATAGAATTACAATAAGATCCAATGGGGGGAATTGTTTCACATTTAATGGTAACTGAAAAAAATGCATGATACTGTGCAGAATTTGCATTTGTTATTTTTACATGCAGTAGCTGTTAATTCTGTTAAACTCTTTTTTTTTTTTTTTTTTTTTTTTTTTTTTTTTTAGATATACTGCCTTTCAGTCTCTGTTTTACAGAAACCTACTGTCTAGAGAATCTATGCCATCATTTCTTTATTAGTTGTGTGGAATACATGGTGTGTATAGACAATGACTGAATCCATTATAATGGCAAATTGCTATAATCTACAGTATGTGAATGTGGTTTCATTTTACACATGAATAGGAACATATACAGTTTGATGGAAAAGACAGTCTGCTGTGATGTGGATAAAATAATAAGATGCTCTTGTCACTGAGACTTTGCCTAAAGTGCCTACTGAATAAGCTGAATTAATATGTTTTAATTGGCAATGGCTTGCCAATTCTTTGGCTTCTCGTTAGTTTTAGATTAAGGCTACCCACTGTGACAAGAGTAGTTTTGCTGATGTGCCTATTCATTTTACTCGGCAAAATGTGTTCTGAATTGAAAAGTAATTGAGGGAAAATGTAATTATAAAATGTTTCAGGTTCAGCCTTTTCTTGCTTTAGTGTCACACCATAGTAGTAGTTTTTTAAGGGGCAGATTTACTATTGGTCGAATTTTGAAAAAATTTGAAATTCGACCATGTGAATAGCTAGGGGAATAAAAATACTTTGAATTCGAATGATTTTTACCGCAATTCAATTGGTCAAACATCATATATATTCGATTTAGATCGAATATAAAAAAATTCAATCGATCTATAAAATCGTTGGTTTCGATCGAATCGATTTTAACCGTTCAATCGAATTTTCACTATTCGATCTAAATTCACTTACCTCACTTCGGTAGGTTGAACCTGGCGAACTAGGCAGTCAAATAAAATTTTAAAGGGGAAGTAATTCGACAGTTGAATAGTCGAATATTTGAATAGATATTTATTCAAATTATTCAAATCATTCGAATCGATCAAATTTTAAAAATTCACCCGTCGAATTCACCTAATTTGAATCTTTTTGAAAATTTATCAAATTTGGAATCATTCATGTGAATTCATGTGAATTTAGTAAATCTGCCCCTAAGAGTTGTGTCATGTGGAGGCAATGAATTTATATAGGATTCTTGGATAGACACCCTGCTTGGGCAGTCTGATAGGTAGGCAAATATGTGTACTTGAGAAGAGAAGGCCTATGATTTTAAAAAAGGGTGCCACATGTTTTCCATATTGCCCCTAAGAGTCCTACCACAGAGTCTTGGATCTAAAAGAGGGCCCTTAACTTCAAAAAGACAGCATTTTAGATATGTATCTTGAAAAATATTTTTTATAACTATGCTATATAAAAATTTAGATAAAAAAGTGGTTTGCATGTATTTTATATAGGCTGCAATTTT
The DNA here is from genome assembly GCA_024363595.1 of Xenopus borealis. NCBI lineage: Eukaryota > Metazoa > Chordata > Amphibia > Anura > Pipidae > Xenopus > Xenopus borealis. Next base: position 132,049,456 of record CM044432.1, read on the forward strand.
CAGGGGTATACTGTAGTTTCCCTTTAATATAATTTTATATAAACTCTTTTACTACAATAACTACCAAAACAGCTGTTCCCAATTTCAATTTGGAATGACATGCCAAACTAAAGATTTAAACATTTATGTAGGATAGATACTGCTTTTCTTGGGTATACAGTAGATGATGCAGGAGTTTCATAGTATCAGGGCCAATGTATTCCTTCTTCGAATAATATGATCATTGATCCCACTACAGGTATTCTAGCTTCAAGGGCAAATTCACTAAGCAGCGAAAATTCGCTAGCGTTGCTTTCGCTAACATTGCTTTCGCCAACGTTCGCTGCACTTCACCAGGCGAATTTTCGCCAGCGCTACGCAAATTCACTAAAGTGCGAAGTTACACTAAGGCTGGCGAACGGTAGCGTAGTTGCTCTAGTGTTACTTTGCCAGGCAAAGCGCATTTACGCTAGCGATGCCTAATTTGCATACGGCTCGAATTTCAAAGTATAATAGAAGTATATGTTACAGCCACTACATTACACTACACAAGCCCAGGAAACCTTTAATAAAAAAATTTAGTTGTACTATTGCCATAAACATGTGCCCCCTGTATAGTTGAGTTTCCATATGTTATGGAAATGTAGGGGGGAAGGAGGGTAACCCCCAGAGTCGGTGTTAGTGAATTTGCGAAGTTACGAATTGACGTTACGCTGGCGAATTAGCGCTAGTGTTATACGCTTTGCACTTTAGTGAATTTCCCCTATGTATTTTACTTAAGGCTGGCCATAAAGAGAATATTGGCATTGACTTTTTGCAGATCTTAGTGTTTCTAGTATTTTATCTGAAATATTTACTTGTCTCAAAAATTGTTTTGAGATATGATTTTCTTCAATTTTCAATTGATTTTAATTTTTTAATTTTTCCTGTTTTTCCAAACATTAAGTTTAAAATGTTTTTTTCTTGTGTTTCAGTCTGGCAGCTCAGTAATCCTGGTATGGCTTCTGAACTGTTACAGTTTGTCACATTTGCTGATACATTTCTCAGCATCTGTATAATATTAGCAACTACTGTATCAATTCTAACAGCTGTCATTAATGAAATGCAGGGATTCTGCACCAATGAAGTCAACAATTAATGTAACAATTGCCGAATCTGTGACCCCCCCCCAGGCTGCTTGAGACTTAAGAAGTTAATTTTTTTTTAACTTAATTAGAAAAATGCTCACAAAAAGGAAATAACTGATAAAACTTAACAACTGAACTGAAAAACAGTGTTGGACAACTAATGTGCATGAGGAAATTAAAAAAAGAATAGAACATATAAAGATAAACAACAGCCCAGGACTGGATGGTATTCATCCAAGGGTACTTAGAGAGCTTAGCTCTGTGTGCCAAACCGCTTTACTTAATTTTTCAGGATTCATTGAGGTCTGGTTTGGTGAGAGACGGGCAAATTGCAAATTCAAAAATGGATCCCGTTCTCAGCCTCAAAACTATGGGACAGTTAATCTAACATCAGTGGTATGAAAGCTTTTTGAAGGGGTATTAAGGGATAAGATACTGGACTTCATTGCAACTCATACTATGAGTTTGTGCCAGCATGGTTTTATACGTAATAGATCTTGCCAGACTTATTTAATTTCCTTTTACGAGAAGTTCAGTAGGGTCCTCGATTCTGGGAAGGCAGTAGATGTGATTTACTTAGACTTTGCTAAAGCATTTGATACAGTGCCACACAGAAGGTTACTGGTTAAATTATGGAATGTTGACCTGGAACATAGTATTTGTACTTGGATAGAGAAATGGTTAAAATATAGACTGCAAAGAGTGGTGGTAAATTGGTGGTAAATTGAACATTTTCTAATTGGACAAGTGTTCTTAGTGGTGTTCCTCAGGGCTTTATACTAGGTCCTTTGCTTTTCAACTTGTTTATTAATGACCTGGAGGTGGGCATTGAAAATACTGATGATACTAAATTTTTCAGAACTATAGGTTCCATGCCAGATGCTGCCACTTTGCATAGTGATGTGACTAAATTGGAAAACTAGCAAACTGGAAAATTAGGTTTAGTGTTGATAAATGCAAGGTTGTGCATTTATGTAGAGACATGCAACTAAACTGTTTGAGGGGATGGAAGATTTCAATTATGAGGGTAGACTGTCAAGGTTGGGGTTGTTTTCTCTGGCAAAAAGAGGGGACACTTTACAAGTACATTAGAGTACACTATAGACAAACCCATAATAGGATTACTGCACCAGAAGCTTCAGATTTTCATTTGAAGCGGCGTAGGTGGTTCTTCACAGTGAGGACAGTGAGGTTGTTGAATATACTGCCGGGTGATGTTGTGATGGCTAATGCTGTTAATGCCTTTGAGAGGTGCTTGGATGATTTCTTGGACAGACATAATATCCAAGGCTATTATGATAGTAAAATGTTATAGTTAGGGGCTGATTTACTAAGGGTCAAATTTCTAAGTTGAAAATACTTTGAAATTCAACCATCAAAATCATTTTGGGGGTCATTTTCGATCAAAAATTTTTCGATCGAATTAAAATCGTTCTAATAATTCGAACATTTCTAATGATTTTCACCAAAATCCTTCTATTTCTCAGAACTTAGAAAATTTTTCCGGACAAGTTCTGTGAAGTCCCCCATAGGGTAAAATGGCAATTTGGCAGCTTTAAGCTGGGGAATAGTCGAATTCGAAGGATTTTTAAAGGGCCAGTACTCTGAAATTTTAAAATTAGAATTTTCCAGTTTTAACAATTTGAATTGAATTTTGGGCTATTCGATAGTCGAAGTAGCCAAAATTATTTTAAAATTCGAATTTTTGAAATTCGAATTTTCTCTTCGACCCTGTATGAGTATATATAGTTTATGTGAGTGTATAGAGGGGTCAGTGTGTGTGTATGGATGCGGGGTTTCATTTGGAGGGGTTGAACTTGATGGACTTTGTTCTTTTTTAAACCTGATCTATGTAACTATGTAACTTTAAATGCCTATTGCATGCATTGCGATTACATGTATTATAATACACCAGAAAATAATAATATGTGCTACAGGCCTGTTAAGTTAAGGTTGATTTAATAGACAGCAGTATGAGAGTGTGAAGGGACACATTTTGCTTAAGATACTTTGCAAATGTCCACTTTTGTCTAACCCCTTATGCAGATTTAGATTCAAAGAGTTTATAAAATATAATATGGTATGGTTAGAAGGAGAGGTTTAAAGAAGAGCAAAAGAGACATGCTTGAAATGCTGAGCAAAGTTATAATCAGAAATAATAATCCAAGTGTGACACCACAAAATCAATAAAACATCAAAAGAAAAATGAACCAGAAAATGATATTGACTTCTTACCATATTAACACTGGTGCTCTGTATAACAAAGGTGACCTCAACATCAGCTCTAGAATCCATAAAACTCATACAAAGCTTAGGAACCCAGTGCAGTAATTATAAAGATAGATGCATCATTATTACTTTGCTTTAACCATATAGCTCTATATTACACTTACAATTCAATTTCCCTTTTACACTCAGATAAAGATTCTAAATCAGTTTTTCATTAAAGGCAACTAAGCCAGTGATCGATGTCACAGGTCCATGCACTGAAGCAAGAATTAAGCTGGCCATGCACGGCCAATAAAAACTGCCATCAGACCGAGTTGGCAGCTTATTTGCCAATGTGTGGGGTTGAAGATAGAATCAGCACACGTAAATGCCAAAGGGATTACTCCCGTGTTTAATGTCTGCCAACAAGACAACGTTTCGGGGGTGTTCCCCTTCGTCAAATGTGTGGGGCCCTCTGGCTGGCTTCCCCAATCCTCGGTTGCATCTGTTCATTGATGTGGTCTCACGATCCGACAACCTGTATTGGCCGTGCTATGATCCAATCGTTCGGCCCTTGGGCCCACGATCGGATCAGCCCAATATGTCCCACCTCAATGTGGGCATATCGGGGAGAGCCCCGCTGGTTTGGAGAAATCGCCAAACGAGTGGATCTCTATGTGTATGGCCAAGTTAGTGATGAATGAATTTGCCAAAAAAATCTGAAAACTGCTAAAAAATTCATGAATGACGAACATAGGGTGACAAAATCTTTTTATATGCAGCAAATTTTTATGCATTTAAGTCAATGGAGATTTTTTCCTTGTGGAGTCTAAACAACTTTTTTTGTCTCTGCAACGTTTTAATACAAAAGCATTAAAGTCAATGGAAGTTTTTCGTTATGGCGACTATTTTGTCTCTGCAACATTTTTGTCTTGGCAAATTTTTGCAATAATTTGCAGATGGTGAAATGAGGAAAATGTGCTCATCACTAGTAAGAATCACATTAACCACTGCTCTATTACATATTTTGTAGGGAGGGCAACAGATGTGTATGGTCCCCTTGGTTGAGTATGAGGGAGGACACTGCTGCAAATCAAAGGCATGCCATAAGGAGAATAGGGAAGTCCTGAAATTTTCTTTTCCGATATTAAAATTACTTACCTGATACACCAGTCTGGTACAGAATGAAAAAGATTATTGTTCTATGTTGTTCATACTAAAGTTCCCCATACTGGTGCCCTTTTCTGCAAACAGGAGCAATGGCCTGGGCTATCAGGTAAGTTTTTATAATCATTGGGAGTGTCTAACATTTTTACTTTTTCGACTTTAAAGGACATTTAGATGTTATAATGAATGATTAAAACTAGTTTTTTGTTTGAAATTTGCAACTTTTGAACAAGAGGAGTTCTTGTTGGCCAAGCATATGTTTTTATCTTTATTCCAAGAACTTGTTTTAAACAGAGGCTTTACTTGATTTACTTTTGATCCATAAAATGTCATATTTTTAGTTTCACCTACTTTGACCATAAATCTATACAAAAATGTCTCTAACTATACATGTAGGAAAGTCAGTCTAAGAATGAGATTCAAAAGGTCCTATTTTCTTTTTAGGTTTATGTTCTCTAAAAGTCGTCCACAATTCCATTACTCTCCTGCCTACACTTAGACCAATTACTGGAAATGATATATTTCAGTCCCTTGCAGTAGCATGGACTTTAGAGAATGTGTATTAACATGGAGCTCAGCATCCTCTCTCCATTATCGATTCCCCTTTTTCGTGCCAAAGAGAGAAATGAAATGAAAGAAAACGCAGATAAAAAATGAATCAAAGCAAGGTAAGAAACAAATCTCACAGGAGGCCCTTTGAAAGCACTGAACCTTTTAGGATTTGATAGACATTTCTGACTGCTTTCTCTTTCTGGCTATCTTTTGAAGTTTTTCCCTGTGTCGCCAACCTCTCTTTTGGCAAGCTGCCATTGACACCTGCACTTACTTTAGAGTATAAAGAGGGACTCATATGTCTCACTTCGGGGTAAAGAAAGTGTCAGCACTAGTCCAATCATTATCATGCTCCCTATTGTCACTTTCAAATTAAGGCAGTTGATAGATCAAACAGAGAGACACTGATTTAGGTTTCAGTCCATCAAGTTCATCCTATAACCAGTGATTCAACGTGCAGGCACAAACACTTCCAAATTCACTTTGCTTGGGATAGAAAAAAATTGAACTGTCCTCTACCTACAACAAAACAGTAATGGTATCTACACCTTGGATAAATATTGCAGAAAAGAATGGTTTTAGTGTTTTTTTGTTTAAAAAAATCCATCATGTGATGTATTATTCACTGAAATCTCCATCATAACATTTCTTATTGTCTTTTTGTACTATTGTTTTTAAGCAAACATTTTACTTGAGGGCTGTGTGCAGACCCTGCTTCTACATAAAGTTATCACACTATATTTTCACTGAACATATCTTTTTTGTCTTTTTAAATGATAACATCTCACCAATTACTTGCCCTCTCATTTTGCCATGGGCACACAACTGGCATAAACAACAAGAAAACAGAATATAGTACATATAACAGCAGCACCACAGTTATTAGTGGACTGAGGGTCACAACGGATGTGGGAATATATATAAAGAACGTAGGGGCTGATTTACTAAGGGTAATTTTTAAGTAATTTTTTGGATACTTCGACCATCGAATTGGTTACTACGACTTTCACTGCAATTCGAAGTAAAAATCGTTTCATAATTCAAACATTCGATAATCGAAGTACTGTCTCTGTAAAAAAAACTTGAGGCTTGATAAAGGGCCCAGTGGGGTCCAAAACATTGCCTGTTATTGTCTACTAATAAATCACTTTTCACAAACTGGAAGTTGGATCGGTGTGCTGCGGTTGTCTTGGATTCGTTTAAAAAAAACTTCGACTTCAATAATTCGCCAAATTAAACTTGCCAAAGTCCTATGTTAGCCTATGGGGACCCTCTAGAGCATTTTTCTAAGTTTTTTTTTTTTTAAAGTAATATTGTTCGATCGTATGCAAAAAGCGTACGATCGAACGATTTTACTTCGATTGCAGGATAGCCAAATTCGTTGGAAAATATGACAGCATTTTCCACTTTGAAATTCGAAAGTTTGCACCATTTCATTTACAGAACATGCCTACAACTTTGAAGATTTTTTTTTACTCTCCAGCGTGCATAATTGTTCACCCCCTCCTAAAGTCAGTACTTTGTAGAGCCACCTTTTGCAGCAAGTCACTTTGGAAAAGTCTCTATGAACTTGCCACATCTTGCCACTGGGATTATTATCCATTCCTCAAGGCAAAACTGCTCCAGCTCCTTCATGTTGGGTGGTTTTCACTTGTGAACAGCAATCTTTAAGCCTGACCACAGATTCTCAATTGGATTGAGGTCTGGACTTTGACTAGGCCATTCCAACACATTTAAATTTTTCCCCTTAAAACCCTTGAGTGTTGCTTTAGCAGTTTCTTTCAGGTCATTGTCCTGCTGAAAGGTGAACTGCCATCCAAGTCTCAAATCACAGGCAGACCGACACAGGATTTGCTCAAGAATATCCCTGTATCTAGCACCATCCATGTTTCCCTCGACTCAGACCAGTTTCCTAGTCCCTACTGCTGAGAAACATCCCCAATGCATGCTCCTGCCACCATCATGTTTCACTGTGGCGATGGTGTTCTTGGGGTGATGGGATGTGTTGGGTTTGCTTCAGACAAAGCATTTTGAAAAGTAAAATTTTAGTCACATCTGACCAGAGCACCTTCCGCCATACATTGGGCAGCTGCCCACATGCCGTTTGGCAAACGCAAAACGTGCCTTCTTATTTTTTTTTTCTTCAACTTTTTATTTATTCTTCATACATTCCAAGCATATGGTTTGACATATAGGATATGGAAGAATGTAATAAATTACAAGTCTGATAATAACATCTTGATTTATATCTATTAATGTTATTTGGACTGTGAATATGTTTTATAACAAAGGTTTAACATATTGGAAAAAGAAAGAAGAGAAGGAAAAAGGGAGAGTAGAGAAAGAGAAGGATAGAGGTAGAAGGGGGAGGGGGGTGGGACTCTCGCCACTTGACAACGTATAGCAAGTGGGTCTATAAGTATTGCATTTCCCCAAGACATATCAAAAATCTTATTTGAAATAGTAGATATCGTGCAGAACCATATAAGAGGGCAGTCACGTTTCATTTGTGGGTACGTTTGTTGGAGTTTGTAAGTCCGCCTCGGTCCAGAGTATCCATGGGCTCCATATTGTATTATAGTTTTCCATGTTATGGTGGATCATTGCTGTAAGTTTTTCCATAGAGGACACCCACCATATTTTGAGTTTGATTTCCTGAATCGTAGGAATGCCTTCTTTCAATTTGTAGGCGTTTTCCTTAATGATAGTATTAATGGATGATTTCCTGAGGTTAATCAGAGCCAGTTCCCATTGTGCCTTTTCTTGTACCTTGTTAAGTCTCTTTTCCCATCGTTCCATATATTTATGTTTTTCGGGGGTGGCATAGGAGCGAAAATGGGCGTAGATTAAAGATATTTGTCCCTTGGTATGCGGGTGGTTGCAAAGAAATTCAAAAAAGGTTTTTGGGTTCCCAGTTTTACCTCTGTGTGTTTGGATGAAGTGGTTGAGTTGTAGGAAACGGTAGTGTTCACGTAGAGGAATCGAGTATTTGGTTCTTAAGTAGTGATGGGCGAATCTCACCCGTTTCGCTTTGCCGAAAAATGTGCAAATTTGCGAAACGAGTCGCGCGTCGTTATTGATGCGCGTCGCGTCGTTTCCGACGCGCGTCGCGTTGTTTCCTTCACGTCATTTTTGGCGCGCGTCGCGTCATTTTCGACGCGTCGCATCAAAAACGACGCACAGCTGTTTTTTTTTTGGCGATTTTTCGCTGGTGTTTCGCCAGCGGCGAATCGCGGGAGTTCGCCGCGAATTCGCCCCTGGCGAATAAATTCGCCCATCACTATTCTTAAGTCCTCCCAAGTGATCACTTTGTTGAATGAAGTCAGGCTGTTAATATCAAGAAAGTTATTGTCTATCCACCATCTGAAAGACTGCCAATTTTGCCCTGGAGGAAAATCTGGGTTGTGAAATAATGGTGTGAACGGGGATGGATTTGAGCAGAGACCCTCTTTGTATTTATTTTTCAGTTTATCCCGCACACCAATAGTGATAAAGGTTAGGAAAGTTTAGGCCTCCCTGCTGTAGGGATTGTGTTAAAATTTGTTGAGTTACTCTAGGGCGTTTATTATTCCAGAAAAAGATAATCATATCTCGTTGTAGTCTGTCTATGTCTGGTTTGCAAATTGGGATTGGTAAAGTGCGAAATAGGTACAGTATTTTGGGAACTATAATCATCTTCACGGAGTGGAGTCTACCTAGCCAAGATATTGTTTTTTTCTTTTGCCATGATCTGAGAGTTGACCTAAGTTTTTGAATCATCGGAAGGTAATTATGGGAGTACAAATCAGTGACTTTAGGCGTTAGACAAATTCCTAGGTATTTAAAGGACTTCTTTTGCCATTTAAAGGGAAAGTTTAGTTCTAGTAGTTTTAAAGTAGATTTAGTTAGGGAAAGTGCCATTGCTTCTGACTTTGAGTTGTTAACCTTAAAGCCCGAAACTGCAGCATACTTGTTAATTTCGTTAAATAAATTAGGTAGTGGGGTTTGCGGGCGAGTAAGTGAGAGTAAAGTATCATCTGCAAAAAGGGCAATTTTATATGAGTCATTTCCCACTTTGATCCCAAAGATGTCTGGATTGAGTCTAATCTTCTGGGCTAAAGGTTGCATACAGAGAGCAAAGAGCAGGGGTGACAAAGGGCACCCCTGCCTTGTCCCATTTTGGATAGCAAAGGGTTTTGAGTAGTGACCTGTATTACATACTCTAGCTGTGGGGCCGTCATATAGAGCCATAATAGCTTCTTTAAATTGGTTAGTGCATCCTTTAGAGTCCAATACCGCCCTCAGGAACATCCAGTCCACCCTGTCGAAAGCCTTTTCCGCGTCTAGAGAGAGAAACACGCTAGGGATCTGTAGGCTTTCGACACTGTGGAGTAGATGTGTTGTCCTTCTGATGTTATCTGCCGCATCTCTCCCCAGCACAAAGCCTACTTGATCAGGGTTAATCAGCTGTGGCAGCACTTGTGCCAGTCTATTAGCTAGAATTTTGGCATATAATTTGACATCTGTGTTGATGAGAGATATCGGATGGTAATTTTGGCACAGCATAGGGTCTCTCGGGGGTTTGGGTATAACTATGATGTTGGCTCGTAGCATATCTGTTGGGAGTTGGCTTTTATTGTGTAACAGGTGGTTAAAAAGTGACAACATGTGGGGAAGTTATCTATCTTTAAACTGTTTGTAATATATCATTGTAAAGCCGTCGGGTCCTGGGGCCTTTCTTGGCTTACACTGCTTAATCATCTCGGTGATTTCATCTTCTGTGATATCCTTTTGGAGGGTTTGGGCTGTTTCGGGTGCCAATTTTGGTAAATTGCAGTTAGCTAGATATGTCTTAGTTTTTTCAGCTGTTCTATCTTTTTCTAGTATTGTCGTCCCATCATAGAGTTTAGAGTAATATTGAGCAAATTCACCTAAAATCTCCTCGGAGTTTCTCAGAGATTTGATAGATGTCTGGGAGGGCCCTCCTGTTAGTAATTTGGCCAACATGGTATCTGGTTTGTTCCCTTTTTCATAAAACATGCGTTTTGTATAGGTTAGAGCCTTCTCAGCTTTTTCTATCAAAATTTGTTTAAGTTCCCCCTTTTAGCAATCAGCTGTTTAAGTGTGTTAGGATTTTGGTCTATTTTGTGTGAGGTAACTAACCGTAGTATATCTACTTTAAGTTGTTTCATTTTACTTTCTCTCAGTTTACGGAGTCTGGAGGCATGTTTCATGAGTATTCTTCTTATGACTGTTTTGTGTGCGGCCCAGATCGTTACCCGAAATTACTTCTCCCGTTTCATTTTCAGTGAAGTATTGTGGAATGGCTAGTGTCAACTCCTGGATAACTGTCTCGTCATTTAGTAGTTGTTCATTTAATTTCCATTCCCCTCTAGGTCTAGTGTTACTCGTTAGGAATACAGACATCATGATATCATGGTCCGACCAAGTGCATGGAATAATTTCGGTTTTAAGTAAATTATCTATGAGTGTATTTGTTGCTAGGATAAGGTCTATTCTTCTGTATGAGTTGTGGGGGGGTAGAATAGAAAGTGTAATCTTTACTGTCTGGATTCAAAACTCTCCAGGTATCCAGGAGGGATTGAGCTCTAGCCAGTGCACATAGACTTTTGGTTGCTTTGGGTGTGGGGTTGAGGATTCTGTGGGGAGGCATTAGACCTATCAAGGTTGGGTACAAATACAAAATTGAAATCTCCAGCCACTATAAGCTCACCGCGTCTGTGTTTATCAATAAATATCTCCAATGTACTGAAAAATTTGCATTGTTTTTCGTTGGGGGCGTAAATATCTACTAGTGTCAGGGGTATGCTGCCTAAGTTGCCTAGCAGTAGTAGAACTCGGCCTTTAGAGTCGGGGTGAGATTCTGTGATCTCAAAGGGGCAGTTTTTGTGCAGTAATACTCCAACACCTTTGGTTTTATTTTTGGCAGAAGAAAAATATGCCTTTGTGATATTTTTATGCCAATAGTTAGGTTCCCTTTTGCACGCTAAGTGCATTTCAGTTAGTAAAAGGATCTGTGCCCCTGTGGATAGTAGATCGCGGCATGCCATCCGGCGCTTAACTGGAGTATTGAGGCCTTTACAACTTAATGTGGCTATTTTAAGATCAGATTTAGGGGGTTCATGGTTACTGAACTGGCTGGATTGAGATATAGTTTGGGTGGAGATTTCAATGGGCGAGAGTCCCACTGGGGTAGGGTGGGGGTGGGTAGACTGAGTATAGAGTGAAGATGACATATGAAACATATACAATATAGTACAATACGAATAAAAAGTAAACTGAAATATAACGTGTTAGCAATGTAACTTGGGGGCCTCCCTTCTCTCAAAGAAAGTCAACGAGAGGGTAGGCTTGGCCTCTATCGTGCCCTTGGGGGTCGTCTATAGACGTAGAGGCTCCGGGGGGTGATGGTATTCCGGGTTCAACACTCGGGTGTGCCTTCTTATTTTTAACTTCAAGTAATGCTTTTTTTTTCTGCCCACTCTTCCATAAAGCCCAGCTCTGTGGAGTGTATGGCTTATTGTGGTCCTATGTACAGATACTCTCTCTGCTGTGGAACGCTGCAGCTCTTTCAGGGTTACCTTTGGTCTCTGTGCTGCCTATCTGATTAATGCCCTCCTTGCCCGGTCTGTGAGTTTTGATGGGTGGCCCTCTCTTGGCAGGTTTGTTGTGGTACCATGTTCTTTCCAATTAAAGATGATGGATTTGATGGAGCTACAGGGGATAATCAAATATTGGATATTTTTTTATAACCCAATCCTGACTTGTCCTTCTCAACAACTTTGTCCCTGACTTGTTTGGCTCCTTTGTCTTCATGGGATAATGCTTCTTGCTTAGTGGTGTTGCAGCCTCTGGGGGCTTTCAGAAAAGTTGTGTTTATACTGACAGCTAACTTGACACTTAGATTGCACACAAGTTGACTTTATTTCACTAATTATGTGACTTTTGAAGGTAATTGCTTGCACCAGGATTTTTTAGGGGCTTCATGGCAAATGGGGTGAATACGTATGCACATGCCAATTTTCAGTTTTTTAAAATTCTTTTTTATATATATTTTTCTCATTTCACTTTCACCAACTTATATTATTTTGTGCAGATCCATCACATAAAATAAGACTAAGAAACATTTAAATTATAGGTCGGAATGTAACAAAATAGGTAAGAAGCCAAGAGGGGTGAATACTTTGCAAAGCATTTTATATATCCTAGCAATCAGGCAATGGTTTGGATGAGAGACTAGAATATTAATAGATGAGGGGCTGAACAGGAAGTTTAAGTAATAAAAATTAATAGTAACAGAAAAATGGTAGCCTAGCAGAGCAATAGTTTTTCAAACTACTTCAAATTTAAAAAACTATAAAAAATTAATAATGAAGTCTAGAACACACTTAGGGGGTTACTTATCAAAATCCAAATATTTCTGAATATTTTATTAAAAAAAGTCAAACCAATTTAGAATCCACGATTTGAACTTATTTAATAATAAAAAGGCTAATCGGATTGGGAAAAACTTGAAAAAATTGATCTAAAATCTCAATCGTACGATTTTTTTTCAGATTTTTTAACGGAATCACTCTATTTTTTGGACTTTCTCCCAAAAAGCCTGCATTGAATTTTCTGGCTAATTCCAGCACACACAACAGAAAGTTCCAAATATATATATATACAACCATAGCAGATCTGAAATTTTACAGCCTCAGGGTATAATACAGATGAAGCCATTTTGGATTGTGCGTTTGACACAGAATATCTTAACTCAGAACAATGGTGCTTTGGTATGCTAATGAAAAGGTTAAATGCATTAAATGAGTTAAGATGACTTTAGATAGCACAGTCAATTAACCCTCAGTCTTGAGGCATTTAACACACAAATCAAAGTTGCTGCATCTGTACATCTTAAAGATGCAGCCACTTGGATTTGTGTGTTAATGCGTCGTGACTCAGGGTTAATTGAAGAAACTGTGTTATCTAAAGTCATCTTTAGTGATGGGCGAATCTCCCGAGTTTCGCTTCGCCGAAAAATTGGCGAAACGAGTCGCGGCACGCTTTTGATGCGCGTCGCGTCAACTTCGGCACGTTGCGTCGGTTTCGACGCGCGTCGCATCGTTTTTTGGCGAATTTTAGCCAGGCGAAAATTCACTCCTGTTTTGCAAATTTATTCGCTAGCGGCGAATCGCGGGAATTCACCCGAATTCGCCCATCACTAGTCATCTAAACTCATTTAATGCATTTAACCTTTTCATTAGCATACCAAAGCACCATTGTTTTCAATGGTGAACTCTTTAATTGGATGGGATGCTGTGACACAATATTCTGTGATAATTGAGTTAAATGGGATGTCTGAGTTAAGTTATTCTGTGTCAAACGTACAATCCAAAGTGGCTTCATCTGTATGCCTTAAAAAATTTGATGTTTGATTAATTGTGCTTAAATAGATCATCAAAATGAGATTTAAGTTTTACCTCTAGATAAAATATTATTTTAATTATTTCCTTAAGAACCATGCAATTTGATTCTGTATAAATTTGTTTTATTTTGATTATGATTTTGATTTCAAGAGCAAGTTATTAAAGTAACCATTTCTCTTCACTTCACTCTTTACATGCTGAATGCTTGCCTAATTGTGAATGTTTCTGATACATAAACAATGATTAGTAGCAGTGAAGCAGGCTGGATCAACACAACTCTCTGCATTGATAATTACCTGTCAGAAACTCTTCTGATGAAAAAATGAGCATGGACTATTTGGTACAACTCCAATTTCCTTGGGCAGCATATGCTGCCTAGCTTGACAGGCATAAAGGTGGATTGAAATATCTGTCACTGAAAAAACATGTTAGCTGCAGAATTTTGTGAGTTATCATGTGTGGGTATTGGAGGTATATATATTTTCAGTATTTAATTACAAGACTATATACTGTAAGTAAAGATAGTATGCAATGGAAGGAGAAAACTGATGGAGGAACATACAAGTGGTAAAGAATAATATTGGTATATGAGGAAAAATTGAAAAACAGGAAAATTATTCTGGACATATAGAAAAGTGTGGAAGAATGAGAAAGGCATAGCGATCATCATATTTTATATAGTGCCAATGTAGGGCTTTACGTTAATTTATAAGAAACCAATGGTTACAATAATTTAACAAGGTTTACAGAAAATAATTTATCAGATATGAGAGAAGGAAGGGAACTTAAATAAATGGCTTAAGACGATTTAGTATTCAAAAAAGCATATGGGTAATAAAATTCGGTAAAAAGTGTCAAGGGTCAAAACTGTGAAGAGGGACAGGAGTTTACTTTAAAGGAAAAGTAAATGTTTTTCTTTTTCTTTCTGTAAATTTGCTCTAAACAGCCCCCCAGATTAATGTACCTTAGTCCCTGCTGCAAGTCTGCTCTGGTTTCTGTGTTATCAGCAGCTTGTTTCCCCTTCTTCCTGGTGCAGAGTGAAGCCCAGCCCCTATATTCAAATATTCAATTTCACCATTATGTAATGCTGAATCTACATGTTCCTCAGTGATCTTAGTGATTTCCTGTGTTGGGTCATAAGCTGATGATATAAATATTGTTTAATTGAGATAGATTCTCTACCTCATAAAAGCTGGTATACATTACCACAATGCTCCCAACTTTATAATAGCTTGGCGCAACATTCAATAGAAGAAAAATAAATATTAAACAGTAGGGACTGAAAACTAATATACTAAGAGAAATATTATCACAAAACATTTAATTTATAGGTGTGCACACTACTTATTGCTGTACATGTAATAAAAAAAAATATATACATATACATATATATATATATGTCTGACCAACTACTTCATATAATGGCATTTGGCATTTTAGACTGAAGCAATATTTCCTCAACTTACACAGATAAGGCAGAAAAGATTTGGACCTTGTAAGATATTGACCGAGGGACAGTCAGACAGCATTGGGCTCAGTCCAATTATATATCTAATTGTTTATTGTTAAGAAAATAAATATATATACAGTATATATTTATATATATACAAAACAGAAAGTCCCAACGCACACCATTCCAAGTTAACGACTTGTAGAGAAAGCATACCTGGGTGCTACACAGTAAAAAGCTGCATTATCCATCTTCTGCTGGTAAAGGTGCACACCTGGATTTTTTGATTTAAAATTCCATCTTTATTAAATAATTTTAAAAAACAGGAACCGGCCAACGTTTCGGTCTTTCTCTAAGACCTTTTTCAAGACCCCGGTCTTTTTTATTTAATTTCAAAATCTGGGACTTATGCCCCTGATGAAGCCAATTACATGGTAAAACACATAGATGGGTGGTCGTGAGACCAGCTCCCATCTGTTGCCAATGTAGACAGGCAGGAATTACATAATGGGAAGGAATGGAAGGAAGTGGGCTCTCAAAACTTACTGAACACACACTAATATGAGGTGGCAAAATTTATATTGGCTATACTTGGCAGTTGCTTAAGTGTGGGTTCACGCTCCAGCTAATGCAGATTTTTAAGTGTACTGTATATGTTTTTATGGACATTGTCCTGCACTGTTGATATGCACAGAGTTTCTTATATTACATGTGGGGGGATGCTCACATACATATTTTTAATCTAGTTGTGTTAATAAAGGTTTTATTTTAATTCAGCAATGTCAGGGTTGAAGCACTCAATAGATTTAGCCATCTTTACTGGGAAGTTGGGGGTAAGATGGAGAGCATGGTCTGTGTGAATACCTTTTTACTTCATATGTCCGAAAATATCGCACTTCAAATTTTGTTTGACAAGCGACATTTTTTCTCCAGTTGGAGTCTATGGGTTTCATTTTCACAGCAAAATTTGGTAAAAATTTTGGTCATCACTATTAACATCTTCAAATATTTGAAGGGACCTCTGCCATTGACTTTTTAATGAACTTGGCAGTTTTTAGATGGTGAATATTCAAATTTGAATTTTTCACGGGTCTGGCTGTAGTAAAACTCACATTTGAATTTGAGCCGGTGAATTTAGAATTTACTGTAGAAGTGTGTGTTTTTACCAAAAATCACAACTACAAAATTTTAATTTAAACTTGAATTTGAACCTTAGTAAATCTGCCCTTTCATATAGGTATTGCATCCTGTGGAAAACTTTTTGATGTGGGTGTAGTGAAGTGTATGAAGCAGTTAAGGCGCTGTCCACTTAATGGACATTCTGGAGGGAATACCTACAAAAATAACAAATAAATGAAGTGAAAAATGTATTGTTTATTTTACAGTAAATCTTCCAGCAACTGCATAGCAATGACCTCTGTGCAATGCTCACAGCTGACCTTAAGTAACTCATTCATTGATTTTCTAAGTTCTCCTGTGGCCTTGTCCACTTTTTTCTTCTTTTAAATATCTTCATTTTCAGAAAGCTGGATTCAACCATCCTGAATAGAAAATTAAATGATATAATAGTATTATCAATAAAATAATGGAACCTCATAATCAATAGTTTTTGTGGTTGTAGCATTCTGATTCCAGCTGTTAAAATTAACTTTCATATTGAGACAGGCAGAAAATAAAGTTAAATCATTCAAACTCAACAAAAATCGAAATAATACAATATAACATTGAGGTTTAAGGGCAAACATATTGTGAGACGCGCCGGGAGATCCTCCCGTTCGCTTACCTCCTGGTGCGCCTCTTCTGCGCAGGCACACACTTCCTGGTTTGCGTTCCAGGCGTCCTTGACTCTGGCGTCTTGGAGCTGAGCGTCATGACGTCATCTTGGCACCAAATTTGAGTCCTCAGTGCCTTTAAAACACCAGTCTTCCATTTTTAAAGTGCCCAAGCTGGTTCCAGATATTCTGTTCCTGCCTAAGCTGCTCTATGTTTATTCTCTACTTAGTTTTGACTTCTGCCTGTTTCCCGACTACGATCCTTGCCGCCTGCCTTGAACTTTTCACCTGACATCGACTACGTCTTTTCTTAATCCTACCTGTACCTCGTTTACTGACTTGTTTTGCACCCCCTGTTTGGTTTCCGAAGCAGAAAGCCCGGGGCCCCTAAAGGGCGTTGGTTACCCCTGTGCATCCACTCAGGTACCATCACCATACAAGGTTCCCGAATGTGATCGTTACACATATCCTTCCAATTCAAGGGAATAAAACACAACAATGTAAAAGAAAAAACGTATGAGGCCTTCTCTAGCAACATCTTATTTTAGAAAAATTTGGACAGAACACTTTTTTGTGGAAGTAAAGCCACACATATGTAAGAATCGCAGAAAATATAGAATGTTTTAATGAACTGGGAAAATAATAAATAAAGTTGCTTGCGACAATTCCTGTTGACTTCTAGAGACAGTATTTTCAAGCAGCTTCCCTCATTTTTTTTCTTTGATAAGTCACAACTATTCAAGGTTTTTAGGAAGCCTTTTTATCAATTTGCAATTTTCTTCTACATTGAGAAAATTCAGATTCAGAAAAAACAAAAGCTCAAAGTTTAACAAATTCACAGAGAGTTGTAAACCTAGATATTGCAACTACTAAATTGGAGTAGGGAAGCGCAGGTTTAATTAATGATAATAAAACAATTATAGTGAAAAATCTAGCTTATTATTAAATGTGCGTTAATTCATATTTTCTGAGAAGGCTTCATTCCACAGGCTACAATTTATCTTTTATGTGTGAACTGATTTCCAGTAATCGGGAATTTCTGGGTACCTCACAATCCTGCTTTGAATGAATTCTAATCTAGAAAAACAAAATAAATGCTGTAAGTATTATTTCTGAGTGCTTGTGCAATATTACAAAGTGAGATTTCTACTCTTAAGAAAAACACATAGAATAAACATTTAGCAATTCAGTTTTGGTCACTTATTCATAACTTTATCAAGATGCCTCATATTGTACAAACAACTATCTAAATACCAAGTGCAAATTCATGCTGATGTAACTTGCACTGGGTATTTTGATGATTATTTGTACGCTATGAGACATCTTGATAAAGATCTGAATATGTGACCAAAACTTAAAATTTTTTAACAATAAAATGGTACAAAAAAGCCAAAATCTTGTTATGCACCAGAATAGGCTACTTGATGCCCATGTGCTGCACAATTAGATAGTGAGGTGGGAGGGGGATGTAAGGAGTGCACTGGTATCTAGGACTTGCCGAATGGACAGATATGGATGTTTTGATAAAAAGTGGGTTTCATGTTTAGTTTGAGCAGCACATTTATTATACAGCTTTTTATGTATGGGTAACAGGTCCCTTATAACCAATGCATTTTTACATAGCCCAGCTCAAAAACCAATAGAATGGACCACTGGCTAATAATAATAATATAATAATAATATGTTAAAGGATGATTCTGAAGTTTTTTTTACAGAAATACAGAAGTATTTTACAAAAGGGTACATGTGCATCTTATAATGCTCTTTTTAAACAAGCAGCTTTATCTAAGTCTCTTTAAATAAGAATGAAAGTTAATACTATTAAAAGCCTCTGCCTTTTCTTAAAATGGTTGCATCGATTTGAGTTTTTTTTTAGCATGGTGCATTTCATTAGAGGCCCATTGATTGTTGTTAAACATCTGTCTGTGTTGTATAAATTCTGCCCTTCACATTCTCCATGCCTGAAACATGCACTAGAGAAAATGACTTTCTAAGGACCCCATGGTTGACACAGAATTTGCATACTGAAATTGATTTTATTGATCACATGCTTTTAGTATTTACCGCTCAATCTGCCGTGCCCATGATAAAAACCAAATGTTTTTATAAATAATATACCAAAGTTTATAGCACTCGAAAGATTTAAATACTGTTTTTTAAGTAAATCTTTAATTAATTTTGTGTATATATTGTTAGTTTTTGGTATATTTAATAGTGAGGGAGGCAGGTTTAATACTTTTTATAGTTAACCTAGGAAAGGAAAAGGGAATTTTTTACTGTATATAATGCTTTTCTCCCATGGGACTCAACATAATTTACATCATTGACACTCCAAGTACAGTATGACAGGAAACAAGGAAATTAAATGACTTATTCAGGGTCACAAGTCACCACAGGAAATTGAACCAGTAGGATCTCTAACATGTGATCCCACATTGAGTCCAATTGATCTGATAGGCAGTGTGAAACATGGCTTCTTTCAAACTGATGGAATTTAATCATGATAATTTCATAAATATTATCATAATTCATAAATAGATTGGTTCCACAGAAATCCTGTAGAAAATCAGGTTATTGATGGTTATGATGATGCAGATTCAGGGTCCTTCACCACAAAATCAGTGTTCCTTCACTGCATGAGTACATGATCTGTATATTTCATTCCCTAACCAATGATGAACAAATTGGGAAACCCCAGAAAAATGCAAACCACAAAATTTCATAAAACAGTCATTGAAGTCAAAGTTTGCATTTTTTTGCATGAAATACATTGAATTTGTAAATCTGTGTTTTTTGCCAAGAAAAATGCTTTAAGTCAATAGTTTTTTTTTTGCAGTTTTGCATACCTATTCTCATAGAGAGGATGCTGCATAATCTTACATGATGCTGGCTGATCATGTGTAGATTTTTGTATTTAGTCTATTATTTTTGTAAATTTATGGCCAGAGCACTGCATATTATAACACAGACCAACCAAAAGCTCTTTCTTATAACACAAAATATTTTAGTAATATTGTTGCCTGTTGCATATTCTATGATCAAGTTCCACATAAAATTCAACTCTTAATTCAAAGATATAATTTACAAACAAACTTTTGCAAAGAAATAAACCTTGAGGCAATGCATGTGTTCAAGCTGATGTTGTTTAATCTAGAGTGAAGAGTGAAATATGAGCAGACCAATGTTGCTCCATAGAATAGTCCAAAAAAAAAAAATTAACTAATTAGCATGATACATTTTCAGAATTATAAACCCACTCATATAGTTTGTATTGATTTAAATTATTCTTCAAAATTTACCCAGTGTGGATAATGTGCTTACTTGTCTACTTATTTATTTTTGTGAAGAAATATAACTTTATAATTTAGCATTTGTCACAAAATTGTACACATTGTGAATCACACTTTCTATGAATCAATTCTATGAACCAATTTTTGTAATATCTTTATTATTTTAAATACAAATAATGGGTGGGGTACAGAAAATAAAAAGAAAAAAGGGAGGGGAAGGGAAGACACAATATTTTCAACTGTTCTGTAAATATCATCAAGTCAGTTATAAATAATATCTAACTAACTCCCAATCACTTTCCTGAATTAACTCTGCACTATAAGTTAATAGTGCATATGTAAAGGGTATTTTACTTTTAAATACATAAAAAATTAGGAAATATTTAAAAGTATCAGAATGTCAGTGTTGACCAAGGATATGTTTATGTAAATATGTATATTTATTCTCATATACACATGTACATAAGTATTTCTGGTTATAAGGGTTCTTTAACGAAAAGGATAGTTCAATCAAAATATACATTTATTTACAAAAGCTGCTGACACATATCTACAGAAATAATACACATAAAACAAGTTACACTACATATAATGAATAACAAATATTTACAAGGACAATTACAAATATGAATATGTTGGATCTAAAGCTACTGCCTCAGTGATACTCATCCTCCATTTGGTCTGGCATCTGTATCCTCACTCCAGGAACTCCCAGTACTCTCTGCCTAACTTAGCCTATTGTAATAATTAAAAGACTGTAAATACTGTAGGTACATTTGTCAGGTTCTGATTGGTCAGTGACCAATAAGTTAGGCATGGATTCCTCAGTCAGTCCATTCAAGAATCAGGACACTGGAAGGTGGAAAAGGCAGTTTGGAGAAAGGAAGGACTGGATGCTCAGCTTCTCTTGGACAAAGGGGAGGGGACTTAGCAACTGTGTGCTAAATAGTATTTGTTTTAAGGTGTCCTGATGCTATCTAAGATGTAAATCACATAGCATTCTTATATACACCATACAATATATACATAAAATATATCTTGTTTATATAATTAAGATATGACACAAGCAAGTCTCCTTAAGGTAACTGTCAGAGTATCGGGAGCCTAAGTGAGTTGGGTATAAATCACTTATTTAATTCTCTACTTATTTCTAGCCTTGTTTCATTAGTCTGTCATTTTACTGATGACATTCCATACACAAAAGATACGTCAGTGGTTAGCCTGACATTTCTCCATTAATGTCTTGTATGCATTACATTAATACATAAATGGATCACTGGAACACAGGTAGGTTAACTATCCAGCTCTCTTAAAAAATTGAAAACAGGTTTTGCCAAAAAAATTAAGCTACTACAATTTTTTGAAATACATGTTAATATGGTAAATTCCTTATTTTTGTATGGTAAAATGTTAGATTAGGCCAGAACACATGCACTTATAATGAAGAACAAGAGAATATTAAGATAACGTTTTGAATGATGTAGCCCCCATTGTCCTGTTGCTATTTATGGTCTCAGGCACATGATTGTTGTGTACATTGGATCCAAGTATTTGGATATAGAAAGTGACACATTCACTATTGAAGTTGGATCCAATTGAAGAGTATGTGGTATGTAGGCTCCAGCTTTCCTGACACTAACTGAATTAGGTTCTAGTGACCGCATGGCCAGCATTCACATGCTATTAATGAGAAGTGAAGGATATGTTTGTTACTGTACAAACCAGGGCCCTTGTATCTGATTTATGTTACATTTGGTTTGGCTTAGTTGAAATCACACCAAAGGCTTTAATGGCCCAAGGCTTTGTTTATTATACTGTTGATCTATAAAATATTATTTATATTTTTACTAAATGAGCGGTGTCAGAAATGTTTTCATACAAAAAACTGTGTATTTTTTTTCCATATAGAGTGTTTGTTGAAATTAGAGTTTTCATTTATAATACATGAATGTATGGGGTAAATGGTTTGTAATACATGCTGCAAAAGCTTCATTCATCATGTTTTCTGATGCTGAATCTCTGTCACAGTATGATACATGCTTCTTTCAAGAACAGCATCACTATGGTCTAGCTTGATTGTTGAAAAGGCCATAGTTAGTATAAAAACGGGATTAAAGAAATCTGTTGTTAGTGGGGTCCTAAGCCATCTAAGCCATCATCTGTTGATGATTTAGGGGATTTGATGCATTATAGTAATTTCACAGCTTGGTGTTTATTGTGTTATAAAGGGCTCTTGCCATAAATCTTGGCATGTCAGACATTTGCACAGAAATGCTGGTTGCTATGTGCTTTGACTTTACTAAGATTTAGAGATCAGATTGAGACTTCTTTTTTTTTGGAAGTTAAAGTATTCTTGGGCTGTTTATGCTGCTTTTGTTTTATACATATTTTATGTGGAAGAAATATATTATTGCAAGGAGAGAAGCATATTTCCATTTTACTACATTACTTAACTCACCAAAATTACTTGCAGTTATCCGCCATTGAAGAGGAAGGTGAATGGATAACAAGCTTGTCTGTAAAGACCTCTTGTCTAAATCACACAATTCCTTTGCTGCACACCATTATCAGAACCAGACTTCTTTTCTGTGACCCCAAGATAAACAATTGTAGAAAGGCATTATGCTGTCATGGCAACAATGACTGATTTGTTCATACTGTATGCAGCTTGGAAGGGGGGTCATTGTGTTTGAGAGTAAAGAAATCAAATGCCTGAAATATAAAGAAAAGCTATGAAGGTTTAAGATTCATTTTACTGCACACTGTGACTGAGTCATTGCTTATATATATGGTTTTAGAAGCTTGACTTGAAATTTAACCCTCTATGTTTTTTAAACTTCCAAACA
This sequence comes from Xenopus borealis, assembly GCA_024363595.1. Taxonomy (NCBI): domain Eukaryota; kingdom Metazoa; phylum Chordata; class Amphibia; order Anura; family Pipidae; genus Xenopus; species Xenopus borealis. Next base: position 132,072,255 of record CM044432.1, read on the forward strand.
AGTACTTCTAAGCTTGCATGGAACAAATCACATATTTATTGTAGCATCAGATGTACTGTGAGAACAATAATCCTCAGTACTCTGAACAATTTATACTGAGCTCTGCTACTTTTTTTAATTTAAAATTTAGCTTATGGGCTTCGATTATGCAATATACAATATACCAACCTGAACAACACAGGTTATATGTTTTAAATATATGTATGCTGTTTATATATATATATATATATATATATTCAAACATTTGACCAGTAAATGTCGTGAATATTGACATATATAGATTGATAAATCTGGTGCAAACATAACCTCCTTTAATGTATTGTTCCATTAGATTTTTGTCTTACGAATAGAAGCAGCCTGATTGTAGTTTGCTTATTCCAATTCCAGTTCCAGGACCAAGGACAGTGGCAATTAAAAGCAGTTCCTGGAAGCTTTATTATAGCTTCTCAGCAGTACTGAAATGCCATTAAGAGGCCTAAAAACTCAAGCATAAGGCAGGATATTCTGGAAAAAAAAAGCTATCAATGATCTCAATGAGTAAAACCAAAGTAAAGGAGGCTGTATGCCTTCCTAAGCCTGAGCCTGCGCCTGCTCCAGCAATCCCCCTCCCAGCACCCTCCCTACAGCACTTGTAGGAGCATCACGAGGATACCTAATATACTTGTAAAAAGTGTTCATGTCCCCTTGTCTCCCTTGAAAACAAACTCAACTTTGATACTGAATTGAATGTTTCCATTCCAAGTCAGTTGCATTGCCCTATAGTATAAACAGTAACACAGAAACAAAGGATGTATGCTGTCTAATGCTCAGTAACTTTAAAGTCTAGGATGTTGATGGGTAAAGGGTGAAATATTTTAAATAAGAAAAGTCTAAACCACCTATGAAAATATAGGCTAGATTCCATTCAGTGAGATCTCCAATCCCATTTTGAGATTTTAGTTTTCAGTTTTTCTCATCTAATTGATTCTGACCTTATTGGGCGGATTTATTCATGATATTGTAGATTTTCTTAAAAATTTTGGCTTTTTTATTTCTCGAAACCTCTAAAAACTCGAGATTTGTAAAAACCACAAAAAACTGTAATGCAAAATGTCACCAAGAAAAAGCAGTAGTGGCCCTATAAAAGTCAAATGGAGCTGCACTGATCCAATTGGACCTTTTTTTTAGCCATTCAGACTTTTAAGGTTTTCAGGGATTTTTTTCACTAGTTATTGTCTGAAAATCTCATATTTTTACAGGCTTCAGAGGTATTCATATTTTTTTGGACATCATTCAGTGTTTTTTTCTGTTCACAATATTTTGGTTTCACAAATGCTAATAAAACTAACAACATGAACTAATATACTGTACATATATACACCTGGTGATGCTCTATGGTTTTGCCAACTCAATGATCAAAGCAGACCTCAGTCTCTTTCTCTCTCTCTCTCTCTTTCTCTCTTTCTCTCTTTCTCTCTCTCTCTCTCTCTCTCTTTCTCTCTTTCTCTCTCTCTCTCTCTCTCTCTCTGTCTCTCTATATACAAAACATAAAGCGAGTACACATTACTGTGTATCATTTTCCATCTGCATCTTCAATTTGCATCTCACTTAAAAGCTCTAAACACTCTAGTGTTCTGAATTTATCAGTTTACAGTCACAGCTGTATAAATGTGTTGCACTTAGCTTGTCACCTTAATGGGGAAATCACTGTATTACTAATGTGTCAGCTTGTAAATTGTAAGCATCTTAGAAAGATTATGACAATGAATAAACAATAATCTGTGATGTAAGTGAAGCACTTGCATGCTGAAATCTGCTGCACTGGGAAGAAAGGTTAATTTGAAAAGCCTGGGGTTGATGTGATGAGCTTAGATACTCACAGAATTCCTACAGTGACATATTTTATGGCCCTGTGTATGAGTAATCTTTGTTTATTGTTCCTGTAGCTTTTGCTACTTCTATTCAGAGTCTTTAATATTACTTCAGACTAGTCCCTTCTTATTGCCACAAAGTTCTGCTGTAATCCATTTCCCTCTCGTGCATCTTTTGATGGAATTATAACACTACTGGAGGTCTATGAGCTATATTTAAGATACAAGAATGGCAAAACTGCAAGCAGGGTCTTGTATACTTTCAGAGAAAAAAATAGGAAAATGACTACATTTTTACCTCATAATTCACATATGAATGATAAAAAATTGCACAGACTTCAGGCATCATTACCAGTGTGTAAGTTGTTATATGATGGTGATATAAGGATAATTATCAATTACATACTGCTGGAGAAGCTAAGTGCTGCCTGCTGCATTTCTAGATTTTATATACTTTTTTTTTGTATCATTAATCTGATGATAAAGTTGGAAAGTTGTCCTTTTACTAAGCAGAGCTCACAGGAGTGACAACTTGTAGGTAAGCAACATGGATTTATAAAAAAATAAAATAAACTGGCTCAAGACAGAATAATGTGTCATCCTTGTTTTGCTCCATGAGCATTAGACAACATCAAAGCACAAGCTGCTCTGGTATCTTCTGATGTTTATGTTCAAACATATGCTTTTCTACTCTCATTTTTCAATTCATTAATTTGTCAAAAAGCTGTTTGTTATTGCATTGTTAATGGAGATTTAAAATGTCTCAGGGACACTGAATTTGCTCTACTGAAGAGCTGGATATGTTATGCAGCAAATGCTTTGAACAGAAATTTATTCCTGCCTGTTTCTTTGTTTAATCACTTCATGGTTACTGTCTGACAAGCAAAATGGGTAGATAAATACATTAGACATATAGAGCGTGAACTAAATGTTTATTGATCCATTATTTTTTTGGCAATACAACTGCACTCAGTAGACAGATATCCAGCTCCAAGATATAAAACTGCATGCAATTCAATTAAAAACACTGATAAATTCTCTCTAAATAAGCATATAGACACATGCCAGTATGGACAATCTTTACAACACTCAAAATACAGGCATGGAATCCCTTATCCTTAAACCTGTTATCCATAAATCTCTGAAATACAGGAAGACCTTCTCCCAATTTTAAGCAAATAATTCTTATTCTTAAAAAATGATTTATTTCTCTCTGTAATAACAAAACAGTACTGTGCACTTAATCTCAACTAAGCTGCACACATTCATATTGGTAAATCAATCATATACTGTTTAAACTGTCACGGGAAAACGTGTTTTTTCAATAGTTAATTATTAAGAGTGCTGCTCCATCAGACTTCTGCCCTGAAATTAATTTTTCAAAAGAGCAAACTGTTTTGTTTTTAGTATTTAATTTTGAAATCTGACAAGGAGCTAGATATGTTTTTAGTTTCCCAGGTGCCCTCAGTCTTGACATGTTTTTTGATAAACTTCAGTCACTCTTTACTGCTGCATTGTAAAGCTGGCCATAGATGCAAAGATCCACTTGTTTTGCGACATCGCAAGTGAACAAGTGAATCTATCCCCAATATGCCACTAACTGGCAGGGTTATATTGGGTAATCTGGACGTTGGGCCCTATATGGCCGAACTATCGGATTAAGACGAGCGCAATGGACTTGGGTTGGTCTGAAGAAAATCCAACCTTCCCAATCGATATCGTATGCAGATATTGGTCGGGAAGACCCGTCGGAAGCCCCCATACACAGCCAGATAAGCCATCAAATCAGTCTAAACCAATATCGGCAGCTTTATCTGCCCGTGTATGGCCAGCTCTGGTAAGAGTGATATCACCCACCTTCCTCCACCCTCCCCCCAGTAGCCCATCAGCAGAACAATGGGACGGTAACCAGATAAACACTCAATGGTAGATTTAAAAACAGAACTCAATAGTAAAAATCCTTGTGCCACTAAGACACATTCAGTTACATTGAGAAGGAGAAACATTAGCTTGTCAGAAAGCAGTGTCTTAGTGCAGCACTGGCTCTTTCTGAACATGATCTGGCAAAATGACCTGAGATGGCTGCCTACACACCAATATTACAAGAAAAAAATACATTTGTTTGGTTAGGATTAAAATTTTACATGGTAAAGTGAATTGTTTGCAGTGTTAACAGTGTCATTTAGAAATAAAAACTACAACATAAAAAAGAAGGTTAAAATGATTTTTAGCAGATGTTGATCCAAATTATGTAAAGATTCCTGGAACATTAGATTAATACATTGAAAATAAATATATTCAGTGGCAGATCTTATTTTTGGGGCCATTTTTGATCGAAAAAGGACCAAACAGGTCTGTTTTCAATCAAATTAAAATCGTTCAAATCATTCAAATGCTTTTAACCAAAATCCTTTAAATTCCTAGAACTAGGACAGGTTCCAGGAGGTCCCCCATTGGCTAAAATGGTGATTCAGCAACTTTAAGTTGGTGAAGTCTAGAATTTGAAGGAACTAAAAGAGACAGTACTTCAAAATTCGAATTTTCTAATTTTTTCAATTCGAATTGAACTTTGGGCTATTTGATAGTTGAAATAGCCCAAAATTACCTCGAAATGTGAATTTGAAAAATGTGACTTCAATGCACTTAGACCCTTAGTAAATCTGCCCCATAATGTGATACATTTATACATAAACTTTTTCAGTGAGAAAACCCAACTACTACATGTAACAAGCAGGCTATAGTGGTGGAACAAAGCACCATTTTTGTGGTGTATTACTCTGCAAGGTACCAGATGCAATTGTAGTTATGTAATAATGTCACTGTGTCATCACTTCTGCAGTATTTTGATTCTGGAACCAATTACATTATAGCATTTTTGGGAGAATGTTATAAAAGTCTATAACTGAAAAAATATTCACAATGTGAAAAGTTATGTATTTGAGAAAACAAATATTTCTTTGCTCAAATTTAACCCAGAAACTGTTTAGTGACCACTTCTGACAGTGGGAGAAGGTTTGCAATTTTTTTAGTTTGCACCAGTGCACAATGAATGTAATAATAGTTCTTACTGAAAAAGTTGTTGTGTATTCTCCAAAATATTACAAGTCTTTCATGCACTTCTTAAAAGTGTGCAATTTATTTTGCAATGCAATAACAGTTTAAGGAAGAATATTACATTGTGATATGCACATTTTTATTCATACTTGTGCAAATAGTTTTTCTCTTTGCTGTGGCAGAATGTAGCCAGTCCTTCATCATTAAGTTGTCCAATGTTAGGACTTTAGGACTCCTGGGTGCTCTTTGTCCGATCTATTCCTGACTACTTGGCTTGGTCCTGGCAATTAATGTTAACTGTCTAGCTGCACCTGAGCCTGGTATTCAGATAATGTCTTACTCTTTTTGTAGCTCACAATTCAGCTTTGCTTGTTCTGCAACCCACAGTGCTCATCACATTCATACTGTGACCAGAGAAGCACTCGTACAAGGAAAAGGAAAGAATGTTTTGGGTTACCAATTCATTATCCCTCATCAATTATTCATCATTACTCAATTCTCAACATTATGGTGCATAAAAGCTTTGTTTACTGGTCATAAGCCTATGTTCCCAAAATGCGGTTATGCATAGCAGTGACTTGTTTTTTTTAATAGAATATTAAAGACGGGAAAATCATTATCCAGAGAGTCCTGAATCATGGAATGAACATCTCTCATAGATTCCATTGTAATCAAATAATTAAAATTTTAAAAAAATGATTCCCTTTACCTCTACATTGATAAAACATTATTTTGCACTAATGGGTTTATTTAATGTTTACAGGATTTTCTAGTAGACTTAAGTTATAAAGATCCAAATTATGGAAAGATCCGTTATCCAGAAAACCCCAGGTCGAGAGCATTCTGTATAACAGGTCACATAGTGGCTTCACTTTATGAAAGGTATGCTCTAAATTTTGTAAATTTTTTGTTTACTAGTCCATATATCTGAAACAATAAGAATTACAAAAACAACAACTGGTATGGAGATGTGGTACCTTTTATATGAAAATGTTCACTAGGTCCTCTGGCCAAACATTGTAGGATTTCATTTATGACATATGGTGATTTGCTTTCTCTTAAAAATACCAGTTAAAAAGGATTAACTGTAAGTGAAAGTACTAAAGCAGACTTAATATGCTAGATGCTTTCATGATCTGGTCTGATATATAAATTATGGGTCCTGATAGGTATAAGGTATTTGTGAAATAACCCTGTCTGGTTCATGGTTCATACCAAAGTATGCTGGCTAGTGATGGGCGAATTTATTCGCCAGGGCGAATTCGCGGCGACTCGTTTCGCGAATTTTTTCGGCGAAGCGAAATGCGGGAGATTCGCCCATCACTAATGCTGGCTGAAAAAATTTTTTTTGTGAAAATTCAAATTTTTTTTAAAATGTTTTATTTCGCCAAATGTTTAGCACTGCTCGCAATGTAATGATTGTAAAATAATTCATTGGTGATTATAACATTGCTCATTATCACTAAGCAAAGGTTAGTGTTAAAGTGGACCTGTCACCCAGACACAACAAGCTGTACAATAAAAGTCCTTTTCAATTTAAACATGAAATCCAATTTCTATTTTTTTATTAAAGCATTCATAGCTTTTTAAGCTCTTTTAAAAATCTCCAAAATAGGGGGCAAAGGCAAAGTTATAGTGTATTTAAGTATAATGGAAGTGCTAGTTTTAATGCACATTCCCTGTGCCCCTGTCTCCAAAGTTTGCAAAACAGGGGTTTTTAGTTACAAAGTTATGATCATAAAGTTGAAAAGCCGCCATACCACGTCAAGGTAAACCCCACATGGCGGACCCTAACATATTTACCTTTTTTTTGTCATAGTATAAGGAGTCTCTCTGCATAGTAGCATTATTTGTAATCAGTGTCAGTAGAACCTTGGTTTCAGTATAAAGGATCGATCCTCCCCCGTCAGTATGCGGCTTATAAAGGGAGAGGAATTGTCCAAACCAACGCCCATTTTTAAAGGCAAACTTTGGAGACAGGGGCACAGGGAATGTGCATTAAAACTAGCACTTCCATTATACTTAAATACACTATAACTTTGCCTTTAGAGTGCTTCCACATACCCCCTATTTTGTACATTTAAAAATCTCAGCTGTCAATCAAATATTGTCTGCCTTAGGCATAGAGGCGGGGCAGATAATTACTTTCACTTTCCATTCAGCACTTCCTAGATGCCACTGCTCTCCGCACATTCTCCTGTTATCTTCACCAGTAGCCAGTGCATGGGGATGGACCTCAGGTCCCCCCATTCTGGTGCACAAGCAAGATTCTCAGATGATACAAGGCTTTCCTTAATAACAGTGTCCACAAAATGGCTCCTGCCTGCTGGCTATAATTATGAATTCCCAAACGGAAGGAAACATCATTCATATAATTTATATAGTGTAATTAAAGTTTGTTTTGCTGGACTAGTGTGATAAAAAAGTATTTTGAATATTTTTTTCAGGTGATGGGTCCCCTTTAACACCTGTTCTGGAGTTTCATTAAATATTTAGTCACACTAAATATGTATGTATGTTTGCAAGATTTTACATACATTGCAGATGTTCGTAAAAGCCATTTTTTGCAAATATTACAAGGTAGTCATTGAGGTCTCAAATTGGTCAGAAATTAAGCAAATAATGAAAATCATTGTTGCTAACTTTTGCAAAGGGGTTTGCAAAGGTTTTTTGCACCAACACAACTTACACTGCACATTGTAGTTGTGTATTTATATTTTGTACTAGGTAAGTAAGCTGCAAATGTGTAAGTGTACCCACAAAAAACTATGCCTGTGTGCCAGAGCCAGGCCGCACTGGTTCCCTAGGCAAGCTGGAGGGTTGTGGCGCCGGCCTAGCGTTCCTGTGAATGCGCCAATGTATGCGCACATACGCAAACATGCCCTTGTGCATGCGCATTGGTAACAAAAAGCAAAGGCGCAGAGAGACAGCAAGAGGGGACCAGACCGAGGGTAGGCGGCAGAGGAGGTACGTGCCTGGCGCCCCCCCAGCTTTCTGCCCTAGGCATGTGCCTTCTCTGCCAACCCCTTTGCCCAGCCCTGCCCTTTGCTATATTTTATATACTGACTGTAGGGCTTCTGAGTGATACATTCAATCATAAAGCTCAGTCTGACCCCAAGTTACACTAGCATATACAGTGTCCTACTTCACAATGCTACAACTGTTCTTCATAGAGAAAAAGACTCAATAGACAGGGGATTACTAATAGATAGAGTTTGGGGGTTGTAATGATAGCGTATTTATCTAACATCCCTGCTGAACTGCAAATGGCTCTCCAGCAAGTTTTCCACTGACTGCAGAGCCTGCATTTCCATTGGCTGCAGATTCTGCATTTCCATTTGCTGCACATACTGCATTCCACTGGCTGCAGATTTGACCTCTAATATTGTGGCAGATTCACTAAAGCACGAAGCGTCTAACGCTAGCGCTAATTTGCCAGCGTGACGTCATTTCACAACTTCGCAAATTCACTAACACGGACTCTGGCGAATTTTCGCTAGCGAAGTAGATAGACTTGGCAACTTCGCACCCTTACGCCTGACGAAGGATCGTAAATTCACAAATTCACTAAAATGAACATTTTCCTCTACGTTAGCACTTACACTCTGGTCTGACCAGGCGAAGTTCAATACAATAGATAGGAGGTTGAAAATAAAAATGTAAACATTTTTCTAAGTCCCAAAATACGCCGGCTTATTTTAGCATAGGAAGGTGATAGTCTGAAAAAGATCGATAATTTTTTTGGGGGGGGGTTACCCTTCTTCCCCCCTACATTTCCTAACATATGGCAACACAACTATACAGGCGGCACATGTAGGGCAATAGGACAACTTTATATAATTTATTAAAGGTTTCCTGGGCTTGTGTAGTAGAATGTAGTGGCTGTAACATATACTTCTATTATAAGTTAAAGTTCCCGCCATATGCAAATTAGGCTTTGCTAGCGTAACAGCGCTCTGCCTAGCGAAGTAACACTAGTGCAACTACGCTACCGTTCACTGACCTGAGCATAAATTCGCACTTTAGTGAATTTGCGTAGTGCTGCCGAAAATTCGCCTGGCGAAGTGCGGCAAAGCTAGCAAATTACAACCCCATAAGCATACTCAGCAATTAGAGCAGGCATGAGCAGTCTGCAGCCCTCTAGATGTTGCTGCACTACAAATCTCAAGAATTCTTATGGTAAGATCCTGGAAGAGATAGTTCAACAAAGTCTGGAGGGCAGCGGTTGTCCAACACTAACTTAGATAATGTAAAAGATACTTGTCAGTTGAACCAGTTGCTGAGGTGCTTGCATGGTATACATTAGTATATAGGACAGGTCTGTATATGTAAAGTATGCCTTAACAGAAATGCACAAATATTGCCTTAAAAGAATTAAAAAAAATAATCATTTTTAACCATGATTGGAGAAAATTTCAGTGCTATGAAGTAGATATTTCATCAAAATGACTCATTAAAAAAGTGAATTTTTTTATCTTCTAAAGTTGGCAGCAATATAGAAATACTGCACCTTCTTAAATAAGTGAAAAAAATATATATATCTATAATTAAAACAGCAATATGCAAGAGTTTTTTATAAGTTAACAGGAAGGCTGTTCTGTGTATATGTGATCTCACAAGGACTAAGATCAAAATTCTGCCTAACTAACTAACTAACTAACTAACTAACTAACTAACTAACACAGAACGCTTGCTGGGGTGACATAGAGGCATTGTCATTTATTTAATCAGTATCTCACATTGGGTCATACATTACCAGGGGTTTACTTTACCTTCAAACCCCCTGTAAATGTTATCAGACTTGTAAACTTGTAGACTCCTTAAATAATTTTCTCTTAATTTTTTTCATATACAAATTATTAAATAATAATAAAATGTCTTAAACATGATCTAATTTATAGTATAAGCACATTGCTCTAATTAAAAATAGCTATTTTCTTTGCTTTATGTCTATTGGGCCTCTTCATAGCCCTTGTAAAGTGGATACTGTTTTATATTATATTCTTTTAAGTAGGGAAAAAATTGTTATAAAACAGTGATATTGATATTCTTATTTAACAGAACAGACCATCCTGCAATAGCCTTGGGAAAAAAAAGGTTTTGTAAACTGATATTAACTGAATCCTGAAAATTACCTTGTTAATAAAGAAGGACAAGAGACTGTAGGGTCACTATAAAATTAAGACCTTCATTAATATTGTTACCAAGCATCAGAAAAAAGCAAAGCTTTATAGCGCATTGGTTGTTTATATGATGCACTTTTCAAAGGTCCTCAAACTGTAGGAAAGGCTTTACACAAAAAACTCATTCTGGCAGATTATAAAGATATAGAAAACAAAATGCTTGGGATATCTAAGAAGCAACCAAGCTATCTATCCCGTGGATTAAAAAAAAAATGTGTAAATTTGTTATGGTGTTAATGCAATTAGACTTCTTTATGTTTACTCAAACTTTATTTTTTCTAGCATGAATTGGAGAAAATATTTTCTTAGAATTCTATAACTCTACAAATAGGGCAAATGCTTTTGGACCAAATGGTCTTTATCTATTGCCAGTTCAAAGTGTCAACATCTAAATCTCAATAGAGGGATTCTGTACACCTGGGCTGGTTGCTAGGAAACTGAATGACTTAGTTCATCCTTCATGGTCTTCTGGGTTCTCTCCTTGGCAGATGTCAGAATAATAAGAGGGCTGGTCATTAGACTGCAAATGCCAAGGTCCCTAAAAGATGCAAGCCCATGGGGGATACACACACAAAAATGTGGCATGCTCACTTTTATGTTTCAAAATCGTTGTGAGCAAAGAAAAAATATATTTTCTAACTAATGATACTGTTCATATTCATCATGCCTCATTCATTTAGCACATGAATATTCATCAATTATTCCAAGCCCAAAGTAATACAAATATTCATTTTGAAAAAGAAAAAAGTAATAGAACTGACATATGCAGGATTTTCTTTTTTCCCTCTACAGGCTGAAGCCGGAAAATATGAACAATCGTTTATCAAGTATTCTCTTGCAAAATGGCAAATGTCAATATTAAATATTACAGAAGCAAAAAAACATGGTTTTGGGGGCCCATTTCCCTTTAAATACATGGGTAATTTGTTAAAGTTCAAGTAAGGTTAAAATAACACTTGTAAAACTATAGAGATCTCCATTCTATAGAGAAACATGCATTGATCTGAAAATCTGACGTGAAACTAATTGAGTTTGCAAAGGCTTATACAGAAGGTAAGGTTGGTAGAATTTGTAGAGAGGTTTAAAAGACCTCAACTGAACGGCGAGCCAGCTCAGTTTAATCTCTACAACTGTATCATCCATATTTTATACCAAACAAGTTGCTTGTCTGGTAGAGTGCAAAAATATTGTAAAAAGCAAATCAATATTTATATAAGCTGCCAGTAAGGAATAATGTTTTGCTTTATTACTTAATCCTAGAGACTGAATGCAATAACAACCTTATTTTCTGTTCCATAATTGAAAACACTGTTTTTTTTTTTTATAAATTAAAGGCAGCAATACACTGGCTTATGCCATACAGTATCAGATTGATCAGCCAGGCTTAATGGCAGATGCCATATGAGGTGCCATCCATAGCACGGTCAACTTTTCCATCATTCTGCTTGACAGGAGTTCTGGAGCTTGCAGAAGCATGACATGAGGTAAAGTATATTCTTGTACCTGTGTGAGCTGTTGTGAGTTGTTCCTTGCTCCAAACCTTGCACAAGGTACAACCCGTATAGAAGCAATGAAGGTGTAGAGCACTCTGGAAACCACTTACCAATCAGACCAGTAGAATCAGTTTAAAAAGTAAAAAATCTTTATTCAGACAACCATGTCAAGCTTTACTCGTTTTGTGCCTATCACGCTTAGGGGCAGATTTATCAAGGGTCGAAATGAAAATTCTAATTTCTAAATTTATCATGTACTGTCTCATTAAAAATTGGCCATCTAAAACCTGCTGAATTGCTGTTTTAGCCTATGGGGGACCTCCTAGAGTCAATTGGTTGTTTTTTTTTTGGGAAAGACTTTGAATCAAATTCAATTGAATGCGATATTACTTTGATTCAAATTTGATCGTATATGGACCTATTCGATCAAAAAAATGTTTTAATTAATTTCCATTGGCCTTTTTGAATTAGAATTTCAACTTTTATGCAATTTGGAATTCAGCCCTTGATATATCTGCCCCTTAGTCATAAGCTAGGTTACAAGGTAAAAACCACAGCTCTTACCATATCTCTTGTGAAGGGCTTTTTGGCTCCTTTCAGTCCTTCTCACCCTAACCAGGTTCGGTTTCCCTTTTTGCTGCTCTCCAAGTCCTACCTCTCAGAAGCCATGTTCCAATATCTTGCACTGATGAGATCTAACAAGATCGAAACAGGCTGTCTGCAAGTTTGGATATATGGCTCTGAACTATTAGGCTGTATCTGTGCTATAAACCAGCGGTTCTGGATGCATAGTTGGCCACAGGGACATAAAGGAGTGATTTACATGTCTCCGCCCATGATGCATTATGGGAGTAAAAAAACTCTCATTTTTGATATCTAGGCAGTGCTATATGTATAGCATGAGACATGTAAATACCTTCTGATTTCAGAAGGCTTCACTTTGCATATCTCTTCCATAGATACAATTTTATGTGCTCTGCTTATGGCCTCTAAGTGGTACAGTTTTACACCCCCTTAACCCTCCAGGACATGTACCCATGTTAAAAAAGCACTTTAATACTTTATCCCCTGTAAACATCACATAAATAACAACTGCTGTGTTATAGCTTCCATTAGAATTAAATATTCATGTAACATAACTGAAAAATGAAAATTATACTTTATAATGATAACACAATTCCTTTTCTGAAAGTCACTAGTTAACAAATATGAATTGACTGATGTTGGAAATTAAAAAAATAAGTCTTAAATGATTTTTTTTCTAGGCTGTAACTACAAAATAAATAAAATTTTAAATAATATATGTTATAGAATTGACATATTTTGTTGTGAAATTCACTGTATTTAATTTAACCATTTAGTTGTTGAGGTGTTTTTTTATAATCCTTTTGAAATGTTATTAATTAATGACACAGAGGAAACAGAAGAGACTTCAATTTATAGTGCCAATTGTTAATTCACTATGACTTATGGAAATGCACTTTATGTGTTATGATGCATTGTTTGTCTAACCAATTCTCTGAAGTTTCTTTCAATTCTAAAATTCGGCCCTTAGTAAATCTTCCCCAATGTGTATTTTTCAAGTCCTGTGAATTGCTCTTTTTTTGTTTCAGGAAAACATTGAAGTATCTTTTGAACCCCCTCAGGATATTCCCTTTTCTACAGTAGTTGTCATTGATCAGACATCATCACAGGTAAGCAGCATAATAGATGTTAAGTCAGTTACAATTTCAATCTATATTTTGGTGATTACAAACTGCATACAATATTTCTAAACATTAAAAAAATCTCAAAGCACAACAAATCTGTTGTTACATTGCTATGGCCTTGGAAACTGTTCGTTCTTAAACTGTTGCAATAAGACTTTGAGCCTAGGATATGTACTGCTTGGGAAATTGTATCTTTTAAAGGGATTGTTCACCTTTCAAACTTTTCAGTTTATTGTTTTCAGATTGTTCCCCAGAAATAAAGACTTTTTTTCCAATTACTTTCCATTATTTGTTTTTTACTGGTTTTCCAAAATTTAAGTTTAAAGTTGAATGTCCCTGTCTATGATGTTTAAGTCTGCCAACATTTAGCTGATACATTTCTCAGCAGCATCTCTGGAGTATTAGCAACTATTGTATCAATTCTAACAGCTGCCTGTAATAAAAACCCAGAGATTCTGCTCAGCACAGACAAAGATAAGAAATGTATCAACTAAATGTATTTAGAATACATTAATTATATACTTTTTCAGTGGTATGTGCCCCTGGGATTCCCCTGGGACCCTACAATTCATGATGCACACAAACAAATCAAGTGCACACATACAGTACATGCTAGGTCACACGAGTAAATTAATAGACAAAGTTTTGACTTTTGCTCCCACACTTATTCCTGTTACAGTTAAAGCTGCATTCGTTCTTGTTACTGGGCCTCACAGCAAATTCAATTTAGGGCACTAAAACTTTGGTAGGTTTTACCGAGATATACCAAAATATACTGAAATCACTCATTAATCAGGGCTTTTCTGGCCCCCCTGCAACCGCATGGTCTGCTTCCTCTGTAGTTACGCTCCTGCTCTGAGGGGAGTACACAGTCTATCACAAAATGGTGGGTGAAAGGAAAAAATGTTAAAGGCCAATATGTTTAAAATTCTTTAAAGGAAAACTATACCCCCCAACAACGTAGATCTATATAAAAAGTTATTGCATAAAACAGCTCAGGTATAAACCCTGTTTCATGAAAATAAACCATTTTCATAATAAAAAGACTTTTTTACTAGTATGTGCCATTCGGTAATCCTAAATAGAAAATTGCCATTTTAATAAATGAGGGCTGCCCCCCTGGGATTCTATGATTAATAGTGATGGGCGAATTTATTCGCCAGGGGCGAATTCGCGGCGAATTCGCGGCGAATTCCCGCGATTTGCCGCTGGCGAGTAAATTCGCGAAACGACCAGAAAAATTCGCAGCCAAAAATTCGCCAAAAACGACGCGCGACTCGTTTCACGAATTGGCGAAAAATTCGCGAATTTCTCTGGAAATTCGCGAATTTTTCGGCGAAGCGAAACACGGCCGTTTCGCCCATCACTAATGATTAACGGTGCACACAAGCAAACCAAACAAAACATACATGTAAGGTCACATGAGCCAATTAAAACACAGAGTTCCCTCTTTTGCTTCCATGCTTCTTTCTGTTCCAGTTAGAATTGTAGTATTTCTCTGCTCTCTGAGGCGGTACAGATACCATCATTAAAGATCTGTTGCTTAAGTATTCAATTTGGAGGTAAAGTTTTCCTTTAAAGGGATACTGTGATGTGAAAACTTGTTTTGAAATCTGACATGGGACTAGACATTTTGTCAATTTCCCAGTCATGTGACTTGTGCTTA
>CM044432.1:132112155-132132629 GCA_024363595.1 Xenopus borealis
ATATGCCAAAATTCACATATTCGACCAAACGAATAAATCCTACATTCGAAATTCGATCGAGTTCGATCGAACTTCAAATCCTTCATGTGAATTTGGTAAATCGGCCCCCTATTCTTTCTTTATATCCAATTTTTTTTAAAAATATATAAACATTCATGCTTTTTTAAAATGTGAGCTTATTTGTGGTAGAAAAAAACATGTACAATTAGACAAATCTGAATTTTGTTATGTAAGGCCTTACTCTTTTGAAAATCCATTTTGTCCCAAAGCTACTTCTGTTTTAATTTACTAACTAATACTTCTTAATCATTTAGTAATGAATTCTACTCTGGGACAAATAAATTAACATTTATCATGGATTAAACTACTACTGCATTCTAGAAGTATTCAGCAGCAAATGTTGTACTGAACATGTCAAGCTACTGACATCTATATTGTTTTCAACTAAACACAGTGAAAACTTTATTTTCAGTTTATCTTCAGTTTGTCTCTAAGCCATGTTTTGTAAAACACATCTTCATTTTTTTTTCAAACCTGTTTTTATTTATTGTTAAGACATGAGGTTCTTTATGGTTCAAATATACAAATCTTTTCAAAAAGAAGATAGATGATAAACAATTATAACAGCAATATATAATAAAATGTTAATAACATTTCTAACTTTCAGCTCTTTTGAGATCCTCATAAAGACCCTATGAAAAATTATATTTGGAAAGAAGCAAATAATCTGTTGGTTTGATGACTCCTGTGGGATGTGTTGTCTGGTTGATCTTGTTCCTGTTGTAATGTTCTGAAGTATTGGGATGATTCCACAACCAGTGGGTGTTCTCTTAGTGTTTCTAGGTCATACCATGTTGTGTATCTAAATGCATGAACCGTGAGGTGTCTGGTTTGTTGTAGGAGAGATTTTATGTATATTATCCACATGCTAAAGAATGTTGTGATATTTTGTTCTTTTTGGGTTAAAGCTTCCATCAAACCATTTGAAAGATGTAATTTAATTTTTGTTTTACCAACCTTATGGATGGGGGTACAATATCTAACCAATGTTGTAGTGTTGCTGCTGCTAGTCTTTTAGTCAGATTTTATTCTGCTTTTTTAGTTGCGTGTATAAAGTAGTGTTGCTGAATAAAGCCCATTCTAACTGTGTTTGGAATGGTTTTCTAGCCATCTGTGCCCTGTATGAAGCCACCTCCTGCCAAAAGGTGTGTAACTTAGAACAAGACCATAGGTTAAGTATTAGGTTGGCTTTAGGGGAGTGGCATCTAAGACATTTGTCAGAGAAAAGATTACCCATTTTGTATCTTCTAATCGGGGTCAGATATGTGTTATGAAGGATTTGGAGAGACATTTGTTGGTATCTACTTGCTGGGAGTAGTTTTATTATGTTTATATGTTGTTTTGAGATGTTTGATGTTGTGGTATTTGGAATCTCGGTGGTCCATACAAAACTAGACTTTTCATTTTCCAGTTTCAATTAACATTCTAATAGTCTTGTATATTTGTGATATTGTTTGTTTTCTGTGTTTATTTTTCCAAAGTTGATTAAGTGGGTTGCTTTTGACTCTGTTTGTTAATTGTTTTATTGCATGATTTGCAAAATGGGTAATTTGCAAGCTTAGAAAAATGTGTGATGTAATGAATGGGTATTTTTCTGATCCTTGTTGTTTATCCATGATAAATCTGGTGAGATATGTTGTGAAAGTTTTTTTTTTTCCTGACTGATTGTCATGCTTTGTATGTGTCATAAAACATTGGATTATCCCTTAGTTTTTGTGAAATGTTATGTTTGGGTTTATGTAGTAGGTAGTTGAGGTGAAAGATTGTCAGTTAGAGAACAACACGCCATCATTTAAAAAAAAAAATAACTATGATATATTACTATTTTATAACAAAAATTTATGAAAAGATGTTTAATTTAAAAGCAATCTGTACTTATTAAGAAGATAATGGTGAGCATAAATGTGTGTCCCTTTAATGTACTTTTACATCTAAACTAATGTAGTTAAGATGCCCTTTGTCCAAACATTAAAATGGCACCATGCAGTTATTGTATCTAATAATAAGCTAGATACCATTCATATTATTTAAACTTTGCAGCACAGAAGTTTGTATAATTATATAATTTTAAAACTTCTTTTGGCCCAGGCCGAATAGGCTTTACTGAGTTTTGACTTTGCTTTCAAGCTTTGGTATCAGATAAAGGTACGGACTTGTACGACTAAAACAATAGCAAAGAAGCCACAATTTCTTTTTTTTCTTAAATCTGTCTTTCTTGATTTTAGTAAAAAAAAAAAAAGGGGGGATACAGAAGGAAAAAGGAGGAGGGGGTAGGATAAGTTACACATGACATGCATAGTATTCATTAGACAGGTTAACAATGAGTCATTTCTTTGCATCTGGTATGAATCGTTATACTTGACAAAACAATACTGTGGTAATAAAAAGATTATATAATGACTGGTTTATTATAATAACTGCAAGATTATCAACCATGGTTTCCATATCTGATTTTATTGTGAAATATTATTGTGTAACAAACTTGTGATTTCCTCTAATTTCCTAGTTTCCTTCAGGTTACACCATTCAATTTCTAAGGTTCGTAGTTTCCATTTTATTTGGTATCAATAATAATCAATAATCAATTGCTGAATGGAGGAGATGGAGAGTTAGTCTGTCTGAAATCACAGTATTCTTGTTACTGTCCATATGAAAACCTAATAAAGTGGTATTGGAATGATGGACTATAGATCCTGTTATTTGATTTATCCGAGTACAAACATTAATCCAATAGGGAATGACTACAGGACATGTAAACCATATATGCTATACACCTCAGAATTACTTCTCCAGCAGATGGGAACATTTTGTATAGCTTTTCAGGAGTATAATACAACCTATTTGTTATTTTATACAGCACTTCTCTTATTCGTGTGACTCTGAAGGTTTTGTGAACATTTGTCATTATTTTCACAGTTACCATAGGGGGCAGATTTGTCCCAAATTTGTTTTCCCATGCATGAAAGTAATTGAGGTGGGACAAGGTTTTATTTGGTAATAAAAGCTTATACTTATAAGAAATAGGTCTATTCAGTGGTTTATTAAGGTCAAATATTTTCTCCCATACTGTATGTTGGATCTCAGCTTGAAGAAGCCAGAATTTCGTTTATTCTCTACATTCCTTCAATACACAACATAAAGAATGTGCACATGACATTCATTTGCATAACATTGTTCATTTGCTAATAATTTTTTCCTGGTCCATGTACTGAATGCACTTGTATTAAGTCTCATTAATGAGAATAATGTCTTATTTCTACTGTAGGCCACCCTTCTATCTTATAGGAGTACATAAAACCAGTCATCAGTCCACTAAAAACAACAGTTCGACTGACTATGACAAATGCCATAAAATACATAACATGGATCCAATGAGTTAATATAATAATGAATTTGGTTTGGTTTAGAGCAAAGCAATAATATTTTGAAGTATTATATTGATAAAGTCAAAACAATACAGTTACAATTTAAATATCTGGCCCAACAGATATGAAGCACAAGAAAACATCAGTATCATTTACAATTTAATTTGTGTATTTTATAGTGAATTTTCTTTATTTGCCAATTATTTGTGGGCATTACATTTCCACAATATTTCTCTATTTAAGTTAATCTTTATTTACTAATTTTTATTCAGATTGTGAAATTTATAAGCAAACATCCCAGTGAGTAACAGAGCAGATGAAAAGACTATTCATTGAATTACATGAATAATTTAGGTGTGGAATAGAAGGAACTACTATTATCCTCTGAAATGAGAGATTTAACATGCAGGTTTGTGTAGCTGTGAGAAGAATACATTGTGAGTTTGGAGGTGGTGCTCAGGCTATGGAATATCACTGTCATGACAACTTCTCAATGCCTACTGTGTGACACCATATATGAAATTCATGTATTATTATTTACAAACCCTTGTATTGTTACTTAAATCCATATTATTACTCCTATTATACAGTATTTAACTGTATATGGCTACTAAGAAGGCTAGCACAGTAAAAACTGCAGACAATGTATTGAAAAATTGATTATCGGAATAAATATTCTTACATTTTCTTCTGTATGGGAGAAAAAAAAACATAATTAAAGGTCATTATAATATTTCAGGTTTTGTACTCAGCTCTTGTATTGTTAATGTTCAGCAATGTAGCAGAAATACTTTTTTAAAACTTATTCTCTGAAACTGGAGACTGACACATTACGTTCAAAGATAGCAATTAGCAAAGATAGTATCGGTACCGTATGCCCTTAAACACAGTTCATCACTGGGGCTCATTTATGCTGAAGTCCAGCTGTGATTTACCCATAAAGGTAAAACTCCTGCAGGCATATCAAAAGTCACCTACTTTAAAAACTGCTGTATATACTTTTATACAGAGTTCTAGGGATGCAACAGGATTCAGTTAGGTATTCAGCCATTTTCAGCAGGATTTGGATTCAGCTGAATCCTTGTAAATCTATGTGACATTGTGTCCTAAAACAAGGAAGTAAAAATCTTTCTCCCTCCCCCTCACTGATTTGCATATCCTAATTAGGGTTTGGATTTGGTTTCTTTCCCAAAGGATTTGGGGTTTGGCCAGATCCAAAATTGTGGATTTGTTGCATCCCTACATAGTACATTTGGGGGCAATGTGAGGACTTATGATTTAATTATTGTTACTGATTTGTGACAATGCAGATAACAGTTTGTTCCAAGCTGTTCAGCACACATTTACTTGCATTCATTATGTTTAAGTTAAGACACATAGGACAGAATAAATTGTGACTGTTTTGAAAAGCTGAATACATTGTAAAGACTAGACACATAGATCAAATGCACTAATCACTTTATTGAACATTGGGAAAATAATGACATGCCAGGAACCCCCCCCCCCTTGGATTTCAGAGTTCTATATTTAATAATAATAAAGGTCAAAACTGGGAAATCCACATAAACAGGACAAGAAGGGGACAGGAGCACAGGAACAAGGCAGGGGTCACTTAACATGGAATGGACTCAGGAGCTTGGAATTAGATGGTATCTCAGGATTCAGGAACTTGGAACCAGATTGGGTCTCAGGAACATGAATCACAGGAGTTGAAAGAGCTCAGCTGTAAAGCTTAATGACCAAACAACAAGCAATGGTCAGGGGCAGGCTTATCAAGGGTCTTGATTACATAATGATCTACAAATGAAATTAATAAGGTCAACAGAGGAAGGAGCAGACAGAATGAATACAAGAAGTGTATAAGGAAAACTGGTCAGGACCAGCCATAAACACCTCCAATGGCTCAAATGGTAAGTATACAGTCTCAGAAATACAAACACTATAATTCAAATCCTGGCTGATCCTAACACCCATTAGGTTTGCAGAGTACACATGGAATAATATGTGACTGGACATTAAGGAATAATACACAGATGGATGACCCAAATGATAAAAAACAAGTGACATGCAATGTAGATGATATTCATTAGCTGCTTGCACAGTCATTAGGAATGTACTGCATTAAGTAAAGCACCAGTAGAGTAATCTGAATGGCAGACATAGTCCTCCTTCTATTGACAGGGTAGTTCTACAAATCCTTCCATTTATTAATAGGACAATCATTTGAATGTATCAGATGCGGAAATCCATGAGGTTGTGAAGAGAGAACAGTGTGCCAGTCTGGGTCATTTTAATTTATTTTCACATATTGTTAAAATGCAATGCTTCCTGGCTTTAGCAGTTGGCATATATAATGTGCACGTAAGAGCAGGGAAAAGATTAGAGCCATTTATTTGAACAGCAGATTTCTGGTATCGGTATCCAAAAAAACCCTACAGTGTTATTAAATTAAATTTCAGAGAGCTGCTAAATATTCAACAGTTATTAAAGCCAGCTTGGATATGAATAATGCATCTCCACATGCTACTCTGGGCAACACTGTCAATACACATGTGCACATTCATTTAGAACCATAGTGTTTAATAAGGGCTTTTTTTACATTGTAAAGGTCAGTATTGTTATCTCATGTGCTCAGGAAGGAAGCTGTACAAGGCTCTGAAATGTAAAAGGGAATCTGACAAGATACAAGATACCTTAGCGTGATGATGCTTCACTTATAACCAGATAAAGTCCAACAATATTGAAAAACAAAACACAGGAGGACTTTCAAGGATGAATTTATGATTTTTCAGTAACAACAGCCAACTTAGCTTCAGTATATTCATTCTTCATACATAGTATGTATTTGAAATGGGAATTTTAAATGGAAAAAAAAGACTATTTTGCCACAATGCCAAACATCCCCCAATGATCATTTTTCCTGCCTACACTACATTTATTACTGAATTGACTTTCCTGTCTCACTGGCTTATTACTGTCATAAAATTATCTAAAATAAGATCTAGATAGATTTTCTTCCATTAGAAGAAAAGCTGTATTCTTTAGGGATTCTATATGAAATATCTCATTGCCTGGAGATAAATAAAGGCAAGAGTAAATAAATATAAATGCTGAGAACAGGTTTTACAGCAATAGCTTGTTTAAATATCTGTACTGCTAAATAGGTTACTACTCTAAGACTACTGGTCACGTATTGTGGTTCTCCTTGGTAAAGAGCTGCTATAAGTGATTGGTGCCAGCTGGCCAACTACCTATCTCCTAAACTATAATTAAAAGCTAAAATGAGAAAAAAAAGTACTATAAGTCCTGCTAGATTAAAAAGAAATGAAAATGTGTGGTGTTTAAAGGAGAAATTCCTTATTTATATACTGAACTTAAGGCACCGCACTAATGTTTCAGACTCTCTTTAACGGTAATATTTTGTGCACAGGAGCTCACCATCTTGAAATTTATTAGGAGTATCAGGAACGTACACATGCTCAGTAGTAGTAGAAAATGAGGTTCACATGTCTTCTTAGCTGCTGTTACATGGCTGACTATTAAGTTATAATACTAAATGCAGAGGCTTCTGAGCTGCCATGTACTGAGAATCTGAATTAATTACTAATCATCCTCACATTGTAACATGTATATTCTATGTGTACTGTATATTGTGCTTCAGTTCCTAAGCTCTGTAAATGACAGCAGCACAGAGCATGTTTAGTGAATCAGCAGAAAAAAAAATGCGGCGCTATAGAGGACAGCATCAACCGCACACAGATATTTATTATTAATGGCTTATGAGATGCAGCATTTCTACCTTACTTCTTTGTTAAGGCTAAGTTCTTCTATAAGATTGTTCCCTTTTAAGGATACACCTTATTGGCACAAAACATACAAGAAAGGCAACATTTGGACCACCAAGCCTCTTTTAAGAATATGTCCCATTTACTTTATCAGTGATCACTGCCCAGGGGCCCTAGAATAGCACTGGGGTAAGTACAAAGTCCCCCTGGTGTGGGAGAACATTGGAAACTAAGTAGTATGGAGCCCCTTTGTTTCTAGTTGTAGCCCTGCATTAATCAGAAGGGTTAAAACTAACAGTGAAAGCAATGAAAGTCTTTTTTTTATTATTTTGTGCAATGCAAGCATGATTCTTTTGCACACAAAATCGTGGAAAAGCTTGGACCTGGTGGCAAGTTCAGGGTTCCCTTAGTGGGTTGTATCAATTGATGTGCCAGGTGAATTGGAAGCCGCACTCTGGAATTGACACTTTGGACAAAGATGCAGACTTTTGGATAGTACCGCATTGTTAGTAAAAAGATTTTCATAAATTAGCTCTTTTATTTAATAAAACTTCTTACTGAAAAAGTCATTGTTTTAGTGCCGAAATACACAACCTTCCAGCAGGTCTTAGAAAATGTGCTATATATATTTCTTACATACTTTTGTCTATTGACAGCACCCACTGTTTGCTTTAAAATGCCTTTCAGTCATATTTGGGCTTGATGTTTCTCAAGATTATTTAGAATTCCCTGCACTTTAAAAGCTGTTCACCCCACTCTCATATCTTCCCTCTGGTTTATGGCACTACTTTAAACTATATATGTAACTGACAATCATTTCAGTATTATTGTATAAGCAATGGGTTTTGTTTGACAAGACACAACTTAATTCCCTTCTCTATAGCTTTTTTATTACTGATGTGAAATGTAATCATAGCCTGCCGACAGTGGAATATAGTACACTTTATCCCTGTATTCCAGAATAAGCAATTTCTTTCTTAAATATTTTTTTGCTTTTTTTCAGGCCCTGGCAGAACTTTTTCAGCTGCTTGACTTGGAAAAGAAGAGTGTTGTGATGGGGCACAGCCAGGCGTGTAATCTGATATTGCTGAAGGGGAAAAAAAGGGAAATATTTACTTATCATAAATGGGGTGTGCATGCATTATGCCTTTAACAAATTTGCTAATGGAAAGAAAATTCTCTTTAAAAGTAAATGACCTTCTCATACACCAGACCAGTCTGGTCATCCATAGTAAGCAATGATGATAATTGCTTTCATTTGCTTACTTGTAGAAGACCAATCACATTTTATTGCTGATGGGTAGATGCACTGTTGCAGTTAAACAACAATGTTACCAAATTATCCCCTCTATTTTGTTGATCTTTTAGTTGTTCAACTTGAAGGCTTTAGCCTACATTCTAGCAGAAATCTCTATTTCATACTGTTTGTTCTCTGTGGATTTAGACATATTCTAAAGGTTTGTATATTTTATCCAAAATATAATGATAACATTTAGGGGCCTGTTTGGCAAAATTTGAAAATAATCACTTCACAAATTGTGAGACAGGGGCAGGTTTTCTACTTTAACAAATAATAAATGCAATGAGTCCAGACCAGATGTACTCTCCAACACAGTTGCAAGGTGGGTTCTCTCCAACCCTCAAATGTAGCTTCAAAAAAGATTCCTGTTGGTTTTCTACTTTATTGCACTGATATTTGACCATAGTCAAATGTAAAAAGAGTTTGGGAGCAGCAGAAAAGTCCCTGGGGTGCCAAATAAAGTCTATTTGCTAGTGCCTATGTGGACTGGCAGCCTACAGGAAGTTCTTTTTGGAAGTACATCTGTTCTTTTATGCAATTAAACTTGTTTCTAGCCAGGAATTCAAATGTAAGCACCTGCAACATCCAAGATGTTGGTGTGCAACCGGTTGCTTGCAAGTCTCTGGTTGGAGATCACTGCACTTAAAGATACTAAAGTTATTATTCTAGTGGTATATGCATACTCATTATGGCTTTCTCTGCAGGTCTTTATGAAAGCAGGAGTGCTTTCCAAACTAGAGAAGCAACGGGAGAAGACGATTTCACAAAAAATGAGCCTGTGGGATTTCTATGTTGGCAGAAGTACAAAAATCTAAAGACAAAATTTTTCTAAAATCCCTCGTGCTTAGTGGTTTACCACTACTTTTTTTTTTAAACTATAGTCACTTATATATACAACTACACTACACATTGGTATTGTGATTTTGGTATGTGTGAGGAGCATCTGGAATAAACCTAAACAGAGCAAAGTGAATATAAATTCCTCTCATTTAATGCAATCTTGGAAATATGTCTAAAAATGCTAGCAGAAATGGTAACAACTGCCCTACCAGCATACCAGACTCTACAACATTTATTGTAGAGAGACAGTTAATTTAAAATAAATGTTTAGTATGATAAAACAAGTAAAGACTAGATTTACCTGTTTAGTGTATAAAACTGTAAAAAATTATTGTATACCTGTAGGGACCCTGAGATTTGTGTTAATGTACTTCCCCAGTTCCCCTTTAGTAATTGGACACCTAGGTGGTCCTTTGGTATTTTCAGGCAACTTGGTTTCACTTCCTGGATCCCCTGGGATTATGCTAGGCCAAGTTTGTCCATTAGGTGGCAATGTTTAACAATATAAAAGGGGTCAGCCCCATGTGCTCAGGGTCTTATTCCTGGGACCGTGCCTCCCAGAGAGGTGTTACAGGACAAGGGCTCTGGTTCCTTGAAAGTTAGTTTTAGTGGTAGTAATTTCTGTGTTAGTCACTCTAGGAGTGAAAGACAGCTCAGGTTATCTAGAGAGCAGCTGTGGCTCCACCAAGGAGAAACAGTGGGGTTAGAACCCCATGGTGTGTAAACCACTAGATCATGGACTACAGTGGGTGAGTTGAGGACCAGCTAGAGTACCAAGACCCAAGACCCCAGGCCAAGTACAGTGGGTGAGGTGAGGACCAAATCAGGTGCCAAGAAACAAAATTCCAGGCTGGAAAATCCAAGATCTAGTGCTATCTAACAGAAAAGGGATATTACCTAGTGAGAGGGTAACTATCATTTGTGAAGTGTGAATCCTTGCTGCTGGTTATTTGAATTGCATACTGTCTGTTCTGGAATATACGTTATTCCCCATGGAGAGAATATTGCAGTATTTCACTATTCTGCTCAGTTCAATAAATCCGTTACAGTTTGCTGCAAAGAAATGTGTCTGACTAAATCTTCTGCTGCACTGGACAAAACCAGGTACCGGGAGTTGCAGGGAAGTGCACAGTACACTGGGGGTCCTGGGGCGCAAGTCAAGCAGTTCTTAAATTACCCAAATGGGTCCTTTAAAAATAAATTTTCAGACTTATTCCCTTTTTATATTTCAATATGTGGAAAAGTACCCTAGGATTCCATACCAGATATTAAAGTGGTAAATTGTAACAATATAAAGCCTGAATGCATAATCTTATAGTTAATGTACTCAATTGCTCTCAAATATGTACAGAAGAACATTAGGAAGTTGTATTCAATTAGGCATTGGCTGTGGTGGCTAATCATCTGTCATATTCACCCTTCTCTTTCTGTTAATGTTGGAAAATTTTAAGGTAAAACAGGTATGTACTATTATAAGGACAAGGCAACACATTTTGATCCAAGTATATAGATACACAGATTGCCATGTGGTGTGGGAATAGTGGATTAGTTACTCTAACTCCAATATGTGGATTGTCTACTTAGGATGAAATCACAGCATTATCACTGAGACTTGTAAAAAAAGTTGCACCAGAATGTAGACCTACTAGAAAGCAAGGTAGGTTTCCTTTCCCATTTTTGGGCTTGGTTCTATTAATCATTAAAGTGAGATATGCACTACATGGAGGTATTGAAATAAAAATCATACAGTTTGCAACAGGTCTAATAACCAATTAACATATATGGTTAAAGGAGAACTGGCCCCCCAATAAGCAAATCCCCTTCTACAATCCTAAATAGTCCCCTCCCTGCTTCCTACTCACATAGTACATTATTCCAGAAAGGGCCCCTGTATACAAGCTCACTTATTTATGCAGAGTAGCGGAGCTACTGGCACCAACTTCTGAGTCTTCGGTCTTCTTCGGATCCCCTGTTTTCCCTTTGGCAATCTACAGAACTTTGCGACGTTTAAGAAGTTAAGAAGTTGACTATGAATACTGGACTGCTCCAATTGTGCATGAAGAAAATACATTGTTCCCTTAACAAAGTAGACCGAAGACCCAGAAAATGGTGCACACGAGCTGTACAGCATTACTCTGCACAAATAATTGAGCATGCTGTCCAGGGACTCTTTCTGGAATAATGCACTATGCGGGTAGGAAGCAGGGAGGAGGGAACATCTCATAGGTAGATTTGGGCTGCTAGACCTGGAGCAAACTTTATGACTTTTATTATATTATGCCCCAAATTGGCCTCTGAAATCTGGGAGAATTCTCAAAACCAAAATAACATTAACAATTTAGACAATTTCCCATATAAACTGGGTGAAATCTGGCGATTAGAAATTCTGTTTTGGTAATTGGTGATTGATTTATTTTTTTTAATTCAACAATGCTAATAGTGATCTGGTGCATTATCTTCCATTTATGACTTGCCAAAGCACTTTTTTTGCTATTTTCCAGGTAAATATTAAACTATCTTTTTCATTTTTGTAATTTATAATGTCCTCATTAATTCCCTATTTATCCTCCCCCTTGCTGAGATAATGCAGTAACTGTAACTACAATAAAGTTCAAAATACTCATAATGAACTCTAATTAATTATGAGGAGAGGAAAGGCAATAGTTAATTGTTTATCAGAAAAGGCTGTTAATGTTTTCACATTTAACTGTTTGCTATTTTTTGTCAGAGACAAGCACATCTTGTGGGTGTTATAAATATATACTTCACTCTCAGCAGTTAGAGTGGTAAAATAATTCAAAGGGGCAGATATACCAAGTACAGTCTGGGGAGTCCAGATGAATTCCCAAGTTTGAGAAATGGGTGCTTTTTCACCCCAATGAGTTTAAGGCAACCTGTTGGGGTGGGCATGGTGTCACAGCTTTATATTTTATGTTGTCACCTTTATAGTTTATATTTAGAATAATAGAATTGTAGCTACAGAGATTTTTGCATACAGTATTCTGTTTGATACAAGTGCTCTTTCTGCCCAACTGTGTAAAGATGATTATACTGACGTGACAACTAACTTTATTGATCCAACTTATATGCTGAAACTAGAGAGTGACATGAAGCAGGGGTAGCGTTTAGTCACTGGATCGTTATTAAAAAAATAAAATTTAAAGGATAACTAAAGCTTAAATAAAGAAGTAGACTAGACATGTTGTACATTGCATTATGGGCTTCTGTACCATGCCAAGCCAACCACAGCCCTATAGCAGGAAGATCTGTGCCACCAAAGATGCCTCACTAGCTCCCCATCTTCTCTTCTACCGATTCACTGCACATGCTCTGTGCTGTTGTCACTTGCTGAGCTTAGGGTCTAACTCAAAATATACTGTACATATAGAATATAAATGTCAACATATAAGCAGATTAATAAATAAAACAGATAATTACTGCATGGCAGCACAGAGCCCAGCAATGCATTCCAGCATTATAGCTGAGATAGGACTGAAGCTATCACAGCCACTGCATTTAAATGCAGGCAATCATATTTACTTGTTGACAGACACAATGGTGGCAAAAAATCAACTCAATTTTCCTTAATTTGCATAAAAATTATGGCTGCGCCTGATTCTTTTGATTTTCATTTTGAGTTTTACGTTGTGTGTAGTGGGAATCATGGAGCTACCACTACCTTCAAGGTGTCCAAGACTATGTTGCATTTGCAAACTAAGCCCAAATGTTTTGTGGTGGACCTTATCCTCTCTTTGTTAGAACCTAATAAAAGAAGGCTATGTTCCATGCTGAAACTTTGCATTGCAAGATTTTACTATTACTAGAGTTTACTTAACTGAAGGAAATTTTTTCATGAAACACCCCAAATTCTTTCAATTTCACCAATATTTGAATGTTATGTAAACAAATGGAACATTGTTACAATATTTGATATGTTAGAATATGCAAAACATGAACACAATTAATAAATTAACATTTTTCAATGATATTGAAAATATCAACATTAATAGAATGTAAGAGCTATCACATGGCTGAAGAACAGAGTAGTGTTGTGATCATCAAAATGAGCAAAAAATCAAGAAGATCCAGGCTTATGAGTTTGAAGAGTTAACAAAAGAGTCATCATTTCTTTTAATGAGATTGGGTACAAAGCAAACTTTTTTTTTGCTTGTGAAAGCATTTACAATGAAAAAGATAAAGTAATTATCTCTGTAGGGACATTTTCATAAAATCTCACTAATCTGTGTATTTTAGTGCACAGTACCTGTTCAGTGACAATACATTCCTTGGTGGTACATTTGCACTCATCGGTGGGCAACCAAGTTACTTTTCAGTGCATACTTAATTTAATAGTGTAAGGATATTTTTCAATTTATTACATCAAATTGAAGCCTTTTTTGAAGAGATCTCTGTTTTTAATGTATACTTGACACCTTTATTTTACAATACTTTTACAAACACATACAGATACAATATATATTAAGCAAAATATTAATTCTTTTTCAGGTTATTCTTAAAAATATATTGAAATTTTCAGCATAAAACATAATAAAGCAGAATATAATAATAAAAATATTCTTACAGTGTGTGTTTGTTTCCTTGTGTATATAAAATAAGGCTAACATTCACAATACCTGAATTCCAGTTTCCTTATGCATATAAATCCAGATAAGGAGAGCGTACCACCTCGCCGTCAACACTACTCTCCATGCTGCATGTAACAACTTTCCCCGGTGGAGATCTTCATACAAAATTGAAACGTTTATAGAGCACCAGGAGGAGCATAATAAAATATCCACTTTAATAGTCCATTTTTAAAAGCTCCCAGCTTATCAGCATATAGGATTGTGGATCACATACTTTACACGTTTTGTGGCATCTCATTACTTCCTCAGAAGCGATGCACGTAACATCCGTCCCCTGAAGGTGATTGTCACACACGAAACATTTACAGAGCACCAGGAGGGAAGTGGCAAGACACCATGAAATGCATAAATCATATGATCCAAAATCCTGTATGCTGATAAGCTGGAAGCTTTTTAAGATGGAAGCTTTTTAAACTGGACTATTAAAGCTGATATTTTATTATGCTCTTCCTGGTGCTCCATTCATTTTTCAATTCAGTTTCCATAGGCAGGATGTGTTTTACATAATGATGAAATATAACAAGCTACTTAGTTAGTAGTGAGGCTTTCAAATATATAGTACTGGTTCTTTGCTGTATTATTGTTTATTTTCTATGTATAAAGCTGGAAAAGTATCAAATAATTTCTTTTACTTCTCTTTTGTTAGACCTTACAATACAATATGTATGTGTAGCTTACTTAATATCAATCTTAACAATGCATAACTTCTGACACAGTATTTTATATTTTTAAAAGGAAATCCATTTTGGATCCTAAAAAGATACAAGATTTTGGAGCTAAATTGACTTACTCTACAATTGAAACAATTATTTAAAAACGCCACTGGGATGTTGGAGGTAGGTGGGCTACGTAATGAACTTCAGCAAATGGCTATTAATTGAACATTGCTGCTGAGCATGTGTCACCACTACAAGTACAAAGTTGCTACTTTAGGGAAATTATATTAATCATGTGATCTTGTTAGAACATGATCAGTTCCAATAAAGCTAGACCAAGAAAGGGCATGTTAAGGGACAATTTAAAATGTAAACCATAATTATCCACAAAAGGGGCATTTGACTCCAATGACTGAATATTAAATTTGTAATAATGCAAGAGAGTTAGGCCTGCATAGTCAGTGTAGAATATGTGGCTTTCTGAAAGTGAAACTTAGTCATTTTGTTTTGAATTTAATTGGTTTTAAGGGTGAAAAGATTTCTTGTGAAATGAAAAATCAATCCAACAATTACTGAGTCAGCTTCAACACAAAAAGAAAATAACAAAAACAAAATCCAACAAACTCAAAGCATAAAAAAGAAATAAAATGAATGCAGTGAAACACAGATAGCTTTGTTGCCTGTGAAACAATTTGTTTCAACATATGGTCACAGATACCAGTAGACATCCATTCTCTTTATAATATATCATAGGATTGCTGTATTAGGCCTGAAGACACCTTTTTCTACATTTCTTTCCTCCATTTTCCCCCTGGGTTTTGAGTTAGCTTATATATGCAGTAAGCACTATGTTCTTTAATTCAATATGCAATATGAGCACCTTTTTAAGTCTAAATCTTGTACCAGGTAATATTGTTTTAGGAAATGGGCAGTGTGGGTGTTTTGCAATATGGTTGCTTTACCTTGTGTAGAACAAGTATAAATGAAAATTTTATCTTTTAGTTATTAATGTTTGATTAGATAATAAGGCCTATGAGATACTGTAACAGAGTGTGCATTTGGAATGCAATTATCCCTGTGGAAAGCAAAGCAAGATCTAATATATACAGTCTGCATCAGTTTATATTTGTCCAATAAGAACAATAGTGAGAATTAATTGGGTCAAATTTGAAAAGATTCATGGCTACTCTATGTTCCAATCCATGGCTTCATGGCTACTCAATGTTCCAATCCACGTATCCAGGCACACGTGGGAACTTTAAATGAACAGTGAGACCAAAAACAGAAAGTGTATCAAAGTAATTATAATATTGTGCTGCAATCACACATTGATTTGTTAAAACAGCAGATAAATTAATGTTACAACTAAACTTTTGGGATTTGGCCAAATCCCTAACCTTTCATGAAAGCTTTGTCCAAACCCAATACCAAATCCTGTATTGGGTGCATCCCTACATTTACCCTTTCTTTGGTTATGAAAAAACACCTGATAATTAATTGTGGGTAAATGCACACTGGTGAAGTACAATTCGTGTGGGTAAATAACATTACTACAGTTTAAGAATAATTGTTGCCTGAAGGTGCTGGTAGATACTGAAAGACTTTCCAGTTTAGCAAGTGGCCGAACCCTTAGAGCAATGAAAAGTAAAGCAATATGCATCCTGCTAGCTAAATTATTATTATTATTATTATAACATATTGTGTATATGACAATTGTAAAGGCTATGGAATCTGAGCATATGAATTTAATTTAATCAAATTACAGAAAAAGGATATGCAACTTTTAATATCTGTAAAATATGGGCAGACTTTAGTTTAATGATAATTTATTCCAGCTTTGACTTGCTGAGCTTCAGTTCAAAGATGTGAATAGAAAATGCCTTTTCCCCAGTGAATGAGAAAACCTACTAACATTTTCAAGGAATATAAAATTTCACTTCTAATACGTCTTAAATACCTTATTAGCATCAGAGAATTGTAATAAAACAAACTCTAGTTTTAATTAAAACTTTAATTTTTCATAATGTTTTCATTCTCAATCTAAAGTACATTTTTTGGTAAACATTATTAATGATTTATACAATTTATAGTTGAGCTCACATGCTTCAAAGTTATTTGCAAAAGGGCAGGCTCTCCAATCATATATTCACTTACTTGTGGATTAATGAGGCACAGGGATGGAAGATATTTCAGACTTAAAACGAGTTTGATGATGTTATACACTAAAGGAATGATTTAGAATAATAAATATCAACAGAATTCATTTGACAGACAGCTTTGAAGCTTGAGAAACACAGCTAAAATGCATAAATGTACATGGACTGCATCACTTGCCCTTGCAAGTAGTTTTTTAACTGCCAGTATAGACAGAATTTTTTTTCTCTAAGCCTTTTTGATGGTTAAATGTATTAACTTTTTGTAATATCAGCTACTGCTGTTCATATGTTTCAGTTTTTGACCAATGTATGGATGGACAATGTATTATCACTTCACATAGGGGCGTATCCAGAAGTATTCCCAGCAATTCAATTATTTTAGTAACACTTTCTTGTTCACAAAGTTACACATTTATCATATGCAACTGATGTAGAAGTCTGGCCAACCAACACTGATGTAAAGGGAAAAATGCTATATTTCTAGTGACCTTAGCAACCAGACTTCAGACTGAAGCTACACTCTTATTGTCAGTATTATTCATTGTACTATGCAGGCCCTTTTATGTTCAACACAAGTCATTAAAGAAGCAGTAACATCACAAAATTGAAAGTGTTTCAAAGTAATTGATATATAATTTACTTATAGTTAAAACTGCTGTGTTTGCTTCAGAAACACTACCATTGTTTAAATCAGTGCTGTCCAACTTCTGCGGTACCGAGGGCCAGAATTTTTCTGGCCTGCATGGTAGAGGGCTGATAATGGAAGTCAATGTTGACCACTCGCTGTTTTTAAACCACACCCATGTTACCACAAGGCGATGTGCACCAAAAAAACAAATGGCTTGTGCTCACTGCAGATATATCACTTATCACTCATATGTGAAAAAGTTTAGTCATATTAGGATGTCCTTAAATCCATATGCCTCCTCCTCCCCTGTGGATAACACAGCACCCCCCATACATCATTAAACACCTTAGAGCCTAACAATAATTTTCAAATGCTAACAAACCCCCAGAACAAATACCAGGCTTATATTAAACATGCAGAGTAGGGCACACACAGGCAAAGTATGGCACACACAAGGAGAATAGTGCAGGCAGAGTATTTCCCACCCAAGTAGCATAGCACAGGTGGAGTATGGCACACTCAGGGAGCATGGGAGATGCTGAGTATGGCACTCACAGGGAGCATAGAGCAGGCAGAATATGAAACACATAGGGAGCATGGGGCAGGCAGAGCATGGCATAAACACACAGGGAGCATAGGGCAGACAGAGTATGGCACACACAGGGAGCATATGACAGGGAGAGTATGGCATACATAGGGAACATAGGGCAGGCAAAGTATGGCACACACAGGAAACATTGGGCAGGGAGAGTATAGCACATACAGGGAGCATTGGGCAGGCAGCATATGGCACACACAGGGAGCATAGGGCTGGCAGAGTATGGCAGACACAGGGAGCATAGTTCAGGCAGAATAGAGCAGGGGACAGGAAAACGTATCAGGACCAGTCTAAGATGTATTACATATAATTATACAATGCTGGTGCCCCTTCATCCCTTTGTATGAGTGGGAACAGGAGAATGAGGACAGTTTCAGTCTGGGTCTCGGTGTGAACAGTACAAGGCGTTAGGGGTGTGAACAATAGAGGTGTCACAAGTGTGAACAATGTGGGGGGATTACATGTATGAACAATATAGAGGATTGCAGTCTGAATTTGATCTTTAAACAATGCAGGGACCAGTTAATTTCTGTAGTGATACCCTTTAAAGATTTACACATGGTAAGCAGATATAGCAGGCAGACTTTCATGTGGGGGGCACACAAGGTGGGCGGCACGGGTCACCAGTTGGATATATATTCTTTATTTTTATTCACTGTTTTACATATTTACTATTTTAAAATCTTGTAATATTTGCTGAGTGTTACTTTAAGGTTTGATAGTTTAGTAGTTTGGTTGTATGATTGATGTAACTCACATGTGTTAATCTTGAACAATCAAGATGGCTCCACCTATTGTATCTAGGTGAGCTTCACTGTTCAGCCTTGTTCTTTCGTCAAAACTTCTGCTTGTTTAACTTGAAAAAACAATACATTTTTTTCCAGAAAACAACAAAAATGTTACATTTAACAAAAACACATATACAAAATGAAGAATAGTTGTGTATTATATCACAAAAGAAAAAAGGCACTTGCATTTAAGCATATTACATGATAGGATTTTATTTTTGGATTACATTCATTATTCTTTTCTTGCAACAAGATGGCTAACAAAAACCTGCTAAACTGAAAGACTATTGTCCCTGGTCACCATGCACTTTAGAGTTGCAGCAATGTTCAAACAATAATGCAGAACAATCACGTTATATATCCCATATTATACTATGTGCATACTTGTTACCTTATTTTACTACCCTCTTATTCATGAACCAGAACTAGCTGTGTGCTTGGCAACTATTTTGACTACAGTAATGTTTAAAATAAGATATTTAATAAAGATATGGTAATGCATCTTATAGGTCCTGATGTATAAGGCCTACGCTAAATTTAATGATTTGTCACATTTTGAGGTAACTATTTTTTCCAAAGGAAAAGCTTCTGAAACAAGATGGATAGAAAAGTCACAGAGAAAAGGCAATGACAATCACAGCAGTTCTAACAGAACTCCAGGGACTAATACTGCAGACATTGATGTTTTGGGGAGATATATGCTTGTGGGTGCCATAACAGCTGTGCTCATCGACTTTCTTTTTTTAGAGACAAGTTATTTGAACTTGATATGTACTGTATATTAATGACACAGAAAGAAGTATGTGGCGTAAACATAAAGGCACTGTTTTTTAATTTTTTTTACCAGTGCAACGCATTTATAAAATCACTACTGCAGGTACATATGAAATACCAATACCAATAATCAGCATGGGATTACAACAGGTCTATTACCATTCATGGGATAATATA
Source organism: Xenopus borealis (assembly GCA_024363595.1). Classification (NCBI taxonomy): domain Eukaryota; kingdom Metazoa; phylum Chordata; class Amphibia; order Anura; family Pipidae; genus Xenopus; species Xenopus borealis. The sequence goes on from CM044432.1 coordinate 132,131,929, forward strand.
ATACAAAGCTGGAATTCTTGCACAAGGTCTAGTTACCATTAGGAACCAAGCAGCAAACAGTTCCACCTCACATTACTGGGGTCCATTCTAGCCTGGGCACTGTCTGCAAAGAGTTTTTATGTTTTCCCTGTGTCTGCATGGGTTCCACTGAACACTCTGGTATTCTTCAAAAACATACAGGCTGAATGATTAATGTCTGACTACATTGACCCTATTGCATGTGTGTGTCAGGTTGAGCCACAGGTGAGTGGCTGGCTGGTAGGAACCTATTTGCTGCATAACATGGGTAAAGTGGGAATTTATGTAAGGTATCAGAAGATACACAAGTCCTTATTACAAGGCCAGTGGTCGGAGGCAGGCGACAAACAAACAAGTTGGGAGAGTCCAACAAACAGGCCAAGTTCTGGGCAGGCTGAAGACAAGGAGGAATCCAAAGAACAGGTGGAGGTCAAATCAGGAGTTCCACACTAAGCAAAGCAAGGAACTGGGCAAGGTTTCATGAACTCAGGAACAGGCAGGAAGGGACCAGGCAAGAATTCAAAACAGCAAATTGACAGGATCAGGCTAGGGAGCTCAATGATCAAGCAAATTGGGCTGTAAGAAGCAGGCTTATATAGGAGCCTAATTGTAGAATCTAGTGTACAGAATCAAATTCAGATGTCACCTCTTTGAAGAGTTACAATGTGCCATTGTAATTGGAT
>CM044432.1:132136842-132149486 GCA_024363595.1 Xenopus borealis
ACGCTGGTGAATTAGCGCTAGCGTTAGACGCTTCACGCTTTAGTGAATTTGCCCCATGGTGTCAAGACAAGGTTATATTGGTTAAAGATAAAATATATATGGGTATCCATAAATGCTCAAATGGGCATGCATAATTATGTACACGGAGTTTGGTTACCAGTATGTTTTTTATGCTCATAAGCTTTTTTTTATATGAGATCTCGTATATACTAGGGATTACTAGATTTGGCAAATTTAAGACTTATTATGTAATCTTTATAGTACCTAATTAAAGATTATGTAGCCCATTTTATCATGCAAATTAAAAAAGCAGAATACTTACTTGCTTGTTGGGAGCTATTTGCAATGCAAGTAATAATGCAAGAATATATATATATATTATTATATATGCAATATATTATCAGAGAACCTCAATGTGTAAAATGTGAGTTTTGCACCTACTGTAGAAGTTGCCATTTGATGGGCTGCCTTGGAATTGTAATTGTATAAGTAATGTAGAATTCTGGGGACATTCTAGTGTAGGAAGAGCAGTGGAATGGGGCACAAAATAGCAGTTTACTGTCAAATTTATACCCAAATGGAACCTGGTCTCTATTAATGTGCTCAGATATTGCACATTTTATAATTTGACTAAAGCATCTCCCTTCAGTAACTTCATGGCTCATATATTCAGAGCTTTTCTTGGCTTGTGTCTGTGTGTAAGCCTTTGTTAATATGTGTGCCAACAGCTTTCTGATAACTTTTGTAGTTGATCATCTGTTCTTCTAGTTACATTGCCTTGTTTGCTGCCATTCTTTTTCCAGCTCATTTCTCTCTGCAAATGATTGCATATCAATCTGACTGCATTTTTCTCCCATTTGCTTAAGAGTGGGAAATTACCTGTAATGTTTCAAGGTGATGCTATCTGGTCATGAACAAACAAGTGCAATGATTGACCATCTTAGACAGTATGCACAGAGATTGTTTAGGGGGGAAAACTTGCTGTAGAGGTGTTTTGTTTTTGTTTCCATAGTTTAAGGTAAACATACTAAAGAAATACTCAACAGGGCTCTGTTGACCTTCACCCCTCGACAGTACAATTTGAACTTCATATGATATGAAGGGTTGTTTTTCTAGAGAAAAGGCACTTGTTATGGTACATTATTACTCTTTACAATCCATTAGAGAACATTATAGATGTACGTATAGTGGGAAAACTTTTTTCCCATAGAAAATGTTAATGCACCAGAGGACAACCTTTTAGATTAGAGAAATTGAACTTTCATTTGAAACAGCATATATCATTGCCCTGCCAGTTGATGTTGTGATGGCAAATTTTATTAATGCCATCAAGAGTGGCTTGGATAATTTTTGAACAAGCATAATATCCAAGGCTGTTATTAAGATCTACTGTCATTTAGTATAGATATTGTTTGATATAGTTGTATATGTGAGTGTTTAGATAGGTCTATATAAGTTTGTGTATATATGTGCACTGGGGTCCGTTTGAATGGATTCATCTTGATGATCCTTTTTTCAAACCAACTTAACTATGTACAGTAACTAGGTTTGTTCTCAGTGGCTGGATGACAGGGGTAGTGTTCTAATCATGAGTGAAAGAAGTCGTTCTGATTCAGATTGCCGTAGTTATATCCTTCTTATGGCTGCTGATTCAGGTGTCTGTGTTACACCTTAATAAGTAGGTAATCCAAAATGTTTGATTCATTTAGTCTTCTAATCATGACTAGATACTGATGCTAATCATCCATGGGTAACTGATTATGCTCACAGATGCATCATGAATGGCACTGATACAATTAACAGCAACTCAATACAATACAAGCAACTGTCACCATCCATCTGATGGACAGGGACCAATAGAGGAACAAACATATGTAACCTATGTTTGCACATACTCTAAAGCTAGAACTCTTTAAACCTCTATGACAATAAAATTAGTTATTGCAATTGTGTACTATGAAGATCAAACACCAAAGAAACATAGGGGCAGATTTACAAAATTCATGTGAATAATTACCTGCTCGAATAGCATTCGAACGATCAAGGAAATTTCACAATTATTTCATGAAATCAAACGATCGCTGTTCGATCGTACGAAATGAATTGTGAAATTGAATTGCGCACAAAAAATAACCTAAAACTATTCGATAACCATTCAATAGTCGAGTTACTACCGAATTTCTGCCGAATTCGAGGGCTTCGTGAATAATGATAAATTTGCCCCATAGTGAATAAAAAAATCACATAAAAATGGTCATATTTGCATTGTACTACTTACCCATGTTGGGGATCTCTCACTTAGAATGCTTTCTCTTACAGGTTGCTTTTGCAATCCTTGGTTTAATGTAGTCTTATTATATAAGTAAGCGTGTATTTTCCATTTGTTTTCCATCCTTTCTTAAAGAGTTATAGTGTGTCTGCCAATGCAGTTTGTTAGGAAACTGCTAAACGAACCTCTCCTTTTTAATAAATAAAACATTTGCACTACCAATCACATATGTCCTCTTAAAATGAACATGAAACATTTTATGTAAATTTTCTTTTCATTTAGATTTTTAGTTCCACGCAAATTTTATGCTTGTGTTTTGATTGCATATTTAGCTCTTGTATGTATTGGAAAATGGTTTACTGTATCCCACTGGAATTGACCTTCCAATAGCAACTGAATTCCTTTTGGCAATACATACAAGCAAATATCCAGCAGTGACCTCTTTTAATGTCACATTTAAAATGTTCAGGAGCTTAAAGCAGAATATATGAGCAAACATAAATCATTAGTGAAATCAGAAAGAAGTATTTCAAACAGCTGTCCTTTCCTTAGCTTCAGACTAACACAGACAGTTTTTATCTTTATTCTTTGTGTTGAAATAATGGTTGAAAGTTTCGGACAGAATGGGTTATTTCAGGTAACTTGTCATATCATCGATGAGAGTTTGTTTGACTTTTAATGTGGGTTGAAAGCCAGAGTTGTCAATTTTGTATCTGGCTGCATTACCTTGTATTTGACAAGATGTATGAGTTATCAATAAACTTGATGCTATGCTCACTTGTCAGGCAAACCGTAACCTTGGCAGCCAATAAAAAACTAATGGCTGACTAAATTGCTCTTTTCCTCTTGTTGTTTTTTCTGAACCATTATTTGACCTATGATTGATTAATAATATTGCTGAAACATTTTAAACTTGCAACCATTAAATTGGATGGTACTGATTTTGTTTACAATTCCCCTGGGATTTAATTTTTATATTGTCTGTGTAAACGAACTATCTTTAATTTACAAACGAACATTTTTTAGCTGTATGTAGAGTATTCAGTAACTTAAAACTAAAATGTCTGGGAAATTATTTGATCACAAAGCCACCAGACATGATTGAAACCAACCTTCTTAGCACTACTGTCATTCTTCTATCTACAATACCTTGGGCTACATAGGTTGCCTCCATAGACTTCTGAAGGTCTTTTTTTTTTGCAAGTTGTGTTTATTCATTGTTTTTAATCAAGCTATATATACAAATGTTTTATTGTGTGTCTAAGCTGGAGTGTCTTATAAACAACATCAGTGGTGGGTCAAGAGGCTGGGTGCCCTAGGCAGCCTTTCCAACCACTTTTCTCCGCCACGTCCCCGGCTCACATGTGAGAATGAGCACACGAGGGAATGAGATCTTACATGCCTGTGCTTTGCCACACATGTTGTGCGAGCGTGACTCATTTTCTACTATGTGATATAACTAACCCCTTACACGGGAAAAGTTATAGTTCAAGTGTGACTGCATTCTACATTGCTATAAACTTGACAAAGCAGGCAAATGCACCAATAATGTGTATCAGCCACGCTCTGACTAAGCTTGATTTCAACATTTTTTTTAAAAATATACAGTTATAAAATTCAAATAATTTGAACAATCGAAGACTTCTTTCATTCGAATCCTAATAGATCAGGACTTAGCCTCAGAAGCCTATGGTAGTGCTCCCATAGGCTTCTATTGCAATGCGGTAGGTCCAATCTGGCGAAGTAGGCTTCGAATAAACTTTAAAATTTAAATCCTTCGTTCATTCGAATCTATTCAAATGTATTCGATCATTCACTATTCGATGATCGAATATGCCAAAATTAGCGTATTTGACCACAGGAATAAATCCTACGATCGAAATTCGATCGAATTAGATAGAAATTCGATCGAAATTAGATCGAAATTCGATCTATTCACGTGAATTTAGTACATTGGCCCCTTAGTATAGCTATGGGCATATATGGTTTGTGTGAAAGAGTGGAGGTGTGAAAGAGTGGAGATGTGGGTGTGTGTATGTGTTGTGTTTTTAATTTGGAGGGGTTGAATTTTATGGACTTTGTCTTTTTTCAACCCAATTTAACTATGTAACTAACTATCAGTATCCATTCCGATCCATGCGATGGATGCATTAGAACCTGCCTGTCACCAGTCGAGAGTCTTACCCGACGGAAGGGGAAGGACCCATGCATTGTTGGAACCAAGACCCTACTCTGGGATTCCCACCATATGTTATTATTATTATTATTATTGGAAGAACCCTTGAGCAATAATGTTGGCATAAATCAAACAAACCATAAATATAAATATATGACCTACAGGCTCTAGTCATCTGTGCTGTTTTAGGAGGTATATGTTGCTTATTATAAGAAATACATGACACGTCACTGTGTACAACTTTTTGACAGAGTCTTCTATATCCCTTTGTTGAATTGTAAAGAATCGAAGGTCTTTGATATACAAAATAAAAGTCACATAAAAATGCACACGTTAGATCTACTTTGCTGACAACTCAGATAGCAGACATAAAATTACAGTGACAATGTATAATGTCAACCAGAGCCATCGTATACAAGTATAAATGACCAACTTTTCTGTAGCATACAGTGATTTATGTAGAATCTCCACCACACACTGAGCTGGTTGAGTTCTCTTCCCAAGATAGTGCTGTCAGAGTTGGCACAGACATATGCTCTTATAAATACACAGGTGCCAGATTGAACCAATAAAATATGATGCTATTAAGTGTGCCTTTATGCAGAAATCTCAGTAGGTGTTTTTGCATACATCGTATTTCTCATTTAAATTTCATCTGGAAGATAAATTTCTCATATGACACAGTGGCTGTTGCTGAGTTTCAAAGTGGGCAGCAAATGTTCCAAAAGGTCATTAATATATTCCTCACTTCTACAGAGGCTCATTGACCTGTGATATCTATGATATCTGTGCTGTTAAATGCCAAAGAGTCAATGACTTCACAGGTATGGGACCTGTTATCCACTGCTTGGGACATGATGTTGTCAGGATAAGGGATCTTTCTGTAATATGGATCTTCATAAATTTAGGGGCAGATTTTCAAAATAATGGGAGATTTTTTTGAATTCCCACAACTTCGAAATTCAAAGAAAAAATTTTATAAAAAAATGGTTTTTTTAATTTGGGTGAAAAGGCTATTAGCATCGTTCAAATCAAATTTTTTATGTTTTCGATTGAATTTGATTTGAAGGATTTTAAAAAAGAACTTTGAATTTTCAAAGTCTGCCAAATTACTCCAAATACAAAACAGCTAAAACAGCAATTCGGCAGCTTTTTGATTGCGAATTGTCGAAGTCAAATTAAATTTAATATTTTTGCTAATTCAAATTGAATTTGGACTATTCTCTAGTCAAAGTACACAAATAGTCAAAAATTTTTTTTTTTACTTTGAATTTTTACTTTGACCCTTGATAAATCTGCCCCTTAGCCTACTAGAAAATCATGTAAACATGAAATAAACCCAGTAGGCTACTTTGGCTTTCGATAAGAATTAGTTATCTTTTGGTTTGGCTCAAGTACATGGTACTATTTTATTATTACAGAGAAAAAGAAAATTAATTAAAAAAATGTTGATTATTTGATTATGTCTATGGGAGACAGCCTTTCTGTAATTCAGAGCATTATGGATAACAGGTTTCCAGATAATGGACACCATACCTGTAATATAAATATATAAATATAGTCTGTATTTTGTCTTCATATGTGGTCAAATGTAAATGTGTATTATTTATTTATTTTCATAAATTGTTTTAAATATTTTAAAGCCTCCCTGAAAAAAAATTATTCCAGGGTACAGTGGGGCTCATTTATAAACTTCACAGAGGGCAGGTTTGGAAAAGTGAATAGATTTGCTCTGGTTATATTTATAAAGCTGAATAAGAGTGTGCAAACAGATTTGCAAATTAGTTTTTCACATTGTGAATACCTATAAGAGCTTTTTAAATATGGCAAAAATCCCAAATTGCGACTATTTATGCGCATACTCTGCGTTTGATTACCCCACTACTTTGTTGGTGGAGAAAATAGTCGCAAAACACTTTTGCAAACTGCAAATTCTAAGTTACTGTCAACGATAATTGTGCACTACAACCTCGCAAAGTGCCTGTACTCACGCAAGGACTTGCAAAAATATATTCACAATGTGAATTTGCAAAAACCAGGAAGATGAGCACAGCATTGCAATATTTTAGTGTTCAAGAAAAAGCATAGGCAAAACAACCATTTGCCAACAATGCGCTGTGCTAACTTTATAACTGACCCCCAGTATGTTATAGGAGTATCCATTGGGGCTTGGGAATTGTACAAGGGTCTGACCTATGTTAGAAGGCTCATGCTTTATCAAGAATGTTGACTGACATGCTGTTGTCATAGTAAAACACATCTAAAGTTAGGAAGCTGATGCTGACAGACTGAGAATAACTGAGGGCTCTTACTCATTCCTTGTGCAGACAGTTATCATTATAATGCTTGAAACTGTCTGAAGCACAGCTATGCTTTCCTTTTATTTTTACTTAGGTCTTTACATGGCCAAAAATTAAACTTGAAAAAAATTGCCAGATATTTTCCTTAAATATTTATATAAATCATCATATTCAATTCTATTCACCTTCTCTCTAATGAAACCAATCCAGTGTGGACAGCTATTCCATACTCTGCACGATTGAGAAGAGAGAGAGAGAGAGAGAGAGAGTAAAAATAGATGTATGCCTTCTACAGAATCTTTGTAAGAAGCCTAATTATCAAATAAAAAAAGTATTTAATTATATATTATATAACATATATTATAAGTCCTGCTCGAATACCATTTGTACGATCGTAGCATTCGATCGTTCGAATTGGTATCCGATCGTACGAATTCATCGAGAAATCGTATAGCGAGCCAAATGATAGCCTAAAACAATTCGATTAGCATTCGATGGTTGAATGCTTATCAAATTTTGAATTGGGTCGAGCTAATTTTGGGGAATAAATTTGCCCCTTATTGTTCCGCTAATTGTGTGTGTGTATGGGGGTGGGGAATTAAGTTTTCAAAGGACCAGGATAGTGTGATTTGTTCCTGCCCATAGTTTATTTGAGGAACACAAGGCTGTTTTTCTTTGGACTTAACTTCAGGAGGCATGGATGTGCTGGGAAGCCTGGAGCAATGGACCTCCAATAAGATGCTTAGTGCCCCAAGGGAAGGAAGGCACCTTAGTGAAGTCAGGGAAAGGGACCCAGTGATGGATAGCACATCTTGTAATAGCACCTTCATAGGATTGGTAAAATATAAATGGTACTGTAGCTTGAACAAGCAGTTGTGTGCTCCACCAAGGAGATTTATTGTGGGGTAGTTTCTCAGGTGGTTCTCCACAAATGTAGGAACTCAGATGATTGTAATCCATTTGGAGCACCCATGAGGAAATCTTAGACAGACTGCTGAGTTTGCATAAACCCCAGAGAACAGGCTTTTGGAACATGGAAAAAGTTTGGCAGCTTTTAAAAAAGCCAGTTCAGGCAAACTTATGAAGATTGGCAAGCTCTTTTTGGTATTAAACCCTGTATGATTATTAGTCACAGGGTTTCCTTTATCTTTGTCTGAGCATGAAAGCTTGGGTAAATATCAATGGGTATACTATTGGTCGAATTTCAAAGTTAAAAAACATTGAAATTCACTGTACCCCTGGTAACAAATAGTCAAATGTTAGCAGTCTATTATTATATTATGTTAATTGTCTAGTGTTTATAACATACTTCCATGGGGCTCAAAGTATTAATGATTTATTTGCAGAAGGAAACACTATTTAGTTGAAGAAATGCACTAATAAACATGAAATATTTCAAAAATTAATATTTGTGAAACATCCTCTAAAGGTTTGTAGAGTATTGCTGAATAATGGGCTAAATAATATGAAAACCTCTAAAAATCCAAATTGATTAAAAATTATCCAATAGGATCAGAACAGCTCCCATTGTATTTGATGGTACAGCTTTTACTTGGCACAGTTTTGTATTCAAGTTTTTGTGGTTTACACACTTAATGAATCTCAAATGTTTAGAGTTTAAGAGAAATAAAAAAATATAAAATTTTAGAAAAATTTAATTCTCTTTAGAATTTAGCAAATGGGTCCCATATTTTTACTATGCTGCTTGTGTTCTGAATGTATGTCCTAGAGTGTAGATTTTAAGGTGTAGATGATGCCTTTTAAGAAGGATGTATGGCCTAATAAATATACTGATTTGAGAAATAGTTTTGTTACTATAACTATTTTCTTTTATCCACAATAATTATCCATGCATAAACATTGCATTGCAACACTGGATGGAAATAATGGAGTCAAACACATGATCTAATAATTACAAAAAAAAAGTTAGGGGGTTCATTTAATATACGTATATATTTTATCTTTTTAGGTTCTGCAATGTTTTTGTTATAAATGATTCATATATGAGATAGATTGATTTAAATCCCAATGTATACCGGTGCATTTTGTGTTAGATTTCTCCAACTCTTTTATTGCCTTCTGTGTCTTGCTAATGATTTTGTAGAATCCTTTCTCCATTCAGCTGTTAGAATACCCTGTGGTTTAATGTTGATCAAGCGACTTTATATACAAATGTGTTTAGTAAAAATGGCTGAGCACTGTAAGATGTGTAGATTGTAATGGTAATATCCTGTTGGAGCCTGCCAGTGTTTTTTTTTACAAATGCATAAAATGAAGATATTTCCATAATCATTGGTTTGGCAGGTGATGGATTTACAACGTATAAAGGTTTGTTTTTTTTGTGCTCATTTTCATCACAGATGGCAGCAAAACTTTCAAACCAATACTCAGCTTCACAGTAGCTTTGGGGTTATCTGTCCATTAAAATGCATTATTTGCCTGTAAAAATTTGTTAGATTGAATTGTTAAAAAAAAAAATTGTGTTAGAGAACATAAATTGTGATCTGAGGGTATATTTTACCTCTTATCATTTTTGTCTCACAGCTCATTGAGTTGCAAAGTGCGTATGAAAATGCTAGATGTGCTGCACAACAAGCTACAAGAAATTATCTCCAACCTTAGCCTATACAGCAGATAAAAAATGAAAAATAGAGACAGCTCAAGCTCACTTCCACTACTCCCTCCGCCAGGTGCTCAGTCTCCAATGTCCCCACTGTATTAAACACCTTTTTTGAGTTTTATACAGCTGATATGTAAGTAATTTCAAACGAATCACAAACACACCTAATGGTGCAATATTGATTGATTGGTTTTTCTAGCCTGTCAAAGATTATGGTTACAGGTCCAGCATATCATAAATAACTCTGGACCACAAATTTATTGTGACACTGTCACCTCACCTACTATAGATTTGGGATGTAAAGTATGTAAACTTATAAAAACCTGAATATGGATATGCACAGGGTGCTTTTCCAACACTTTTGCAATTTACATTGTTTTTATGTTTTAATTGTTTTCATTTCAGCTATTAAGCTGTTTATAAACTATTAATATGATCTACTTATACTATAGGTGGAGTATTTGGCCTAGATGTTAAGTGACATTGGCCTAGATGTTAAAGCGAATGTAAAGGCAAAAAAAGAAAATTCCATTTTCACTTTCTTTAATGAAAAAGAAATCTATCTCCAATATACTTTTATTATACAATTAAAAAAGGTCTACTGTTTTTCTTAGAAATCTGACTGTATGCAGTTAAATTCTCCCTTCATTTACTGCTGGGGATAGGAATTGTCAGACAGCATGTAACTGCTCTGCAGTGAAACAGTCATACTTTCAAACAGCAGGGGGAGCCCCCCACTTTACTTACCAGAACTCTACAGCTTTGTCTGTTTCCCTGTGACTGTGTAGATATTTGTATCTACAGACCCAGTACAGTCTGTATATTGTGATTATTAGTCTTGCAGTATTGGCTTCTATTGCAATATTATTTGACTTGTGCTGTTTTGATAATTCATGATGATCCCTAAGTTTAACCTCCCAACTGAAGCCCAGACCACACTGAGCATGTGCAGAGTCTTAATATTGCAGAGATGTCTAACAAAGTTACAAGATGACAGCCCCCTGCTCCAACTTTGAAAGCAGAAATCATTTGTCTTATTAGACTTCTGGTGCAGTAAGTTTATGTTTATAGTTAGTATACAAAATACAGCATTTCTAACATTACTCTATTTAAGACTTTAGTTGCCATTTACATGACTTTTGATTGGGGATCTCATGATAATGACCATGGTTGGATTCTCTGTGGCACCTCCTTGTGACCCACAACAAGTCAATTTTGTAGTGTCCCAGCATACTTAGGGCCCCCCACTCCAGGCACAAAGCACCCTCTTGCCCCCTCCCTGAGCCACAACCGACCCCCTAGCACCCCATGCTTACCTTCATTTTTGTTTACCTGCATAGGGGGCCAGGGAGGGAAGTTGGAAGCTGCTTCCATGAAAGGAACAGGTCTAACACTGTTTGGGGGGTTTCTTACTAGAATCCAAAAACTTTTCATTATTTTCTTACAAACACTTCGACCAATCTCCCATCCACATTTTTACCATATTTATTAATAAATGAACTTGAAAAAATCTGGTGCTGGAAAACACTTGATAAAATCGTTAAAAAATTTAAATCTCATGATTTTGTCAGATTTGACTCCTGAAAATATAATTGTCGCCTGAAAAGCAAAAAGTCTACAGATTATTGTGTGAAGCCCAGCACAGATATTATTGAATTATAAATGGGAAATCTGCCATTGACTTCTACATGACCTCAGCAGGTTTGAGATGGAGTACTTTTTTATTCCGACTTTTAGCAGCCTCTTGAAAAATTCAATTTTTTTTTCTGCGAAAAAAATTACCAGAAAACAATTGAACTTTAATATATAACCCCCTTTGTTTGTCTATAATGGCAAAACAATGGCAAAGGAAAAAAAGAGAACTATTCTGATTTTGATCTTCTCAGAAAAGAGATCAGAAACACCAGATGAACTTGTCTTTACTGAGCAGAAAAACATCAGGTGTCTGCCTTACTTCTGAACACATTCTCCTTGACTGTACAATCAGAGGAACTGACGGCAAGGCAGACATTTTATTACAAAATTACATTAGCAGTTTATAAACTGCTTAATAGCTATCTATAAAAAAAAGGAAATTACAAAAGTGCTTAGAAGATAACCCTGAGCAATTTTTAAAAAACATTTATACATCCTATTATCCCATCAAATTTTCTGGAAAATGGGCTTTAAAATATCTGAAAGCTTCAGATCACTGCTAAGGTGACTGCTTGATGATCTGCGTTGCAAGTGAATCATCATTTGTTACATGATCATGAGGAGTATTTATTTTTATTTAATTGTGATTAATAGGCATTATTAAACTATTATTGCTTTGTATTTTACTGGTGTTACCATCATCTGTGACAGTCTTGGTTGGGCAGAGGTGCTTGATGGCATATGATTGATGTTAAGTGTTCACAACAATTGGGCACAAAAATTTAATTGCTGCTCTGTGGCACTCATGGGTTACAACATAAACACATAATGGTACCAGTTTTAGCCAGGCAAGGGACTTCAGGTGATAGGGATGATTATATATTAGAATTACTGGTTTAACTGCCAAGGATTAGGTAGGGGGCACTGTGGAGACTGATGAGGGAAGGGTGAGTCCTTGAGGCAAGAGCTGATTGTGCCCAGGGAACATGTAAAGGGAAGGAAGGAGCAGTTTGAAGAGGGCAATGACTCTGGACAACTGGACAGAGAGGGTGAAGGTCAGGACAGGAACAGACTGGATAGGACAGGACGTTGAGGGGGCGTAGATCGTGGGCAGTCTGAAGTGATGAGACAGGACAGCGAGGGCCTAGGTCTGGAGGACAGGATAGCAGGATGACAGGATACAGAAGGAGACTGGAGCAGAAGGAGACTGGAGCAGAAGGAGACTTGAGCAGAAGGAGATATCAGGAGAGGGAGGGAGGACAAGGCAGAGCAATATGCAGAGTGACAAGGGAAGCTATAGACAGGGTACAAGTCAGAACAGGATGCAGGACCAGGCAAGGCACGGTCAGATCAAGGTCAAGGCAAACAAGGCAGTGTTAAAACAAGAAAAGATCAAGGTTTAACGAAGGACCAGAGCAGAACTGGAAGGGGAAGAAAAGGCAGGTAAAGAAAAGGTTCTGAGCCAAGCAGGACAAGACAGGGAAGGTTCAGACAAGACCAGGCAAGGTACTATAAGGCAGAATTAGAAGGGCGCCAGAATGGAACCCATAGCTACGGACAATTGCTGCACTGCTAGGATGGGAACCAATGCTCAGGCAAGGAGTTTTGAGAGGGAAGAAGAGTCAGCCCTGATTGGCTGCAGCT
>CM044432.1:132154134-132168445 GCA_024363595.1 Xenopus borealis
AGACAGAAAAAGCTAATAGGTTTGTAAATATGCTGAATGACAACTTTTTATTCCAGCTCGGTCAAGAACTTACTAGGAGTAACTCTTTTTTGGATCTTTTAATAACTTATAATACTGAACTCTACCATTTGTGTGGGTGAGCATTCAGGGAATAGTGATCATAGCATGGTCTCCTTTGATATTCTGTTGCAGAGGCAATTCTTAAGGGAGTAACTAAAACACAAAATCAGGAAGGGGTGGGACCCTTAATATCAGAGAGGGGTCAGCTGATTGACGAGAATAAAAAAAAAAGCTGAGGTTCTGAACTCATATTTTTCACCTGAACCAGTTAAAGAAGGTTTCCTTCCTAATAGTCGTAATACTAGTAATACAACTAATGATGCATGGTTCACATATGAGGAAATTCAAAAGAGACTAGAACATGTTAATATAAACAAAGGTCCAGGGCCAGATGGTATTCATCCCAGGTTACTTAGCAAACTTAGCTCTGTGATTGCCAGACCTCTTTACCTAATTTTTCAGAATTCATTGAGGTCTGGCATGATGCCAAGGGACTGGTGAATTGCTAATGTGGTGCCGCTATTCAAAAAGGGATCCCGTTCTCAGCCTCATAACTATAGGCCAGTTAGTCTAACTTCAGTGGTAGGAAAGCTTTTCGAAGGGTTAGTAAAGGATAAGATTCTGGACTTCATAGCATTTCATAATAAGATCATATTTTGATGTCAGCATGGTTTTAAGCATAATAGATCTTGCCAGACTAACTTAATTTCTTTTTATGAGAAGGTGAGCATGGACCTCAATTCTGGGATGGCAGTGAATGTGATTTACTTAGGTTTTGATGCAGTGCCATGCTTATAAACCTCAGTAACTGCTCCTTCTTTTCCATGCTGCTCTGTCAATCCCTGCACTGGCTTCCGCTACCTTCCAGACTTTCAAACTAATGATCCTGATATTAGAATAACACTTCATAATTATGCCCCACCCTACATCTCAGAACTAATTTCTAGATATTCACCCAACTGCTTACTATGCGCCTTTACTGACCTACTCCTCAACTCTTCTCTCATTACCTTTTCACACACTCACATTCACACCCCTCCTCTGGAATTCTCTGATGTTCTCCCAAACTTCCTGCTTTTAAAACATCTCTTAAAACACACTTATTTAGAGAAGCATAAACTTACTCTGTTTAGCTACCAAATGCAATACCATATAATCTCACCTGCTTATTTTTTATCTTGCCCACTCCTCCACCTTGTATCTCATTCCCCTTTAGATTGTAAACTCATTTGCATAGGGCCTCACCTTTTGTAATGACCCTTGTTGTTATGTATGCAAATCTGTATGTTCTCTGTATGTAATTCATAATTTCTTGTATAACATGTATTTTTCAGTGCTGCTCAATATGTAGGCACTCTAACAATAAATGTTAATAATAATAAAATAATAATAATTGTTTATGTAAATAGGCTATTGTGTAGATAACAGATAAGCTCTGTATTAGAAAACTGGGATTATAGATAGTGCATCTGGTATCTACTATGTAACCTTTGCTTTTCATTACTTACATTTTTTTGGTCTTAATGTTCCTTTAAAGGAACAGTTCAGTGTAGAAATAAAACTGGGTAAATAGGCTTCATGAAATAAAAGCTGTTTTTAATATAGTAAGTTAGCTAAAAATGTAATGTAAAATCTAAGTTAGTGGTTGGAGGGGGACCATGTGGGACATATCTCTTCAGTTTTTGCTTTTGATCCTCAGTATGCAGCTCAGCAGGGCCAGAACTAGGGGTAGGCAGAGGAGGCAGCTGCCTAGGGTGCAAGAATTGGGGGAACTGGGCAACTACTGTACCTCTTCTGCCTACCCCTAGACAAGACCCCTATGGCACATACGTATAAACATGCAACATCACTGTGTCCTTAACCACACATGCGCACAGGCACATGGCATCATTGTGCATGCGACAGGGGAAGTGGTGGCAAGCTGACCAGCTGGGTCGCCTAGGGCTCCCAGCTGGCCTGGCACACCTCTGCAGTTCAGATTCAAGTCATGGATTGGTTACTGACTTGTTCGAGAGGTACAGTACAAAGCAGGAAGTAGTGTTCTGGCTATTATGTTTGAGATCCAGTCACTACATCTTTTATAGATTACATTTTTGTCTAACTGTATTAATAACATTTTTTTGCATTGCACAGCCTATCTATTTACCCATTGTTATTTTGCACAAAACAGTTCCTTTAAAAGCAAACATCTTATTCAATATATTAATAGCTTTAAATGTGTTGAGGAAACAGTTGAAGTAATTTGTTTCATTTCAGATATCTAGCATGCTTGCCCTTTAATTCTTCAGCTCTTTCTTGCTAAAATGTAAAGCAGTGTTCCTTCCAATTTCTGCCATCAGCTGAATAATTTATCTTTCTGATGCTTTTATTATTTTCCTTTTAATTATTGAATGCTCGCTTTTTCAAGTGATTTAATTTAAATGTCAACTTTTAATCTTTGTTCTATCACCAACTTTTTACTTAGGATTATTGCTTTGGCTTTATATTTTACACTTCTGTCTATTTAATAACATTGTAATCATTTGTTTTCTGTTTCTTTGTCAGCAAGGTTTGTTGATTCTAAATCAGTTTTGTTACTTCCCATGCAGAAGGCTAAGGGGCCGATTTACAAAATTCACATGTATTCATGTGAATAAAATCAAATTCAATCGAATTCAATGGAATATTTGATCGTAGGATTTTTTTGATTGGTCAAATATGCAAATTAGGCATATTCGATAATCGAATAGTTAATGATCGAATGATCGAATAGATTAGAATGATCTGATATTCGATCATTCGATCAGCGAAGGATTTAAAATTTTAAAATTATTCGATTGCCTACTTGCCAGATTGGACTTACCGAATTGTAATAGAAGCCTATGGGAGCCCTCCCATAGGCTTCTGAGGCTAAGTCCTGATCGAATACGATTCGTACGATCGAAGTCTTCGATCGTTCCCATCGTACGAATACTCGAAGATCCAATAAAAGGTAGCCTAAAACTATTCGATTAGCATTCGAAAATCAAATGCTAATCGAATATCGAGTAAAAAACGAATATTTTTTGTGGAAATAATAGTAAATTTGCCTCAATGTCACAACAATTTGAATTAATTCAGATATTCTTGTTGCATTATATGCTTACAGGGGTATTTTTTCTGGTCATAGTTTTAAAGGGGAAAACAATTTTTTGTGGAAAAAAGCTAAAGTTTTCATGATTTATGAAACCCAGATTCTGCTTAAAGCCAGAATAAAAAAGTATTCAATTTCATTCACAAACCTGCGAGGGGGAAAAAATAAATCAATGGGAGATGTCCCGTTGGAAAATATCATGATCTGCTTGGGTGACAATCCAAAAAATCATTTTTTTCCGGCATCCAAAAACATTGAATCTTTTCCCACACCAGATTTTTTCAAGTTAATTTATTGATAAATAAGGCACAAATTTGGAGTTTGGTTGAAGTGATTTCAAGATAAAACTCAAGATTTTTAAAAGTACAGTACCTGCAGTAAGTTGTATTTGTTCTGCATCAAATAACCTTTCCTTTCTCTCTCTTACTTTTCCACTACTAATGGAATTATGAATTAGTAAGGAGCTCCTTTCAACTAAAGTCCTATGACTGCAAATGTTAGCATGGTGTTGGGTGGGAGCTTCCAGCCAAAAGGACGGTTAGGGCCAGAATTGGGATGCAATATGAATTTGAGATCCTTCTTTTTTTCTGAATAATCTGGAATTTATGCCTTAGCCTTGATTGCAAATTGATTGATTCTACAAATATATATATATATATATATATATATACTATATATATATATATATATATATATATATATAGAGAGAGAGAGAGAGAGAGCGATAGATAGATATAGATATATATATATATATATATATATATATAGCCTCCACTGTCAACATGACTGCCAGTCATGTTGACTATGGAGCAGATACTGAATGGGAATGTTGATGGAAGCAAAAAAAGATGACAGAAGTTTGGAGCATAATTCTGTAGATTTTGGGTGTATACTAGTGATGGGCGAATTTATTCGCCTAGGTCAAATTCGCGGCGAATTCCCACGATTCGCCGCTGGCGATTAAATTCGCGAATCACCAGCGAAATTTCGCTTGGCGAAAATTCGGCGAAAAACGAGTGGCGCGTCAGTCGCGCGTTGTTTTTGACGCGACACAACGAAAACGACGCGACGCGTGACAAAAACGATGCGACGCGTCAAAGTTGACGCGATGCGCGACAAAATCGTCTCGCGACTTGTTTCGCGAATTTTTCGCCGATTCGCGAATTTCTCTAGAAATTCGCGAATCTCTAGGCGAAGCGAATCGCGGGAGATTCGCCCATCACTAGTGTATACACTTAGGAATCTGTCCCATTTTGCTTCACCGAAAAATCCACAAAACTGCTAAAAAATTATTGAAATGGTGAAAATTTTTCTAAAGACATTGAAGTCAATAGGCATTTTCTTCACGTGCAACAGTTTTTAATGTGAGCAAGTTGTAGTTGAGCAAGGAGTTGTTTTTGTCTCTGTGAATTTTTGGCTTAGAAATTTTTTGTTCAAATGCATTGTCAATGGGTGTTTTTTTTTCTTATGGCAACTTTTTTTCTCTGTGTTGGCAACTTTTTTTTGCGACAGCTTTTTGCTGCAATTTGGCATTCACAGATGGCTGAATGCATTTCATCACAAATCCATGCCTGGAGAAAACGTTTGTTCATCACTACTTGTGACTAATTGTAACATCTTCAGTTTAGGAAAAATACAAAACTGAAGTTAGCAACTACTGTACAGTATAGTATCTATTCAGGAATTGTGATGAGCAAATTTTTTCGCCATGTAGGTTTCACTGCAAATTCCTGAGTTTTGCCACTGGCAAAGAGTTTGGCGGAACAGTGGCAAAAATTTGCCATGCAGTGCCCATTAAGATTGCATGTTCTGGGTCACTCAGAACATGATATAGTATATCATTTATTTTATATAAAAACTTGACTTTAGGGTTCATGTGTAAGCAAGCATATGGCAGCCTTTAGAAAAATGATAGTTGTACATTAAGATCAAAAATCATAATATGATTTTGTCCTCTAATTCTTAATGAAATTTTACCAAGCTCATGCTTTTCCTTCCTTTCAAAATATTGATAGTAATAATGTAATATATTCTGATTGGAATGTTCTTTTCTACATTTTTAATCATATTTCACTGGGGTGAAATAGCTTATATCAGAGCATTTTAAAGTGGACCCATCACCCAAAAAAAAAAATTCAAAATCATGTTTTATCACATTAGTCAAGCAAAATGAACATTAATTACACTACATAAATTATTTTAATCTTGTTTTCTTCAGTCTGGGAATTCATAATTATAGCAAGCAGGCAGGAGCCATTTTGTGGACACTGTTATTAAGACAAGCCTTGCATCATCTCAGAATCTTGTTTGTGCACCAGAATGGGGGACCCGATGTCTATCCCCATGTCCTGGCTACACAATTAAATGGTTAAGAGAACTGGCGGAGTGTGGAGAGCAGTGGCATCTAGGAAGTGCTGAATAGAAAGTGAAAGTAATTATCTGCCCCGCCTCTATGCCTAAAGCATAGAGGAGTTACACACAATATTTGATTGACAGCTGAGATTTTAAAATGAGCTTAAAACAGCTATGAATGTTTGAATGTTTAATTTGAAAAGGACTTTTATTATACAGATTTTTGTGTCTGGGTGACTGGTCCACCTTAAGACCGAATTTTAACAGATCAAATTGCCATTTACTAGTTTAATCTTCAATGGGATTTTCCCCATCAAGTGAGAAAGTGTGTACAACAACAAGAAAGGTTTTGTAGTACTAAGGCACAGTTAATGATCTGTTTGGAGCATATTGTAGCATGGGGGTATTCCTTCTAGTTTTTGCAGACTACTGTATTTGTGCTTTTAAAAAAAATAATAAGCAGTTTTTTCACTCAAATACTGAATTATGTTACTATGGCACTAAAACATTTTGTGCACTCCCCAATTGTTTATGTGTGCTGATATCAACACTAGGCAAGATTCTATGCTATTGATTTCTTTCAACTGAAAACATTTTACTAGTTTCCAGACAGTGAATAAAGTAGGTGTCCATCATGGTCAACTGTTCAATTACTATTAATTTCCATTCTGCTGATCCAAAAGAAATGGAGAAGTTTACTGAAGTTATTCAATTCTTCCTCTGAATGTGCAGAATGTTTTCTTGCTCCAAACCATTAATCAACAGTAAGAGGGTTATTTATAACTCTGAGTTTTATTTTAATAAAATAGGACTTTTTAACAATCATTAATTTTTTGGAATTTATTAAACCCCAAGGATGATAAAACATGGATATTAAAATCCGGCATCTCAAACCTGCCGAGGTTGCATTTAATTCCAATTGATTTTTTGATGTGCGCTGGGTTCTGTGCAATTCCACAATGTTTTCTGAGCTTTCTGGTGAAAAATCAGGGAAATGTGTAGTTTTTAGATAAGAAATCCGAAAAAAAAGCACCGTTTTCCTGCAAAGCAAATTTTCGGGAAAATACCAGCAAATACTGAGATAAATTCTGAGGTTGAGCATTAACCCCCTAAGTCAATTTTATTACCTAATGTTAAAATTCTTTATATCCAATATACCTACAGCTGACTGATGTAACTAAACTTCGGGGCAGATTTACTATTGATCGAATTTCGAATGAAAAAAAATTCAAATCTTGATTTTTTTTAGCGCAATTCGATCGATTGAACGATCGAATAGGGAAAATTCGATAGATTGATCGAATATTCGAATCGAATTCGAATAGAATATTTGAACGATTTTTAAGCGTTTGATCGGATTTTTCTTATTCGATCTTAGTAACCATTATTACATTATTAAGATATTAGAAATGTCTTTCGTTTAGGAAACATAACATTCATAAGAGGGTGATGATTATGGATGGTGTGAAAGTGTTGACAGAACACCCCAAAGAACATCTCTAGATGAGATGTAATAAATGTTGAAGAAAAAATGTTATGTTATTTCTTTTGGGGATCTAGAGACTATGAGGCATATTTTTCAGGGGTCGAATATCGAGGGCTTTTTGCCCTCGAATTCGACCCTCTTTCGATTTATTGAATTAAAATCTGACAAAATCGACAATTGAATCAGTTGTATTTTAGCGCTATTCGATTTTTCTATAGAATTGTACGATCAAACGGTTTTACAAAAAAAATCATCAATTTTCGTTTGATTGTACGATTTGTATTCAAACATGAAACTTTGAAAAAAAAGCCTATGGGGGATTCCCATAGGCTTCTGTTGCAATTCAGTAGGTTTAATCTGGCGAAGTAGGCGGTCGAATAAAAATTTAAAGGGGAAGTACTTCGACCATCGAATGGTCGATTGATTGAATAGATTTTTATTCAATCTATTCGAATTTTACAAATTCGATGGTTGAAGTGGGCTAATTTGCATATTAGAAAATTCGAGGAATCAAAAATTTTCAATTCGATCGAATTTCGAATCCTTCACACAAATTTAGTAAATCTGCCACTATGTGTTTTATGCTTTTGAAATTTCAAAAGGAATAGCAAAAAAAATTAGTGCATGCTAACAAATGTCTAGAATGCTAAAAATAGCTACCATTGCTCTTATTATACTACAGGTATGGGATTTGTTATCTGGAAACCCATTATCCAGAAAGCTTCGGATTACAGAAAGCCTGTCTCCCATAGACTCCACTATAATCAAATAATCCAATTTTTTAAAAATGATTTCCTTTTTTCTCTGTAATAATAAAACAGTACCTTGTATTTGATCCAAACAAATATAGAATGAATCCTTATTGGAAGCAAAACCAGCCTATTGGGTTATTTACTGCTTACATGATTTTCTAGTAGGTATTGTATGACGATTCAAATTACAGAAAGATCTGTTATCTGGAAAACCGGTCCTGAGAATTCTGGATAACAGGTCCCATACTCTATAAGGTTAGGCAGTCTATGGACATTAGAAGCAATGGAATAGTTTTAATATAGTGGACTTTGCTGTGAATCATTGGGATTCAAGGGTTTCCCATTGGGATCTTAAAGGTCTGAATACAAAATAGGTAGATTGTGACACCTCTACTGAGTGGATTTATATAATAATTAATAGGTTTTGCCTCAGCTGATCTCAGTTCTTGCACTAGCATTTGTATTGCTTTGCTGACCTTTCAAAACACATTTACTGTACAAGAGGCAGTAGAATTATGTTGGCTGGTTTGCACAGAAAAATAAAGTCAAAGAAAATCTGCCCAATAACATTACTCATCATGCATAGTTGGAAGCTTCTGCACTGCACAAATATTACTGGTGTGATTGAGTCTTAAAATACTGTGGCACATTGTAACATTAATAATGCCCTTTATTGTTTTCAAAGGTTAAATAATCCTATCTACTACAGGCATTGGCATTAGAAACTAGAGTAAAAGCAAAATACCAAGCAATGAATGGGTGCATGCAACTTGCTGATACAAGACAAGCACAACAGTCCTTTCCTCGGTAGTTATGCTAATTTGTAATGTTGACATTTTGAATTTGACAGACTTCAGAAGTAGGTTGGTGTTTAAAGGAAAATAATACCTAGACACAGGTTTTTAGAATGCATCTTTTCAACTACCTGATATACAGTGGCAGTGACACTAAGTTATAGGTAAAATCATTTAGATGAAACAGCAGGTTCACTTTGGGACTCCTTTGCTGTTTGTGAAATCACATTTCCTCCCCCTTGCACTCATGAATACAGCTTTGCTGAACACAGTGCAGTGCTGTATTCATTGAGGTACCCACAGGTCTCTGCATTTCGAAACGAAGCCCAGAGATCACTGTTAAGTTAATCTTCACAGAACATTTATTTTGAGAAATGATAATGAACTTTTTGAGAAAATAAAGCTAACTGATTATATCTTATGCAGGTTTGATATGCAGTTAGCACAAGCAATTGGGGAAGCTGAATTTGAGAAAAGTTTGCGTGAGAAGGTGACACAAGAGAATACATCATATCGATGGGAAGTAGGCAAACTATGTCAGAGTTTAGAGGTAAGACTACGGCAGTGTAGCAATAAAAAACAGGTCATTCCTTTAGATTTTGAGAAACTGAACTTCACTTGAAATGGGAGGTTATTTAAGAAAAAACTTGACTCAAATTCAATTCAAATTCAATTCATATTGAAAAAAAAAAACAATGCGAATAGTCGAATTCGAATTGTTAAAAGGATCATGGTCTCGATTTTCCAATTCAATTTAGATGTACTATTTGACCCAAAATAAATTTGCCACTTAGTGTAGGGATGTGCATAGTATATATACTACTAAAAATATTATATTTATTATAAATGATTAACGTTTATAGGCTAGGACCCAAGCCTTTCTCAAAGTAGCAAACTGAACATTAAATTGCCCTAAATATACTGTACACATAGAATCCAAAACTAGACAATATATTTCCCCTAGTTCTTTACAATTACAGTTAAAACCAAGACATATGTAACCACTGATGTTTAGCTATATAGTTACTTTAACATGAAACAAATAAAAAAATAAGGTTACAATAATGTCCAAAACTTAGAGTATATTTGGCACTATGCATCAAGGGAGTATGTCCCGCCTATAAATCTTTAATACTATAGATATCAACCCACTTATATGAATATATGTGCAATAGCCCCATATGTGTAAATTAAAATAACCTGTGCCCATATGTCAAACTTGTACAATTATTACTTAATTCCTAGAACACATCTCAGGGTAAAAAAAATCAGACTCTATATAAGTGAAAAAGCTATTTGCCAAAAAATATTGAAAGTATATAAGAATATGCAACACCATGTGAGTGGTTATAACTATATGCAGTTCCAGCTGTGGTGCACTCCAAATCAGCAGTTTTTAGTGCCTGGGTGCTGCCATGTAAGGTGTAGATAGTCGTTCTCCAAAGGATGACACACTCCAGGGCTTCATATTAGTATCAAAAAAGTGAAGTTTATTTGTCAACGTTTCGGTCAGTCAAATTTTCATTCTCCATTTATAATCAGATTTATTTTACCTCTAGAAAAAAGAGCTGGAAACAAACAAGTTGACTAGGCAACTGTAGGTTATGGGATATCAAGTAAAAGAATTTCTACTGGACTTGACAACAATTCTGTGGTATTGCTAAAGCAAAAAAGTGTGGGAACTGGAAGCTAGTGTTGCTGAGCAGAATCAGCAGTTGGCTTAGCAAGCTAATGCCATACAACAACTTGAGCAGGTAACAAATATAGATATCAAGGGTATTTCATGCGCTTTATATAATGATTAGTAAATGTAATGACAAAGAGCACTGCTGAGTAAGACAGTGCTGCAAAGTCATGTATACAAGACACAGAGGGAATTCTCTGTAAAGTGCAAACAAATAACTTGCTTAGGTAATTTCAAGCTGTCTTTGAAATGTCTTTTTGCTTAGCAATGGAGTGTGCCCTAGTTGCCATTTCAAATTCTTTGGTGGGTGTTGTATTTTAATTATGACATGAATGTAAAGAAGGAGATAGTGTGCAGAGGAATAGTTCTTGAGAATCTCCTCAAGGGACAACTGTATAATGAAATAAGGGAGGTTTTTATTTGCAGAGCTGATAACTGAATATGTACTACAAAGAGGAAAGTTTTGTAAGTGCTCAGTTACAGGCAGTGAAATCTGTAAAGTGCCTTTTTGTGTGTCGGTTCTCTATCTCTTCTTTTAAAGAGGCCTGTTTTTTATTTAAATTTTATGTTGAGCTACTTGAATGTAAAATACAGTATGAAGAACTGCATTACTTTTTAAGAAAGTTAAAATGATTTACCTCACACAACAGAAACACCTCAGAATTGAAATGGAAATTGAGAAAATTAAGCAGACACATCTGAAGGAATTGGAGGATAAAGAAGAGGAACTAGAAGATATCAGACAATCATGTCAAAGGAGAGTTAGTCAACGCAGAACCATACATTTTTTAAGACTTTTCTTTGGTGTTAATATGGAAAGGGTTCCTCGTGGCTTGCATCGTCTTCCTTGAAATAAGTATCTGTAATAGCTGATAACATCTTTTAGGAGAATCTGAATAAAGCTTTCAGATTACAAGATCATTTTTTATTGCCACTTAACAGATTCAGCATCTGCAGTTTGGCCTAGGCTGAATATGGTGGGCTGATGTATGCTTATGGTGTTTATTGTTCTATGCTACATCATGCAGTCCGCAGAGCTTGGTAATATTATTCATGCATCTCATAAAACAAATGTATGAGTTTGGTATTGTATGAGTCAGTGCAGGGTTAACATAAAATCGGAGCTTAAAAATATTTATAATGGAAAGAAACCCACAGACACTGGAAACCAACTGCTTCTTGGTTGGACAAATATATGATGCCAAAGGGGTTTATTTAAAAGTGGTCATTAATTGTATAGGAGCATCGGCTGTATGCTTGTAATGAAATGCAATTATTCAACTGCTATAGTGTCAGAATTTCGGTATTTGAGTATTTATTAGAGTTAACTATAGTAACAAAGTACACCCACGTTTATTTGTTCAGTAACCAATGCTCACAAAGTGTAGTGAAACAAAGGACCAGGGAATGTGCATCGTTTGTATGTTTGTAGCCAACTTTTTTAAATCAGTCACACTTCCACTGTATTTATATTTATATACATTATGTGGCCTTGTAGTAATCCCATAATCCCCCTTTTTGTATTTCTGTGCTGATAAAGGTCCATAGGTCTGAGGTCTTGAGGAATCATCAACACTGGAACACATCAATGCAGTTATAAGAGGGACGATCACTGACTGGATAGCCTGTAAGGTTAAATACAAGCAGTCTTTCCCAAAAAGACTAATTTACCAATTATATGTTCAAAGAGAGGAACTTACAGTTTAGTGTATTAGAAATACACAGCAATCCAAGTGCAAAGAAAGGGACATGCAAAGACCAAAATGACTTTCTGCTTCTTCTCATAATGTTAATGGTCACACTTTTAATGAACATAATGAACTGTTTTCCCATGCTCCTGATCTCTGTTTATGTTAAGTTAGAAAGCCCAGCCCTTTGGGGATTTCAAAACAAAACTATTGGGAGCTGTTAACAGTAATGGAAAATGTTATGGTGTGAAGAATAGGAATAAAAATATTCCAGAGGTATTTGACTATCTAATCTCAAGAATAAAAACAGTTCATAAAAGAATAAAAGATATTTAAAGAAAAAGACATAGATTTTGAATGACCTACAGTAATAAAGTCGGATTTTAAAGTAAAAACCTGCTATAAATTCAAAGCCTTCACTTTCTCCCATTCTTCTGTATGCCATAAATAGCAGTCATTACATATCTTCCATCTTTCTTTATTATGTAATGTTACTGTTCTCCAAAACCAGTCCCGTTTTAATTCTAAAAAAAAGTAAAATTTAATTACCTAATATAAAACCTAATATTCACCTAATAGTCACTATAAAATATTTAAGGTAGTGGGGATTATATACCAATCCAGTTGACCATATCAACTAGGCAGTCTTTGTTTTCATTTTATAACTTGTAATGGCTTTATCAAAACAAATTCCCATGCAGTTCCTCTGGGCAGCTGCACTGGTGCAATGTAATGTGTATGTTAGTATTTTATACAAATTACGGACGTCAGTTAGTCCAACTTTATCAAGGCTGTTTACAAATGAAAATGAAAACAAACAACAAAAAACAGTCTATGTAAGAAAATGTCATAAACAGTCTAATGTCTGGCTACATCTAGTAACTTATATGAACCATCAGAGGTGACATTTCCAACAGCTGATCAGTAAATGCTACAGACTGACTGGTTGCCAAGGGTTACTAGCAGCAAACTTTAGTCCATTTTATTACATAACTCCAAAAGTGTCTCACTTTGTATTTGTATTTCACTTCTTGATATATCTCTTTATATTATTGTGTTGGCATATGCTGCTGTGAAATGGGATACCACTTCACTCTACGGTATGGTATTCCAGTTGGCCAGTGTCACATAAATTGATCAGATTGATTAGCTACTGCCTAGTGTGAAACCCACAGCTGACCCTTCAGAATTAATTACATTTGATCCTCCCCGCATGTGCTTCTATACTTTCATGCTAGTTATTATTGGTTGATTTTACTGCTACCCATATCCACTTTTTATGGGATACAATCTTTCAACTTAAAATTTTACCTATTTTAAAGGGGTGGTTTACCTTCAGTTTAACTTTTAGTATATTGTAGAATGGTCAGTTCTAAGCAACTTTTCAGCTGGTCTTCATTATTTATTATTTATAGTTTATGACTCTTTAAAGATTTCAAAAGGGGGTCACTGACCCCCTCTAAAAACATATCTCTAAAGCTACACATTTAGGGGCAGATTTATCAAGGGTTGAAATGAAAATGAAAATTAAAAAAATTCAAATTGAAAAATATTCAAAAGTAATTTTGGGGTACATCTGGGGTACAAAAATTTGCCTATTCGAATATCGAAGTACTGTATCTTTAAAAACTTTGACTATTCGCCATCTTAAACCTGCTGAATTGATGTTTTAGCCTATGGGGGACATCTTATAACATCTATATGGAGTCTTTTAGCTAAGTTTGAGAAGTCAAAGTTTTTTTTCTGAGAAATTGTTCGAATCATTCGAATTGAACGATTTAATCGTTCGATTTTAACAATTTGAATGTGAACGAAAACGGACCTGTTTGATCGAAAACGGTCCATTTTCGTTTGTAAAAAATCTTCGACTGGTCGAATTTTTACTTCGAAATTGACCTGTGATAATACTGCTACTTTATAGTGCTCATCTTTCTGTTCTGCCCCACCCCTATTAAAATTCTATATTCTCATTCAAATCAATGCATGGATTGCTAGGGACATTCAGACCATAGCTACAAGATTGATGACACTGCAAACTAGGGAACTGCTGAATAAAAAGCTAAATAACCTTAAAAACCACAATTGATAAAAAATGAAAACCAATTGCAAATTGTCTCAGAATATCACTCCTTATGCCATACTAAACATTAACGCAAAGGTGAACAACCCTTTTAATTGAAGTTATATGGCCATCTACATAACCACACATGCAGGTGTAGCCATCTTAGTTACAGGCATTCAAGTAGTGAATAGGGATGTCGCGGACTGTTCGCCGGCGAACTTGTTCGCGCGAACATCGGCTTTTCGCGCTCGCCAAATGTTTGCGAACGTCGCGCGACGTTCGCCAATTTGGGTTTGCCTTAGCTGGTGCTTTTTTTTTGCC
>CM044432.1:132171215-132221861 GCA_024363595.1 Xenopus borealis
AATTTGAAAAGGACTTTTATTACACAGATTTTTGTGTCTGGGTGACGGGTCCACTTTAATGGCTTTTTTTTCCATCAGCTGCAGTTAAAAAAAATAAAAGCATACACTTTATTGGTTATCATGAGCTACTGCCCTGGTGCAAATTTGTCCAGTATTTATAAATGAGCTCAATTGTAGTAGTAATAACTACAGTCATGCAATTACAAATGAGTTAATTGTCTAATCCACTCATACAGTACTAGGACAGGAGACAGGAATGGAAAACCTGTGACTTGGGTTTTTATTTATTTAATATTGTAAGTTGATGTTTTTTCTTTCTTCTTCCTCTACTTGGTTGTGTCCAGCTTCGGCAATTTGAAATGCAACTGGACCAGGAGTATGAAGAAAAGCAGATGGTATTGCATGAAAAACAAGATTTGGAAGGACTTATTTTGAACCCTTTGTGAGCAGGTAAACAAGAATTTTTCCAAATACCAGCAGAGTTATAGCTTGTGGCATGGAGAAATGGGGGCATTTTCATTCTGCTCTTTCATTCTAAGCAGAGTCCAGCACATTTGGCTTATCAAAATAAGCTCACAGAGCTTTTTCAATTGTCTCCCTCTATGTAATGAATACAATGAAATAATAATAGTTTTAACTTGATATGTGGTTTAAAGAATGGGTCCCTGGGAAGAAATCAAATGATTGTTTTTGTCAGATCGATAACGTAATGGTCTTGGAAGTGTTCTACTAAATAAGCTATTATTAACTCAGTTTCAGCTACAGTGTAGTCTGTAGGAATCTGTTACAACAAAATAGATGTGCCATTAGTTTCCTCACCCCCACCTTTCCTAGAAGTTCACTTAAGATGGTGTGTTAGGGTGGTGGAAACATATCATGTTGTTGAAATCATGCTGCATTTCTGAAACCTAACTCATAAATAGCTAGTTAATAAGCACATTGACTTTCTTATGCTTCTCGTTAATTGAGCAAGGTCAAATACTGTGGCATCATTACTGTGCTCAGATTTGTTTTAACAAAGTGTCTTTGTGATTAAGGAATATATTTCTTTAAACCAGAACGCAGAGTACAAAGCCAGTATGCCACAACTTTTTATGGGGACCAATAAATTGGGCATAATTTAAAAAGATAATTTAGAACTCTTTTCTGTGTTTCGTTCATGTACTGATTCATATTTACTGAATAAGGCTTGCCTGAATCTAAAGCCAAATGAGGGAACAATTTTGTGTTTCATAAAATCCTTTAATAGGAGCTTCTGTAAAGCTCTGTTGTTCTTCTTTCACTTGCACTACACTGCCTCACAATCACAGACATCTATTATAAATATCTAAGTCAGTTTTTATAAAAGTCTGCATTTTTGGTATTATTGCAGAGGTTTTATTATTTTATATCACCTCAAACTTGATGTAACCACTTTAAGTCAATGGGCTCATCCAGGAGGCAAAGATATTTTCTTCAGAGCGCAGTTCTTTTTAAGTTTCATAGTTCTGTTGACACTAGACCCTTACATACTACTCCCCATATGTTTTATGACATAGCCTTATAAATATGCACAAGTTTTTTTATGCTGTAACATGTAGTGATCGGCAAATCTGTGCCGAAAAATATGTGAAATGCATTGAAGTGAATGGGTGTCAAAATAATTTTGATTTTATTTCTTCCAAATGTGCCAATTGTCACTGCAGTTTCACAAATTAATCCGATTGCAACACAAATTTGGGTCTGCCGAATGTATTCACCCATCACTAGTAACATGGTTTTAATGTTTCCAAATTTCCAAATTGTTTCCAAATTGGTTTTCCAAAATCTTTACACTTAAATTTCACGCTTGTGCTGCTGAAAATTGTGGCTTGAATATCCCTTCGATAAAAGGTTCACCTATTTCATTTTAAGCCTATGACAGCACATATTAAATGTCTGACCTGGCTCATATTCATGTATGAAGCAGCTGTAACAAATTTCAAATCATACTTTTTCTGCAATTATTTCTAATAAGTTAACAAAGTCTGATTATGCAGTGGACCAATTAATATCACATTGCAACAGCTGAAATGATGACAATTATAGATCAAAGACAGAGTCTCTATGCAAAACATTTCTTATTACACTATATTTAGACCCTTTCAAGCAGAAAAGACAGGTGCTGCAGTGAAATGCTCTTGGAATACAAAAAAAAAGCAAAAAAGTAATGTTTCTTATAAAACATCTTGGTGGGGGTAAACTAGTACCGAGTAGGTGCATTGAATGCCATGTTTTTAAGTTACTTTTTGGGTGGGGAAATATGTGAGTAAGTGATGTATGATTTTTTTACTTTCTACCTTACCATCAATGGGAATAGGAAGTCCTTGAAAACATGCTAAAGTAACCTAGTCTAAGTTAAGTTGAAAAAAATGATATGCTGTAGGCTTGCAAAACTCTCTCAAAGCTGCAAAAAAAATGCAAAAAAATAATGAATGAATTCCACATTATAGTCTCTATTGGTAAGGAAAGCTATATCCTAAATGCCTTTGCAGCTGTGAAACCCATAGCTTATTGGATTGGATTGGATGTGCTTGGATTTCAGTTGACAAAATTCAAATTGGGTACAAATATGTCAGTCTAACACATTTCCATATTGTTTAAACTTTAACCAACCTACCTTCTCTGATCCTATTTGTTAAATGGTAAGTAACAGAAAAAAATAAGGGGAGTTATTTATTAAGCTCCAAAATAGTCTAGTCAGACTTTTAAAGGGGAAAATTATTTTAATTTCAGAGAAAAAATACTTGATTTTTTCAGGATTTATTAAAGTCCGATGGTGGGAAAAGTTTGATTAAAAAAGTACTTTAATAAGTAATTAAATAAGTAATTAATTAAATAAGTAATTTGTGAAAATGCATTAATAAATAGGGAGGAAACGTCAGTGCACATTTGGTCAGAGTGGTTTTTATAAAAAATTGAGAAAATATTGTATGATAAGTAACCCCCAAGGTATTGGTTTTCCATTTCATTTGCACAAATAGTGATTTATTAATAAATTGATTACACTTTTCTCCTCATTCTGATGTACACCTTAATTTTATTATGGTGAACGAGAATCACAAACTCACATATTTACATAATTCATTGTAGCAGATTGTGTTTGCTTGAGGAAAGCACATTTTGACTTATTTATGTTTGAATGCAAGGGTTCCAGGGACTAGATCTGTAATCTTGGTCACATTCAAAAAGAGAACAGGTGCTAACAAATGTGAATCTAAACACTTTTGCATGCAGTCATTCTTTGTTCCTGAGACAATTTTATTCCCAAGGTCCCAAAGTCTTTGATTAATAAAAAAATATTTAACTTGTACACTTAGGGCTGTTTGGGTGGCATTTGCCATGACTTTTGTGGCAGCCTTATCTTGTGGTTTCAGTGAACCCTTTTACAAATGACAGCCATGTAGGTGAGATACGGTGGGACTCATTTATAAACATTGGGCATATTTACACCTGGGCAGTAACCCATGGCACCCATCCAAGGCCAGATTTCCCTGCTCGTGCCGCGAGGCCGCAGGGTGCTAGCACTCGCTGGCTGCACACACGTTTGCCCCCCACTGCGATTGTGTGCATTTGCCATAGCTTAGGAAACTTAGAGTTCCCAGTGTAGTTCAGGATGTGGTGGAGCAGCATGCTGCCCCTAAATGCTGCCAATTTAGGCCTGGACCTTTGCACCATTTTCACAAATCCAGGCCTGATGATTGCTTTCAGTGCTGTTCAACCTGCAACTAGCTGAGAAAAAAGCTTATTGCTTATTGGTTGCCATGGGTTACTGCCCAGGTGCAAATTTGCCCAGTTTTTATAAATGAGCCCCCGTATGTCTTCAGGGCATACTGATACAATGGCTAAATTAACCTAATTTGTTTAAGAAAATTGATTAGGACTAAGGGCATTTGTTAAGTCTTTGAAGACGCTGATAAAGAAAAATGTGTTGGGGTTATTGTGTACCTCTCTTCCAAAGGCCTGGAAGAAAAACAATCACAAAAGGTGCACTTACCTTTAAAGTAAGTAGTTTGGCTTTAATTGTATTGTTGATGGGGAAAGGGGGCTATATCTGACCATCTGCTGTCCCACATGGGGCATTGATATGGTAGCCTCTGAAACTAGTATTCTTAAGACTTTATAGATAATTACTGAAAGTCTCATTCCTTTCATGCAAATGTAACAGTTGAAACAATTCCTATTTAGTAAATCAATACTTCAAATAAAAAAGGTTAATGGCTATAACATAACAAGAGATATTATATTTGTAGCTTTGAATATATTTAAGATTTTTCTTATAATACCTTATCATTTTATTGCATGGCAGTTACTTCTCATCAGTCTAATATGTCATTAAGGGCCCTTACACACGGGCGTTTTTACCTGCGCTCCCCTGCGTTCCGTTTTGCTGCGTTCAGCCGCAGGGGAGCGCAGGTATAGACGCACTCAATTATTTTCAATGGGTCTGTACTCACACGAACGCATGTAGGCGCCAAACGCAGGAAAAATGCAGCATGTTGCGTCTGAATCTGCGTTCGGCGCTTACACGCGTCTAGTGGGTACAACCTCATTGAACAAAATGAGGTGCGTCTAGACCTGCGCTCCCCTGCGGCTGAGCGCAGCCAAACGCAACGCAGGGGAGCGCAGGTCCAAAACGCCCGTGTGTAAGGGCCCTTATAGAATGTGTGTACAAAAAAAAAAGCTTCTAGCATACTTTCACAGCCGCTATAAAGCCTCCCTAAAGTAGCACAGGCACTGGATGCCTCATTTTTAAGCCACAGCAGAGTGAAATAGATTGCAGGTGTGATTTATCATGCTGTTTTCCAGCAACAAGGGATAAATAAAAAAGAAACTCAACTTCACACTAAGACTGTAATGAGCAATGAGTGAGTCGATTGGACAGAGTAGATGCTACTGTAGCTTGGTTCAGCTCTTATCCCCTGGCACTGAATGTAATGTAATTGTTATTGTAAACCTTAACAGGAAAACAAGTGGTAAATGTAGCTGTGGTTTGCTGGGGAACCATCACTAATACACAATGTTTTTGGAGTTGCATGTAAGGGTAAAGTAATAAGTTATTTAGATTACTTAACTATTATTACAGGTTCCTTTCGTAAGGTGGTGTTATAAGGCAGGGAATTTCCTTTTTAGAATGTTCTGAAAAAAAGGAAGTTTGGCCTAGTAGATATATATAAGGGATTGATTAATGTGTCTCATGCTCTTTTATTTGATGAGAAAAACTGTGCCAAGGGGCATGAAGTCAGCTACCATTGAAGGTATGCTCAGCGCTACGAAATAAGTTGGCGCTATAGAAATACATGTTAAAGGGGTTGTTCACCTTTGAGTTAACTTTTAGTATAATGTGGAGAGTGATATTCTGAGACAATTTGCAATTGGTTTTCATTTTTTATTGTTTGTGGTTTTATAGTTATTTAGCTTTTTATTCAGCAGCTCTCTAGTTTGCAGTGTCAGCAATTTGGTTTCTAGGGTACAAATTACCCTAGCAACCCTGCATTGATTTGAATAAGAGACTGGAATATGAATAGAAGATGGACTGAATAGAATGATAAGTAATAAAAAGTAACAATAACAATACATTTGTAGCCTTACAGAGCAATTGTTTTTGGATGGTGTCAGTGACCCCCATTTGAAAGCCGAAAAAACAGAAGAAAATTGCAAATCATTAAAAAACTATGAAAAATAAATAATGAAGACCAATTGAAAAGTTTCTTAGAATTGGCCCTTCTACAATATACTAAAAGTTAACTTGAAAGTGAACCACCCTTTTAATTGGTGAAGCTTGAGCCTAGACCCAGGTGCTTGGTACTGGTTCTGGTGTTGGGTGCCGACTGTGACACTAGTCTACTTCTATTCACACCACCTACAGTGAGCTCCACAGATTATGGTATACCACTAGCTTACCTTAACTACAGTATATAGGGCTGATATGCAGCATTATTATTATTAGGTAACTGCCTTTGGCTTCAGGAGGAGCCCTCAGCTCAGATGCCACCTGGACTTTAACGAGAGGTGCAACCGAAAGGTTCTGGATAGGCAAAGGGACATGACTGTTGTTAGAGTCAGTAAGGCCAAATGGTACAGGCAGATTCGTAGACAGACAGGCTGGGTTGAGGCAGGCAGATAGCAAGGATCGTCAGGCAGGCAAGGGTCAAACCGGGTAATCAATCAGATAGGATGAGGCAGAAGAGGTAGTCGGTATGCAGGCACGGGTCAGGATATGCAATTTAGAGTAGTCAAGAACAGGCTGAAGTCAAACACAGGTAGTCAATCAGAATAATCAGGACAGATAACTAGCACAAGGCTCAGGAACCACAAGGAACAAATTCTATCACAGGCAATGTGTATAAACAGAAAGTCCCTTTAAATATCTTAATTTTGATGTCAGCATGCATGCACCTTTAAGATGCGGAAGTGTGCACACTAGGAATATCAGCAGCAGGGGGATCAGACTCCGCCACAGCACTAGACCACCAGGGTGAGTATTCTTCACAACTAGCTAACTGTGCTACCACTGAAGAGCAAGGAAGGGGTCACCTTGACAGTCAGGGACTCAAAGAATATGGGCTATGGCTATAAAAATGTTGTTGCTGCAGAGACAGCAGCCCTTATGCATACTATCGGGGTATTTACTAAAATCTGAAAAATTCGCACTATTTTCTTAAAACTACGTCACCCAAACTCCCATGCACATTTTTACCACATTTATCAATACATTTTCTCAAAAAAATCCAGTGTGGGAAAAGACTCAATAAAATCATTAAACAATATGAATTGTATGATTTTTTCTTATTTGACATGTGAAAACTACAAATTCTTTGAATTATTGTAAAAAAAAACCCAGACCAGATCATTATATCTTCCAATTGTAAATGGGAAATCTACCATTGACTTTTACAAGACCTTGGCAGGTTTGAGATGGAGTACTTTTTATTCTAATTTTTAGCAGCTTTGGTGGTTTGATAAATCATGAAAAATTCTAGTTTTTTTCCTCCAAATAATGGTGTTTACCCTATAAAATGCCAACCAGAAAAAAAATGGACTTTAATGAATAATCCTTTATGTGGATGCTCAATATTTCCACAATTATTGATCCTTTATTATATTAAGGAAAGTGTTTTAAAGAATTAATACATTTATCAAAGAAAAAGTTGTCAGATACTCTGCTTTGAAAATGGTGCACCCATGGTGCAGCTGAACATAAACACCATTTTCATCCCTAATGCAAATTGCAAGTGAGGAGGACTTGCTGGACTGAAAATGAATGCTCTGTATAAAGTACAGAACAATTTTAAATGACCCCCAATTTGTAATATAAAGAACATTTTTTTTACTTCAATTGGATTTGCTAGTGGGCCATAAGTGATATAATACAGAGCTATACCTATTTGACTATTATTTTCTTGAATCAAATATTAGACCTTGAGAGACAGACAAAGGGACATTTAAAAGGTTCCCTATTGTCATTTCATATTTAAAAAGAGATTTGCTACTTGTTCCCTTTAGAACAATCTGATCTGCCACAAGTACATTTGAAAGAACTGAAAAAAGTGGGCTTTTTGCCATGTCCTGTTGTGTTAACTGTAATAAATATGTTCAATCTGCTACTGCACAGCTTGCCAGTGTTCAAAGCTTCCCAACTCACTTACAAACTGATCTGTGCCTTAATCTATATACATGCCATGTGTTACAGCTAAAGATCTTACCATTGTAAGTAGTATTAGAATTACTATTGCCCAGTAATAAAAACTATCTATCTATCTATCTCTCTCTCTCTCTCTCTCTCTCTCTCTCTCTCTCTCTCTCTCTCTCTCTCTCTCTCTCTCTCTCTCTCTCTCTCTCTCTCTCTCTCTCTCTCTCTCTCTCTCTCTCTCTCTCTCTCTCTCTCTCTCTCTCTCTATCTATCTATCTATCTATCTATCTATCTATCTATCTATCTATCTGGCAAAACAATGTATGACTACCCAAAGTGGGCAGAGAAGAGAATTATTTATTTCTGGTAGCAGAACCAGCCTATTGGGTTTATTTAACCTTTACATGATTTTCTAGTAGACTTACAGTAAGATATGAAGATTAGGGATGGCGCGAACCGCGGCAAAAATGTTCGCGAACATATTCGCGAACTTGCGACAAAACGCGCGAACGGTTCGCGACGTTCGCGAACCCCATAGACTTCAATGGGAAGGCGAACTTTAAAAGCTAAAAAAGACATTTCTGCCCAGAAAAATGATTTTAAAGTTGTTTAAAGGGTGCAACGACCTGGACAGTGGCATGCCAGAGGGGGATCAAGGGCACAAATGTATCTGAAAAATCAAATAGTCGCAGCCACTGAAGCACAGAAAAAATACGCCATATAAATGCTGAAAATAGTCGCAGCCACTCAAGCACAGAAAAAATACGCCATATAAATGCTGAAAATAGTCGCAGCCACTGAAGCACAGAAAAAATACAGGTCAATGAATGACAGTTGTTTGAAGAACAGTAGATTTATTTACTACTAGCCAGTAAAGCTACCTAACCTAAAATGTCCCTGAAATCCCTGCAGACTTCTGTCCCTCCAATACAGAGCAGTATCAAGCAGATTACTAGCCAGCAAACTGTCCCTGATCACTAACAGGCAGCTCTCTCCCTACACTAGCTCTTCAGCACACACAGACAGATTGAAAAAAATCTGCAGGGCTTCAGTTTTTATAGGGAAGGGGAGTGGTCCAGGGGGTGTGGGGGTGGTCCAGGAGGGAGAGCTTCCTGATTGGCTGCCATGTATCTGCTGGTCTGGGGTGAGAGGTGAAAAAAAAAAGCGGCGACTATGCGCGATCCCAAAATGGCGAACGTCGCGCGACGTTCGCGAATATTTTGCGAGCACGAACGGCGGATGTTCGCGCGAACAAGTTCGCACGCGAACAGTTCGCGCCATCCCTAATGAAGATCCAAACTATGGATAGATCCATTATCTGGAAAACCCCAGGTCCCGAGAATTCCAGATAACAGGTCCATATTCTCATTGCACGGCTCAGCTTCATTCTCCACCAGGATTCCCAGCACATCCCCTTAACACCAGCATTCCCAAATGTTAGAGAAAGGGAAATACTGCTCTTCACTGGCAACTAAAGAAACTTGCTGTATGAAAATGGGAATATTATTTAATCAGCCTACAAACAGGTTTGACTGAAGTTTAGGCAGATGTACCTACATAATAAACAATAAACGTACTTCTATACCTTATATGTTTCTATCATAAATAGGCAATTTGTGAAAATAATGTGATGGGGGAACTTCTCAACCGAAGGGCCATTCTAACAGTGCCCTCTAATGGTCAGTTGGGAGACTCAAGCACCTTTTTCTAAAAAGCATGTGATCTTTGGGACATAAGTCTGTTACACCCATTTAAATAATCCATTTTGGGAACCCTGGAATTACCAGTGACACTACATGGTTCAGCTTCCATGCGTATTATTTCATGGACTAAAACTAATATTAGTATTTTTGCAAATTTAGTTCCTGGAGTAGAAGAAGGAAAATGGCATGCATATCAAATTATCTACCTTAGCCTGCACAGCACAGACCCTGAGGCAATTTCAACTAGCTGCTGTATTTTTCTAAACTAATATTAATTTGAAAACATCTACATTTTTAGACATCAGTTTTTTGAACACATGACAAATTGAGGTACCTGTTCTGTAATGTCAAAACAACAAAGCTTACAGTATATTTTAAAGTTTAAAATAAGTTTTCCAGAATAGTGTACAAAATGTGCAGCATTACTGGATGCTGTACAGAAAGATTCTCTCAAAGGCAGGACAGATTTCAGTAACCTCAAATCAATAGGCCAAGTCAATTTGTGGGAGACAGACTAACAGTTGGCAGTAGTGATTGAAAAGAAAATAGAATTTGGTTCTATTTTGTAACAGAATGGAAGTAAAATGTCTTATGTTGTATCTAATGGGAGCAAAGGGCACAATGTAATTTGCTTTTACAGAAGAAATAATAGAACAGCCCTATACAAGCGTATCACTGGAACTGCTTGCAAAACCAAATACAAAAATCCCTAAAATATTTTTGGTGCTTTCCAAAGGTGCACTGCGTATTCCCTGATGCTGTAACTTTGGAAGATTACATTAGAACTTGCAAAAATATTTTCAATATACAAACTGATGTTATAAGTAGGTCAATCTTGTTACTGTCATGTTAGTTTATTGAAGGGTCGGATTTTAGTGGTCTATCAAACCAGGACTAAGTTTACAAACTCTAAAATCAGGATTCTAAAATTAGGATTTATTAAAATGTATGAACAAAAAAATGACTTCTAAAGAACCTTGACAATGTTTACTTTGCAAAATTTTACCTGACGGGTTTTCTCTTTTTTTTTTTACTTAATAAATCTCAACTTTGTTGATTTGTTTTAGAAATATATATATATATATATATATATATATATATATATATATATATATATATATATATATATATATATATATAAAACTCACACATTTTTAGAGATTCTTGGAAAAAACTAATTTGATTGTTAGCAAATGACCCCCATAGCGTTGCCTAATTGTTCTCTGTCTCTTTGCCATTGCCCTAGCAATATCTCTAAGGGCAAGGCCAGACGGGGAGATTCGGGGGAGATCTGTTGCCCGGCGATGAATCTCCCCCAAATCGCTAGTCAGCGCTGCGCTGACTAGCTATTCGGGGAGATTCGGGGGAGATTTGTCGCGGCGAGAAGTCGCCAGGCGACATATCTCCCCCGAATCTCCCCGTCTGGCCTTGCCCTAAGAAAGTAATAACTCTGGATAGAAATCAGGAGACTCTTTGACTGACTTAGACTGTTTAGTTACAGCAGGCTGTGCTATTGTTACAATCTTCCACAGTAGTGATAAGGAACTTTTCACCATTTCGCAAATTTATGGTGAAGTGAAAGGGGTCAGATTCTCCCATCACTAACTGACAGTTAATAAAAACTTAAATACCTCTGGAACAGCAAAAATAAATTATTAATATAAAGTGTTTATGTATTTCAAGGTTTTTTCTGGTTTGCTACCTTTAACAGATTTCTCTTTAGGGTTTTTCCTGGGTATAATTTTCTAAGCTAATGTTTAGGTGCTACTATTTAAGTGCTACTATATTTTGTTGTACTTCTTAGCTAATGTATGCCTATGAGCAGCTTTGAACACACTTAGCTTTAATGAATGGAATCAAAACAAAAACAGTGACTATATTTGTGTAATCGCAACTGGACTTGCACTTGCAACCATAAATGAGCCCTCAAATGTACTTGAGATGTGGATTCTCTGCCCACATCGGAAATAGAAGGAATTATGAAATGTTTGGTATAGATAAATACAGCCAAATACTAGAGGTCCTCTGCACTCAACCCATCATTAATATATTTAAGACACTTTGAGAAAATGTTGTGCATTAAGCTACTAAAATCCCTTTTGAAGAAAACAGGGATTGTTCGTCCATATATTGCAATATATTTAAGCTGGTCAACTATGTCAAAGTCATCCCTGGTATGGCCAGTCTTACTCTCAACTTTCATCTGATTCATTAAGAATTCTACTGCTTCATTATACATTTAAAACAAGGAGTACATTTTCCTGAAATCAACTTGCTTTCAGGATCAAAAATCCCAAATGGTTGCCATCCAATTGGCCACCACTGGGAATCACCTGATTATAGCTGAAAAGGGTGGGTGCTATAACATGGAATTGGCCACTGTTCCTGTATAAACTATAACAAACAGGGATAGGTTGTGCTTAATTCTTGTATCTGCATGAATTGTGTGGTCGCAACCTTACTGCTCTCATGCTTGTTGGTTTATAAATGATTGGTGAGCACAACTTTCCCTTGTTTGTTATAACACATAGATACAGCCTACCTATACCTTCATTGGAAGATGGAATCACCAGAATGAATAACAGTCAACAGTCATCCGATGATAAAGCTGAGTGAACCTGAAACGCAATAATTTGTGTGTCCATTTTTTTGCTTTTACCAGCAAAAAATATCTTCTGTATTGACTGGAGGTCATCTGTTGTTATCAAAATGGTCAACCCGGCAGCAGGAGTTATTGCACATACAAAGGTCAACTGTATAAAAGATGCACACTATAGAGAGGCAGGGGTCATGATGTAAACACCAAAATCTTCAGTAATGGTATTACAAAAGACTAAGAATTTCTTACAACTAAAAAAAAAAAATAACATCTGTAATGGCAGATATCTGCATCTGTCTCACAGGAAAGAAGTAAAGACATGAGGAATGGCAGAATATTAATTTGGAGCTGAGTAAAACTAATAATGTGCAGCAGAATCTGTTTATTATGAGGTAATAGCATAAACTATATTATTAAATCCAGCTGTCACACACAAGGTATGCTTGGCATCAGAGATAAAACATACTCAAAAAATGTTTTCAGATTGCCTTATTCCTGCTACACCGAGCATCATATCATTATATCCCCCTTTGATAAAATTGCAATTCAACAGTTTTGCTGGGAAAATACATCTTTTTCTTTAGCTCCACTAAGGGCTCTTCAGAGGGTTGCAAAACAAACAACCTTGTAATAAACATCAAATAGAGTTGTTAAAAGCCCTTTGCTAGTGCTCACTGATACAGCTAAACATTCTGTGGTTTATTATTCATAGTGCGACTTGCCATTGGAATAAATGTATCAGAAAAGTTGTTCATCAATATTTGTTTGGAACTTACAGCATTGGGTATACTTCACATAGTAAATCTTGAAATATTCCAAAAAGCCAGCACGAAAAAAACTAATTCAGAAAGTAACATTCACCTTTGTATAGTGCAAGACATTCGCTGCAAACAGTATACTCTGCTAAAGAAAAGAAAAACAGATTAGGTCATACAGTTTTATATTCAACATTCCATTACAGATGGAACAGACTTTGTCCCACACATAGCTTTATACTTATTTTTACTTAAGTGAAAGCTGTACCATTGGTGCACAAGATTATTAAAGTCTGTTTTATCCATGAATTATATTCTGTGATCTAGCTAGAAACACAGCATCTACTCTGAGTCTCTAATGATTGGGTAAGTTGTTTTTCACCCCAATTTTCACCATAGTCCTGCCCCCAGGTACTTTGTTGATTTACTAATGTGCGCAGGCGTCACTTCACTAGTGAAGGATATAGATGCTAGCGATGATTCACACTCTAACCCCAAGCGAATGGATGTTACTCCGCAAATTAACTAAGATGCGGATTTTACTAAACGTTACCTCTTTCGCCAGACTTGCGTTCTCCAGCTCAGACCAGGCGAAGTGCAATGAAGTGCAAAGATTTTCTCAAATCTTCAGTTTCTTACAT
Source organism: Xenopus borealis (assembly GCA_024363595.1). Lineage (NCBI taxonomy): Eukaryota > Metazoa > Chordata > Amphibia > Anura > Pipidae > Xenopus > Xenopus borealis. The sequence goes on from CM044432.1 coordinate 132,184,565, forward strand.
CATATTCTCAATGGAAAAACGAAGTCCAAAAAACACTGGCATCTTTTCATTTTTTCAGGGTGATAGGCTTCAAAAGTATTACATTTTATTTTGTGTAACTGGTTTCCCCCATACATTTTGTAACATATGGGAAGTGGACTCATGTGTAGGGCATTAAAACAACTCTATTAGTTTTATTAAGGTTCCCTTGGCATGTCTAGTTATTGGTGTAAATGTAATGTATCAAACCTCCCAACATTTTGGAAATATAAAGAGGGACAAAAAAGTTTTCACACTCAGTGGGGCGAAATTTCTTGACCATGGACATTTTTGTGGCCACACCCCTAATTACAAAATTTGACAGGTTATAAAAGTTTGAACATATTTCTGTGTTTTTTTTTTTCAGTTATTACAGTTTTGCTAATGAAGGTGAATTGCTCTTTAAGCTGTTAAGGTGGCCATAGACAGGGAGATCTGCTTGTTTGACTATATCGCCAAACAAGCAGATCTCTCCCTGATATGCCCACATTGAGGTGGGCGATGTCAGGCCGATCGTGGGCCCTAAACGTTGTTTCTTTTTATGGCTTTCCAGTGCAAATGAGGGACTGCAGGTTGAGCTGTCAGAAGAGGGGTTGTCCCTCTAAAATGGGACAGTTGGGAGTTATGATGTATTAGATGCACCATGTAACATAAATAAGTCCATTCAACTTTAAATTTCCCACCATATGCAAATTAGCCTGAGTACAGGACCCCTAACAAAGTTGTGCTACGCAGAATTACTCTCACTGCTGAAGTAACACTTATGAAAATTCACCAGCGTTCGTTGGTCGGGACAAAATTCGCACCTTAGTAAATTAGCATTGTCTGAGCAAATTTTCACCTGGCAAAGTGTTATGATGGCTGCAAAGCCGTCGCTGGTGAATTTTTGCCCTTTAGTAAATTTGCCCCCAAGTGACTCTGTATAATGTAACCACCCATGATAAGATTTGTTAAAAAGTCTGTAACTTATAACTATTATAGAAAATGAAAGAATTATGTTTCCTTGAGTAAATAAGCTTTTTCTATTCCCTTCCCTTTCTTGCTATTTTTCCTTTAAAACCTTGTTTTGAAGTTGTTTATTTAAGGCAAGCATTTTTTTACACAACATTATATTACAAGCGAGAAAACAAAGTTACCTGCAGCAAACAGATCATTTTACACACTTTACACTATAGTAACTGTTAAGTGGTTTTCAAAAAGCAGTTCTATCAGTATTAGAAAACCAAAAAGAAAAATATCACTAGAAACAAGTTATTATGTGGGCAGCTCTACTTAATGTAAAAAAATGTAGCATGTTTCAAGCTTTTCTCTCAGTGGCATAACAACTACAGTAACTGTCTTTGTTATAGAAAGCTTTTTAAATTGTATAATAGAACAGAATCCCTTATAGAAGAGATGCCAAGCACTCTTACAGTCTGTCAGGATATTCAGGCTCTGCAGACCTTTATCTACTCCTTTTGAGCTAGGGTGAAGTCCTGCAACTCAGCAACATGTAAAGCAGCTGTACTCCAAAACATAAAACAATGGCTGAAGTAATTGAGTCAATGAATTTTCAATATTTGCAGGAATTAACAATATTCAAAAGAGCATGCTTTCTTACATTCATTACAGCCAAAAATAGGACCTGTCGTTCAAGGTACATTGTTCTGTAAAGACATTTATTATTTTAGTTTTGGCTTTTTAGTTGAAGCCAGAATAAAGGTTTCAAACATACTCGCACACACTACCTTTCAGTGTTCCTCTGTAGCAGCGGCTGTCAAACATTTTCCCTTCAAGTAATATATTTGGCCAGGGACAACCAGAATCTTTCATCAGGGCTTACATTACCTAAGGAAATGATGAGTGCATTAATCATTCAAACATAGTTTAAAGAATTTATTAGATGGTAAAAACATATTGCCCCCAATTTTAGCCTACCTGATCTTCAATATGCACATTAGTATATAAAAAAGAAAATGGTAGTTTTGACATACATTTTTAGCCACCCCTACCACTGCTCCAAGTCCTATTATGGACCTTTTCCCAATCCATTTACTTCCAATCAGGTAGTCAAAATCATTTGCTGCTAAAATAGTCTTTGCCCTCTATTCTTCTGAGAATGCTTTCCATTAAATGTTGGTGGGATAAGCTTCCATTTAAACCTAAGGGATTGGCCACTGATATTGGGAATCGGTCCTGGTTTGTATTTGCATTCCAATTCTTCCCACAGAATAACTTGGGTTGAGGTCAGGGATGTGTTTAAGCCAGTCAAGTTCTTCCGCTCCAAAAGTCCAAAGTGCCCAACATCAGTACCCAACCTCCTAGGTATCAATGGCAACAAATGCCATCCAAGAATGTTCAAATATCTAGTGAAGGGGCTTCTCAGTAGAGTAGACAGTTTTAGCAAAGCTGAAAGATAAAAATGACCACAACAAAAATTAAATTCCTCTAGCAATTGTTACTAATATACAGAGGAATGAAATTAAACTAATAAAAACTATAATCAACACTTACAGAAGTAAAATTAATCCACTATTCACATCACTATATGTAGACCCTATAAAATTTAAGGTCATCTAGAAGCTGTATTTTAGGATAAATTAAATTATGCTGTATTCATCTCATAGTCACATAATAAAGCACCACTGAATAATTCTGAAAGATTGTACAGATCTGAGGACTGATGATGCCCATTCAAAATCTCTTTTTACTTCAGTACATTCTAATTGAGCAATTTGTCACAATTGACAAATGCTTATACAATATGCCCATTTTAAAAATGGTATATAATGATTGTGATAAATTGAGTGGTTTGTTCACACCAAGCCATAAACAAACAAAAAAAGACAAAATATAGATCATCATATTTCTTCCAACGATTAAAAAGGATAATTTTTCAATGATCCTTTTTTATGAAACTATAATGATAATTAACATGCGTACAGATAATTATCAATTTTATTTTCTGCTGGAACAGAAAATTATTGTCCAAACACCTCCTCCCGGCATGCTTTTGGTATTAGCGATTTGGATGGGTGTGAGTGCTCAGCACTGCTAATAAGCAGCGCTGGGCAATACCATGTCACTGCACATAATGTTGTTCAACTTCTCAAAGCAGCCATAGACATTCTAAGGAACTAACATGGTGACGTCATCATAGACTGTAAGTGATGTCACTCCACCGCATATTCATCCAGAAAGCACTAGGAGATTGGGAGAGACCAGTTCCGCACACTTTCCAGGTATCCAGGTGGGTTACCCACGGACTACCTGCATGGTGAAACAATCACAGATTTTCAACACAGTACCCGTCCGCTTTGCGGTTTTTCGTGGGTACCTGACCCTGTGTAGGACTTTATCCTGTGTCTTTTCTCCTTTTTCAGCTTTGAATGGCTGCCCCCATGGCTACACTACAGCTTGTTTATATAAACTATAGTTTTTTTTATGAAGCAAGCACACCAGTTGTACCAGTGCAGCACAACAGTATATTATATTTTTATGACTTTAATTTTTTGCTGTTACTTTAAGTTCCAGGCACATAACTCATCTACCACCTTCCCCAAGTTCAGGCCCTTGTTTCCCCCAACTCAGCAGCTCTTACATCATCACTGATAGCACTAAAACATGAATGTGCACTCTGCAAATGTAAATATGCAACTAAGTGTGAGGGAGGTGATGTAGTTGGCCAGGTTGCCTAGGGTGCCCAATCACCTTGACCTGGCACTTCTTAAATTTAAAAAAACAGTCCTATTCTTGTTTTTCCAATTGACTGTTTCAAAAAGCACAAAAAGATTTATTGTTGTTTTTCAAATTAACTGTTGGGGATTGAGTAATTCAATCTTCTTCTCTGACTCAGGGATGTCTTGTAATTTTCAGCAAGCCACATTGAGGAATATAGCAAAAAGTTATAGTAACCCATTACAACTTGCTGTATTTATCAACTGATTGTAGATTTCAGTTCAATTAAAATACTGCGTGCAGCAATGGAATGTTCTTTGCACAGTATGTTATTTTCCTGTAAGATGCAGGACTGTTTTTCTTTAATTCTGTATAAGAATATTTCATTCAACATATTGAGGGTTTGAGGAACATTAACCAAAAGAAACTGACAGTAGAATCATAAGTATTACTTTACAGTTCAAATTGTTTCTTGTTTTAAATAATAAATCTTTCAAAGGTTTTTTTAGTTTTGATTCTTGGTTCTATGGATGGAGATATGTTTGATAAAGAAATATAAATCATTCTGACAGCCCATTTTAATATCTGTTTTACTTATAAATCCCTTTTTTTCTGGAGGCTGAATATTCTGATATTTCATCTAACATCATCATAAGAAAAGATAAAGTGAACATGAATATTAACATGTTATAAACAGTAAAACAAATGAAATTGGTGATGGTAAAGATACAGCTACCACCATAGGAATGGTTACAGAGAAATGGAATAAAAAGAGAGAGCTGAAGTCCACAGAATAAGTGATATCATGATTTGTTAACTCCTTAGTTATATTCCAAAAACAAATTTTGAAGTTAAAAAAAGACATTTATTAATCAAACATTAAAAAGGCATACAGACCAATTTGTTGTTCTGCCTAGGCAACGCCTAACAAACTGGTCTGTATGCCTTTTTAATGTTTGATTAATAAATATGTTTTTTTAACTTCAAAACTTGTTTTTGGAATATACCTAAACTGGGGGCTATATTCCATTTAAACATGGCCCATTAGACTGGCTGTAATTGATTGCAGCATGTTGGCATCATTATAACTATGAATATCATGATTTGTGCTTTTGTTTTTAAAATAACCTTGTTTCAGTGCATTAAAGGAACAGTAACATCAAATAATGAAAGTGTTTTTAAGTAGTTAAAATATAATGTACTGTTGCCCTGCACTGGTAAAACACCACTATAATGGACTGCTGTGTAGCCATGGGTGCAGCCATTCAAGGTGGAAAAAGGGGAAAATGCACAGGATACAAATCAGATAACAGATAAGCTCTGCAGTATGCAATGGGATATAAATAATAATTTGCTAAGACTGTTTATGTCAACTGACCATCTGAAAGTATAGCGAAATGTTAGAGTAGATGCAAATGTCCTTTTTCCATCTATTCTTATAATCTTCAAAACATGTTCTTAAATTATCTGATTATATGCCAAATTTATTACTTAATTATATAACCATAAATACTAATCAGAGTATGTTCAATCACAAACTTAGTCTATATAAATTGGTAGAGGAATTCTCTATATAACTTTTGATTGTAACCTTTAATTGTCATGTATGTATAATTTAATATTGAAATGTTTTAAATACAAATTGTAAATGCATTTAATAAACATAATTTTTAATGCAATTTAGGAAAGTTTTAAAAAACAACTTTTGAAATTTTTTTCAGTTCTTAGTTAGATTTCATTGAGAAAAGAACCATTTATTGTGTATGTATTGTCTTTGATAATGGAAGTGGAAAGCACTAGAAACAAGTTACAGCCAATTAAAACATTAGGGGGCATGTTTAGTAAGATTGGAGATAAATATCTGTAGAGATTTCTGGAGATGTTGCCCATAGCAACCAATCAGCAATTAGATTTAAACAGCCACCTATAAGTTAGCAAAGATCTGATTGGTTGCTATGGGCAATATCTCCAGAAATTTCTCCAGATATTTATCTCCAATCTTAGTAAACATACCCCTAGGTTATTAAAAAGGCCAGATTACCCTGTAGTCCTGAGAATTTCTTTAGCCTCAATAACTTTTATTATTCAACAAAGTAAGCTTTACATATAAAAGTAATCACATACTCATCCATATAAAGGATGGCATTACCAAATTATAAAACTTGAATATGTTCTTTTTATAATGACAAAACACAGGCTCAGCAGCAATCCAAAAATGACATTACGATGGGGAGGCAAATTTACCAAAATTTTAATTTGCGTTGTTTTATATTTTTTTTAACCTCTACTCACATTTTAAAAAAGCACACATCAATCCATATTGGTGGCAAAACAGTCCTATTGGCTTTATTTAATATTTGAATAACTTTTAACAGACATGAAACACACTCTTTAATCACAAACTCTAAAATCACGAATGTCATTTATTATAAAGATCCCAACATAAAAAGTGTGCATAAAAAAATATGAAAACCTAATTGCTCAAAAGTTGTCCAATAAGATCAGTGTAGCTCCCATCGACTTCTATGGGACCTCGAAAACTTGGGTTTTCACAGTTTTTACACTTAAGGGATTATGTCATGATTTTTATGATGTATTTTTTATTTCTAAATGACGCTGTTTACACTGCAAATAATTCACTCTACAATATGAAATTTCATTCCTAAACCAGCAAGTGTATTTTTTTTTAACTTGTAATATTGGTGTGTAGGCAGCCATCTCAGGCCATTTTGCCTTATCATGTGCTTTCAGAAAGAGCCAGCACTATAGGATGGAACTGCTTTCTGGCAGGATGTTGTTTCTTGTACTCAAACTGAATGTGACGCAGTGGGACTTGTTTTTTACTAAGTGCTGTTCTACCAGGGAGCTGTTATCTTGTGTTAGGGAGCTTTTTTCTAGTCACCTTCCTATTTTTCTGTTGTTAGGCTGCTGGGGTTTGGGGGAGGGAATAGGATGATTTCTTTCTAACTTGCAGTACAACAGTAAATATTGACTGAAGTTTATCAGAGCACAAGTCACATGACTTGGAGCAGCTGGGAAACTGACAATATCTCTAGCCCATATAAAATTTCAAAATTAAATAAAAAAAATCTGCTCTTTTGAGAAATGGTTTTCTGTGCAGGATTCTGCTGGAGCAGCACTATTAAAGGATGTTTTTTGAAAGAAAAAAATTCCCATGGCAATATCCCTTTAGGGAGTTATTTACTAAAGACTGATTTTTTTTCTACTCGGACTTGTAATGTGGAAAACACCATTTTTTTGGAGATTCTGATATGATTTATTAAACCCTGATGGTGTTAAAAGTCCAGATAAAAAAGTACTGCATCTCAAGCCTTTCAAAGTCATGCACCAAATGTTTTTGTGAAAAAAATATATTTATTTTTAGAGTTTGGTAAATAAGCCCTTAATACATTTCTAATTTTAGAAAATTTAGAGCTTTTTAGAAATATCAGATAAATAAAAGTTTTTTGAGATTCATGGAAAAAATCTTAATTTAATTGTTAGCAATGTATGGTGATCCAAATTACGGAAAGATTTCTTATCTGGAAAACCCCAGGTCCCAAGCATTCCAAATAATAGATCTTATATCCAGACCTCAAATTAAAATGTTTGCTTAAATAAAATATCTGCCAATACAAAATCATGTTACAGTACAACAGAGAATGAGTGTCTGGATTATTGTATTTTGAATTTGGATATGGTACTTGCAGATCTTTTGTGATTAAAGTTTCTTCAAAGGTTAATTCAGCTATATACAGTACAACTACATGATATTACATGATTATCAGTCTATACAGGAGGAGGTTTAAAAAAAGTTTCACTGTTAATACCTGGCCTAATTCTTGAACACTAGACAACCATATAACAATCCCTGCATAAAAGGAGTTTTGCCTTTTTTCCCTGTGTAACAGTGCTATATCTGTGAACATATAATAAAAATATCATATAAAGGCTATAGCCCCATAAATACAAAATAATACATACATAAAATATTAGTTAAAAGTGTGGAGTGAGTGTATTCTGTAACCATGTGTTTATTTTTAAACATCTCTTGAATATCTAATAGAACTTTCAGTGCACAGTATTTCTTACATTTCTGCAATTAGAAAAAAAGTAGAAAATCAGCGTTTGCTCAAACTCTCCATCTGTTCATAACATTAATTCCTAAGGCATGTGAACATGTGCAATTTGAAGATTTCATTCTGTAATGTATTTCAATCTATGCACATTTGTTTAAAGAGCTATTATCACAGTCAAATGCAGATTCCCTCTAAGAATCCATCCATCCATATCTATACATAATGCTCACTTGGTTACATTATTATAACTATTTTTATAATTGTAAATAATTTCTGGTGTATTTTTAATATGATACATTTTCTTTTATTTAGTATTTTTTGTGACCTAAATTTTTCATGTTTAATGTTCCATTAAACACCACTGACCAAATGGGGGTTTTGTGTAATTAATGGATAAGAGATTTCTGCAGATGCCAGAGCCAGTGCTCAACATACAGAAATGGAATACCAGGACCTTTAGAAACACTTTTACCTACACAGATGGAAAAGACTAAATGGTCCGACATCTCTTATCAGCAAGTGCAACTACTATCTACCAGAGTCAAAAATAGTTACAACTGAGGGGTGAAAAGAAGGGTGTGCACCATGGGTTTTTTTTTTATCTCAACACTATGTTTCCAAAAAATCCCTTCACTGTGTAAATGTACCATATGACTATGACTATGAAGATTCTCATTCATCCTGGTCATGGTATATCTAACACTGGTAACTCTAAACAACTGGACTTGCTGATAATCTTGCTGATGACCATCCAAGCAGCGTCTTCAGTTCAACTGGTGTAGGGGAGTTCTCGGCATATAGATTATTCCAACAATCCAATCACAACGGCACATTGTAACTCTTCAGAGAGGTGACATCTGAAATTCACAGAGGTGTTGATTCTGTGTAGTTACTATGATAGGATTGTCAATGTGTCATGCAACTCCTATACACAGGTGTTAGTTGTGAGAGTTGCATGAATGGATGTGTGAAGAGTTCCGAAACCACCGGGGTACATATGTTAGAACAGCATTGTATGTAGCAGACAGGTGGTGTTGAAGGCCTCCACCTCTGTTCATGGATGGTTTCTCCACCTTAACAAAAATCGCCTCTTTCACACCTCTGTTCAGGGATGGTTTCTTCACCTTAACATAAATTGCCTCTTTTACACCTCAGAGAAACCATCCCTGAACAGAGGTGGGGGCCTTCGACACCATGAGGGTGAGGTGTGAGTGCTTTTACCAAAATGTATGGGTATGCACACTCAAATAATAACAACAATCCAGGGGGTGTATATAAAAAAATAATTTACTTGATATATTCAGAACTGCAGAACAGCCTCACTGCATGAACAATACATCTTACAAAAAGTATACAGCAATTTAAAGGAAAACTATACCCCGAAAATGAATTTTTGAGCAACAGATAGTTTAAATCAAATCAAGTGACATATTAAAGAATCTTACATACCTAGTATATATATTTAAGTAACTATTGCCCTTCTACATCTCTTGCGTTGAACCCCCATTTCATGATGGTCTGTGTGCTGCCTCAGAGATCACCTGACCAGAAATATTTAAACTCTAACTGTAACAGGAAGAAGTGTTGAAGCAAAAGACACAACTCTGTCTGTTAATTGGCTCATGTGACCTAACTTTATAGTTTGTTTGGTATGTTTGTGTGCACTGTTGGATCCTAGGATCCCAGGAGGCTGTCCTTATTTTTTAAAATGGCTATTTTCTATTTATGGTTACCCAATGGCACATGCTACTAAAAAAGTATATTATTATGAAAATGGTTTATTTACATAAAGCAGGGTTTTACATATGAGGTGTTTAAGGCAATAACTGTTTATAGAGACCTACATTGTTCGGGGGGTAAAGTTTTCCTTTAAGTAAAGGTATACATACCCCCAAAGGAAAAGGAATACAGGCAAAAAATGTCAACCTACAGGCAGCGGATACACAAGCCAATAGTGAGAATGCCCTAACGTTTCAGCGCTATGGCCTTTGTCAAGTAAAGCATTTGTTATTATTTGAGTGTGCATACCCATACGTTTTGGTAATATTGTTTGGGTTCTTTAGTGGGTACACCCCTGGGTTTTTGCACCTCTTTGTATCTATTACAAACACACTATTGTGAGTAATATTTTGTGAGATTAGGAGTGCCCTACATTCACTTGTATTTTTGTCAAAGTGCACAGGGGGTACTTTATTTATTAAAATACACAAGTTTTAGTGAGTCATGTATATATATATATATATATATATATATATATATATATATATATATATATATATATATACGCACATACACAATATACAATGCTGAATGCCGGCACAACTCATCTGTTGGTGTAATGTACCTGGGTGCAACAAGCATAACAAGTTAGTTAAAGAGTGGAAGGAGGCTTGTACTCACAGATATATTTATATATATATACATATATATATATATTTTTTTTTTTTAAAGCAGCTCAACATAGAACATAGAACCACAGCTATAGTTACAATCCAAGGTTTTTGTTCCAGGCCTTGATTTTCTCTAAACTTACCTACACTCATCACAGGTAAATTAACATATATTCTTTTTTATGCTTATTGTTTCTGTTTATGAAATCTCTTGTGGCTGAGTGTAATGGCAATGGAGGTAGCATAATCATAATGAAAAGGAAATGCAGTATAATATCCATCAAAACTGAATTTTTCCAGTTGCATTTTAATGAAACAACATGTCCTCTTTCATCTCCCATATTTCACTGTTAAGATGTTTTCACCAGCAAAAACACCTGCTTTATTATTTAGGTTTAAATGAACATTGATGTAAAAACAGTTGCCTGAGTTCTAACTCTTCAGAAGTTTTGCTGAAGTATATTTTGAGATGGACTGATCTGTATTAAGAGTTCATTGTAGAACTGAATTGAATAAAAGACTGCATGTTTTACTCATTTACTTGTGTATTGATTTTAAAAACTCACACTTATTTACAGTTATCCCAGTTTCATTAGTTTCATATAATGTTGCCATAACATTTTCTTTCTGTACTAATGTGGTGCTCTTTCTTGTTGCAGCTTGAAAAAAGAGTCTTACCTGCAGTTCCGGGAAGCGCGTCCTCTTGTGCCAGCGTTGCTCCCACAATGGCGTCGGCTACGTGGGTAGCGGCGCCAGACGATGACATCATTGCGTTGCGACTGATACAATGATGTCACAACGCTGTTTTGGCACAAAATTCAAATATTTAAAGGCGCACAGGACGCCAGAATGGCCCCCAATTATAGAACTTTGTTTCTACGTTCCTGGGTGCTCAATATTATTGTTATTAAATTATTATTATTTCTGACCCCTGCCTGGACTTTGTTATTGCATATTGCTGCCTGCCTATTGAACTTTGCCTGGACTTTGACCACGAATATTGCCTGATCCTTGCCTGTACCTTATTCTGAACTTTAACCCCTAAACTTCCTCCTTGGTCCATACTACTCTCCCTTGGGAGCCGATAGGCCCCACTGACATTATAATTGGGCCATGGACCCCACTGAGGAAGCTACAGAAGACCTCGGGTGAGCGCTATGCGGACTGGCTGATCGTATGGAGAACTACGAAGTGCAGCAGTCTAGTTTTGGCTTAGCTTAGGTCATTTTGGACAAGTTGTCAGTATCTCCTCCAGCCTTTTCAACCTCTTCGACTCGACCTCAAGAGTCTTCTAGCCACGTATCCCAGCACCTCCTCTCTATAGTTGCGATCCTCAAGCTTGAGAATTCTTGAATCAGTGCAAAATTCAATTCACACTGCTCCCCAGCAATTTACTTCTGTTCGTGCCAAAGTGGGATACATCATTACCTGTCTGTCTGGAAAAGCTCTTGAGTGGGCATCTCCGCTGTGGGAGAAGAAGTATCCGCTTATTGACAATGCTAATGCCTTCATTCTGGAATTGCGGACCAAATTTGATGCCCAGTTGGGCCACATCTGCCTCCTCTCGGTTAATGCAGGTTCATCAAGGGACTCGGACGGTGGCTGATTATGCCAAAGAGTTCCGTACATTGATTGCTGAGACAGGTTGGAACAACGAAGCCTACCATGCTGCTTTCTACAATGGCACTCTATCCGCCTGAAGGAAGATCTTGTCTCCCGTGAGCTACCTACTCGTTGGGAAGATCTCGTCACTTTGGCCATTAAAGTGGACACTCGTCTAAGAGAGCACCAAGCAGATAAGGACCGTGCCAAGAATTTCCAACCTTCTTCAGTTCCTCGTTTCCAAAGATCCTCGTTTCCTAGTGCACCTCCTGCCACAATATCTTCTTCTCCCAATCCTCCAATTATCCCTGCTGATGAACCTATGCAGTTAGGCTGGATCCCACTCTCTGTACAAGAGAAATTGAGGAGACGCCCGGAAGGCCTTTGCCTTTATTGTGGGGAAAAGAATCATTTTGTCAAAGACTGCCCTGTGATGCCTAAAGAACCTTACCCCCAGAGTAATCTTGAGATATCTCAAGTGGCTAATGTCACTCCTAGACTCTAAGCAAACACTCACTAATTCCTTCTCCCTCTACAGATCCGGCCCCCCCATAAGACTGTCCAAGTATCAGCCTTTCTGGATTTTGGGGCTGCCGGTAATTTCATGGACATTGCTTTTGCTAAAGAAAATGGGATTTCCCTATTCTCTATGCCCTCACCTCTATGGCATTTGCTATTGATGACAAGCCATTAGCTTCAGCCTTCATCTTTCAAACTACGGGTGAGTTAACCCTTAAGATCAGGACTTCACACTGAGAAATTACCCTTCCACATTATTTCTTGTCCCTCATCTCCTGTCATCTTGGGGTTACCCTGGTTACGTCTACATAACCCTTCCATTGATTGGTCCACTGGTTAAGTCTTCCATTGGAGTTCAATATTGTCAACGGCATTGTCTTCATGCTATCCCTATCCACCAGAACTCTACCTCTTTGACTGAAGAAAATCCCTTCCCGCAGTTCACTGTGGTGGAGCATCTTCCTGAGGAACAAGTTTCATCATCTCCTCCTTCTAGAGTCATTGCTTCATTGTCGCTCCACCTCTCCACCTCTTAAACTATTCTTGTCTGCAAAATCATGAGGCCATGTCCCCAGCTGGTTGCTACCCCAGGACCAGCCAACCCTCAGCAACTGGGTCTTCAGCGGTCTCCACTGCCTTCAGCTCCTGAGGGGCTTCCACTGCCTATGGCTCCTGAGGGGCTTCTCCAGCAGTCTTCGAGACCTTCAGTTCCAGAGGGACCTTCCCTGCAGCCTTTGCAGCCAACTGCTCCAGCAGACTTTCCCCAACAGCCTTCGCTGTCTACGGTCCCGAAGGAGTCTTCTCTACTGCACTCGCTGCCTACCTCGTCTATTGTTTTTGTCCCTGCCTGCTACCTTATGTCTGTCTCTTGTTTTGTTAGTTGTCCCATTACCCATTGTTCCAGGTTTCCCCAAAGTCCCAGTCTTGGTTGTCCTGAGGCACCCGTGAGGTGGGGGGTACTGTCAGGATTGCGCCACCCGGAGTCTTACTTGCAGCTCCGGGCGGCACATCCTCTTCTGCCGGCATCGTTCCCACAATGGAGGCACCCATGGCCACCACATGGGTAGCGGCGCCTGACGATGACGCGATGATGTCATGGCTCCGTTTTGGCACCAAATTCAAATATTTGGATGGCGGAATGGCGTCCAATTATAGGACTCTGTTTCTATGTTCCTGGGTGCTCAATATTAGATTTCTGACCCCTGCCTGAACTGTGCTATTGCATATTGCTACCTGCCTATTGAACTTTGCCTGGACTATGACCACGAATATTGCCTGATCCTTGCCTGAACCTTGTTCTGGACTTTAATCAGAACAAGGCCGATAGGCCCCACTGGCTGAAAGTGAGACAAAATGCACAGAGGCGTTGAAGTGTCAATAATCTTTGTCCATTGAGCTCAATTGTCTGCAAATGGAGCTCGAGAATCTTTCAAGAAACAAAAACATGGTAACCAGCACTTACCCACTTACTTACTGTGTAATATATTGTGTGATGACATGCAAGATTTTCTTACCAGGTATAGCTGGCTTTTAGCCTTGATATGGTTGTTTAGCTACAATGGCTATCATTCTCTTAAAGGCATGATGAAAGATAATGCTGTTAAAAACATTTGGAGGTCACTGAAATGGGGAGTATGAAAATTAAGACAACTGAGGAAAATAATTATCTTTCTGTTTGTGTTAAACAGAATCAAAGTGAATTGAAAATGTATAGGTTCTTGATACTGTAATATATAATAAAATGTAGGTTAAATTTTTCTATTCAAAATCAGATTTAATGTTTTTATATGCTGTGTCACTGATTTCTCAGTCAGCACGCTCACCTCCAATATCTTTCATCTGGTGCCAATCCAACGGTTTCCCACCTTGTTCCGTTCAATCCATAGAATGTAATAACTGGCGGCACCAATCAATGGGATTTTCTCATAAAATGCCTTTATTAGGACATATGGGCTCTGACCCCAAACACACGGCAACGTTTCAGACCTCGCACGGTCTTTTTTCAAGCTTGAAAAAAAAACGTGCGAGGTCTGAAACGTTGCCGTGTGTTTGGGGTCAGAGCCCATATGTCCTAATAAAGGCATTTTATGAGAAAATCCCATTGAGTGGTGCCGCCAGTTATTACATTTATATGCTGTGTCCCCTGAGAAAATATCTGCTTATCCTAAAACATGTGGATTTTCTTAACAAAATAATTTGTCCAGAAAGCTCAGAATTAATGAGAAGAAATCATTTCCATTTTCTTTGTAATAATAAAACAGTACCTTGTACCTGATTCAAATTAAGATAGAATTAATCATTATTTGAAGCAGAAACAGTCTATTGGGTTTATTTCATGTTTACATGATTTTCTAGTAGACTTAAGGTAGGAAGAACCAACTTATGGAAAGATCCAAAATCTGGAATACCCCAGGTCCTGAGCATTCTATATAACAGGTCCCATACCTTTATATACAGTACAGTATGATAACAAAATCAAACGGTAATCCTGTACCACTGCCCCATCTTCATAATTGTAGTGCCACTTAACTTTCCACCCTTATTACTGATGCTTCTGAAATATGTAGTACTTCTGTATAGGTTCTCAGCAACAACTGTTTTGAAAAAGTGTGTATTTGCAGCAAGGTTGGCAAATTATATCTTCAATCACTGTAGCCTATAAAATAAGCACCATTGAGTGGGATACATTTTAGGAGAATTCAGGTATTTGTGTTCTATATGATTGTTTCAGTTGGTAGCACTGCTGCCTTGCAGCATTGGAGACCTGATTTTGATTCCAGGTTGTGCTTGCCCTTGTGGGTTTCCTCTGGGCACATCAGTGTCCTCCTACACTCCAAAACAGACAGTTAATTGGCTCTTGATGAAACAGACACTACTGTGTGTAAATCTTATAGTGACTTAAAGTACATTGTAAGCTTCACTGGGACAGAGACTGATGTATAATATCTGTATATGAGACTCTGTAGTACATTGATTACAACACTTGAGGTATTGTCCATGTTACTGAATTATTTTTACTTTAGTCTTTTTTTAAACTGTTCTTGTCTGCAAAATCATGAGGCCATGTCCCCTTCTAAAATTTGCAAGACCATTATACTAAATTTAGAGGGCCACAGGAGGTAATCAACTAACTTAAGCCAGGAGCATGCTCCCCTAGATACACTTGAAAGTCCAGCTGACGGGTCATTTTGGCATGTCTGAGATATTCTTCAAACGATGTTAAGACAATGCTGTTTCCTGTAGGGATGCACCAAATCCACTATTTTGGATTCGACCGAACCCCTGAAACCTTCAGGAAAGATTCAGAGAAATATCAAACCAAATCCAAATGCTAATTTGCTTATGCAAAAAAGTCATGTGATTTCCCTCCTCACCACTCATTTGCAAATGCAAATTAGGATTCGGTCCGGCCAGGCAGAAGGATTCGGAGGAATCCTGCTGAAAATGGCCAAATCCTAGCTGAATCACGAAATGCATCCTGTATTTGGTGCATCCTAAATCTGTAACCTTGTTAATGGAGGCCCAGCTCAAAGCTGGCATTCAACAGGTATTTAAACAAAAAAAAAGTTTGACAAAAACAGTTTTAAATATACAGTACATTGAAGTGCAAGATAGTGCTAGATAACTTTGAAGAAACTAGGGTGCAAAAAAAGCAAATGTTTTATAATGGAACATTTGTCCTTTAATATCTTCCTTAAAAGATGAAATGAAAGTGAAATGAAAGTACAGTGACTTTTTCAAATTGTCATTCCACCCTGCAAAGAGACAATTTGACACATATGCACTTTATACAATACCATGTAAGTTTCAAGTACTGTCATTTCAGCATTAAGAACTTAAACTCATTTATGATTCCTGTATAAGGATGGTCTCCAAATATACTCAGAGCAGAAGGTTCTTAACATATTTTGTTCTCTTTTCTATGTCTGTCTCCACTGTCAAAGCCATCCTTGACACACAGATTATACAGAAAAGCACATTTTGTTAATACTATAATAAAATAAGTGTCATGTTAATGCAACCTGAATTAAATGGATGTACATTACCTCAAATGAAAAGATCTATGCTATCTTTGCATATTACGAAATTCCATTTGACATGCTAAGGTTATTATGTCAACTCGCTGCATAAATAATGCATAATCATTACAGCCAATAATGTCAAGTACTTTATAAAACAGAGTTTAAGACAGATCCTACATTGTTAGTTCATGTAATGAGATATATGCAAATGGTCATCCCCAGATTTGTTGTTGCTCACATATCATACATGCAATAGAAAGTAAGTCTATTCTAATTGGTTGGCAATTATTGCCAGATAAAAGAATGTTACATTGCTGCAGGTCTTTAGTCCATTTAGTCCAAACCATAATGAAACTTCCCCAAACTTTTAAGGAACTAGACATGCAGATTTAAAAATAAATGATACTTGAAAATGCATTCTACTTGTCATTTTAAGTATAAAAATATTTGTTATTACAAAAAACTAAGAAGTTACTGTTTTGTTATTTCCATTGCTACTTTGCTTTCTTGACTGAAAATGAGATGGAATCTCAACTTAGAACTCAAGTTTTCAAAGTTCCAGGCATAATAGCCTCTTTATTTTTCCGTTTTTATTGTATGTTATGGGAATTGCTTTTTGCAATATTGTGTTGTTGGCAATTCCCTATAATTCTCTAGCTGCACTTGTGAACAGAGTGCTAAAGAGAGATAACTATCTGTAAATAAGCCCCTTCCATCATGAGTTCATTAAAAGGGGGTGTAATTGGGAAGAGCAAATTACTTTACTGCCAGGAATGAGCAAAATTTAAGTATAATTTTTAATTTGCCCTTTTGGTACACAAAATAATCAGGCAGTCAAAATTAATGTTCACCCCAATCCTCTTTTTTCTAATTCATTGATCTAATTTAGAAGAAAGGAGTATACGTGCCCATTTGAATTAGATGAAAAATAATTGAAGGATCTTTACTGAACTTTCCTTGAAATTTACTTTAGTAATCTCTTTCTGTTAATGTTGTATTACCAGGCAGATGAACAGTTATTCCAGCTGCAACGTGAAAAAACTGAACTTTTGAAAAGGATTGATGAGGATCAAGAGGATCTGAATGAACTAATGAAGAAACACAAAGCCCTCATTGCTCAAGTGAGGAAGTACATCTTATAGTAGTTGAACACTCTCAGTCCAATCTAGGAATAACTGTCCAAGTCTTAAGTTGTCCATACATGGCCAGACTTGCTTGTTTGGCAAGCACCAAATGAGCAGATCTGGACCAAATTTGGCCACCCATATGCTGAGCTGAATCAGGCTGATCTGCATTACGTGTTTGGAAAGTGAATATACAGTAGCATTTTCCTTGGGTCAATGTTTTACTTGTTTTGGGTCCTTATTTATTACAAATAAAATTGGTTAGTACACCTTAAATTCCATATCTTTAAACCATTGATTATTGTAACATTGTTTATGACACATGCGTATTTCAGGATAAGTGCTTAAAATTGTATTAAAGGTTTTCAATTGTAAATTATGCACTGTTTTTGAATGCCTTTAGTCTTATTTTTGCTTCCAATCTCAATATTTACTTTCCTTTTTTTTTTAGATTGTTTTATGACGCACATTAATGTATCTGCTTCTTTTACTTGCCCAAATCACATTTGTATGCAGCAAGACCTAAATGCGAATGAAACAGTTGATTACTTACTTACTGACTCCTTTAGTCAAAATATTATTGAAAAGAATGAAAAACAATTGTACATTATCTCAGAATATCACATTCTACATCCAGCTTAGGGGCCTTTTTACTGACTTTCAGATTTCTAGTTGTCTCATAAATGTCTAAGAATCAAAAAAAATATCTTCACGTGAAAGATATTTAATCTTATCTGTTTCTAATCTTATTTAAATGTTTTGTTTTTCATTATTCAGTCTGCAAATGATATCACACAAATTCGGGACCTGCAGAAAAAAGTTGGAATATACTAAAAAGGAGAAGCAGATCCTTCAGGAAAAGCTGACTAAAATAAAATATGTTCCTTAAACTTAAAGCAAATGTTGCTTACTGTAGAGAGGATAAGAAGAACAATTTTTGAATGTAATAACTTATTGTAAATATTATAATATAAGGGGATGCCACTGTTACAGAAGCATCTTTGAGGTCTGAAGACAGTTAGGTGTTTTGTTTCCTGAATTTTTCATGAGAAATTCATGAAACGGTGAAAATTTAGCAAAACGCCATTGGCGTCTCGTTTTTAGATGCAAGCGTCCATTTGAGATGCCGCCGAATTTTCACCAGGCGTTTCGCAAATTTATTTGCCGGCAGCAAATCGCGGTAATTCAACGCAAATTAGTGCCAGGAGGATAAGTTTGCCCATCATTAGTTTTGTTTAAAAGGCTAGATTAGTATTAAGAAGCCTTATAAAATGGTAATGGCATGTTCCTCTAAAAACCTGGAATGTACAGTACCACTCACTTTTACAGGTGTTATTGTTTTTATTTCTTAGCACTTAAACCCCTTTTCCCTGTGTTATTCCACACTGTCAAATACCAACATGTTTTGTTGTGATTCTGACAAGTAACACAAGAATGAATGGCAGTTACCACATCAGTATCCATTGCTGGCCACCAGTACAGTTCTCGCAGTCTTTGTTTTGTATGTACAATTCCTTGATGACTTTCATGTGCAAGTTGTATGAGCTTTTCTGCTAAAGGTCTCTGGTACCAATAAACGGTGAGCTCCGCGGACAACATAGCCATCTACTAAGGACAGTTTGTGTCTAATCCTGTAGTAAGGTTGAAGATCAGGACTGAGTTTCTTCTCAGCATTTGGCCATTTGTTTTGTAAGATGTCCCGTAGTTTTACTTGAATTGGACATGTGAGGCAAGCTTGCTTAAAATCAGCAGCTGTAACTATAGATGATAATATATCAGTCAGTGCTACAATTTCCATGTCCTCATCCAGCGTATCAGAAGATGCAGGTAAAGGTAAACGTGACAAAACATTTTTCAAACCTGGTTTGTATTGCATTTTGTAGTTGAAATTTAATAGCCTTGCTGACCATCTAGCTATACGCATTCCAGCTCTTCCTAGTCCCTTTGTTGTAAGTAGTGTAGTTAAAGGGCTATGATCAGTGCATAAGGTAAATTCTCTACCCCATAGGTAGGTTCTCCATTTTTCTGTTGCCCAAATACACGCTAGAGCTTCTTTTTCAACAGCTGAATACTTACGCTCTGTCTCTGTAAGTGTTCTGGATGCAAATGCAACAGTTTTCTCTGAATGATCAGCATGGATCTGTGTGAGAACTGCACCAATGCCATAGTCTGAAGCATCTGTAGTAACCATTGTGGGTAGTGCAGGATCAAATAAAGCCAGCACTGGACTGTTCACAATTAACTGTTTCACTATGTCAAAGCTATGTTTAGCAGTCTCTGACAAAACCAGACTTGAAGTTCCACGTAGTAGTGCTCGAAGTGGCTCCACAACTGAAGCATAGTTGGGAATAAACTTAGAATACCATGATGTAAGACCTAAGAAAGCTCGTAAGGTCTGGAAATCAGTTGGAGTAGGTGCTTGTGTAACCACGTTGACATGGTCAAGGTCAGGCAGTAATCCATCTTGTGAAATTATGTGACCCAGAAATGACAGCTGAGTTTGTCTGAAGTGGCATTTCGAAAGGTTCAGTTTGAGTCCTGCAGAATCAATGCATTTCAGAACCATTTCCAGGTACTTGTCATGGAGATCCATAGTTGGAGCGTAGACAATTATATCATCCAAGTAGCATTGTACACCAGGTATGTCATGTAGTATAGAAGACATCAGTCTTTGAAAACAACTCGATGCTGAAGCCAGTCCATAAGGTACACGCTTGAACCGAAACAAACCATCATGGGTGATAAATGCAGTGAGGTCTCGGCTTTCTTCATGCAGTAATACTTGATGATAAGCACTCTGAAGATCCAGGGTTTGGTAGAAAAGGTGCAGGCTGCTGCAGAGGTAGAAAAGACATCCTTGTTGCCATTTGTTGTGTTTGGTAGCCGAGGATGAGGAGAGTTATAACAATGCTTTATTAGCAGCCATTACATAACAGCAGTAAGTCTACTTTCACTTTCAAGTTGTACAGAAAGTCCTATGTATGCACAGTGCCACCTGCAGGCCATTTGTATAAACACCACAGACATGACAAGCAGACTCCTCAATTGACCCTTCCCCTTCAGCAAGCCCATTGAACCCCATTGTTACATACTGTAATGAAACACCAGGAGCCAGAAAATGGTGAAAATGACCACAGCATTTTTCACATTTTATCAAATAAATAGGACCATGCCAGCCTCACCAAAGTCAATATTCGAAGCCAGATTTCCATAAGAGATCGCTACTATGCCACTCCTCAATAGAGATCAGCACTATGTCATTATATCCACCACTGAGTATTAGGCTGTCTCTACCTACAGAGAGGATGGTCCCAACTCTGCTAACAGCAGGAACTGCATTTCGCACCATTGGAGAAGTCCAGCAGCCCTGCTGTCAGTCTGGGATCTGCAATGTGTCGATGATAGGAAATCCAAGCAAGCTGTCACCTAGCACAAGCAGTAGTAGCGTCAGTATCAATCAACCCACTATGCAGTCACAGGAGAGAACCTCCTTTCTCCCTCTTCTAAATTTACCTATGCAGTACTCTGGCAAGGTCCTACCGCTGCTGTGACAAACAAAATTTAAAATACATTGTCATATGTCCACTGTTTTGGTATAGAGGAAGGCAAAAAACCCAGTCTGAAGCCATTGCCAATTCCTTCCTGACCCCAATGGCGATCAGAAACATTCCCTGGATCAAGGATTTGACATTCATTTAACAACACCACAATATAACCGTACATGCAGGAATACATCCACATTTGCTTATTAATAGATAATATGAGAACATAAAGAGAAACTCCTGGCATTTCACAAAACATGCAAAAAGTGGAGGATATGTGGGATGTTTCTACCTGCTCAGAAGATAAGGAAGTGAACTGCTTCCTTACCTCACATCGCTGTCTTTCTCCGCCCCCAGCTTGGCTTTTCCCTGCCTTAACTCATTCCTACTCACAGCTACATCTGCCAATCTTTAAATATAAACCAGTGTAATGTGGCTGCTGGTAATTCCGATCCCTTGTCATGCAGCTCCTGTGTTTATAGCTCCAGGGCTTTCCTTTCTCTGGGATGACACATTGATTGCATGGCAGTTTATTTGGAAAATGTATGTGATTCACACTTAGCCTGGCTAGCAACAAATATGGGCTGCGGGGCTTAATCCCTTGCAGTAAATCTCCAGATGATGGATAGAATGACACCAAATATTTGCAGAATCTTTCCAATGTATGTGGCTTTTAGTATTAAAACAGCTGGAAGAAAAAAGCTGAATTTTTTTTCTAGGTGACTTGTCTGTTATAAGGTGACTTGTCTGTTATAAGGTGACTTGTCTGTTATAAGCTAGCTCAGGGTTTGAATGTAAATATGTTGTAACTCTCTCTGTCATTAAATGTATTGCTGGCAAATAATGGCAAGGATTATGCACTAAGTAATGACTTCAAATTCATTTGTTAGAGGAAAAACAAGGCATAAATCAAGTTGTCAGTACTCAAATAAAACTAATCATTTGTTGATCACCGACTGACCCCCTGATACTATAATGTGACACTATCCAATTGTAGAACTCTTTAAAACACCAGCAATACGCCAATTTAGCATTGATTCACAGAAATGCCTGTTATAGAATGATATTGATACGCCAGCAAAAGACTGTTGTCAAGTGTACTAAAAATTCTCTTAAGAATCCATGAATCTGTACTGGATCTTTTACTTCACAAAGTAGCAAGAGCAGCATTGTTTCACGAGCAAGATCAATGATAAGTGTATCACATTATAAGACACTATTATATGACACTCTTTACTAGATTTGCTTTCCTCTAGACTGAACAAGAACAATCACTTTGTTAAAAAGTCAGGACTATCTTTTAATCCTGAGTCTATATGCTGTATTTGTATTCCAGAAGATTGCCTCTGGCTCATAACCCTACATTTCAGGCAATTGTCCCAGTGGACTCTTATACATTCTGTGGATAGTGAATAAGGGGTTTCCAAATCCACATTTATGCTTTAAAAGTAGCCCTGAAGTGCTTCAGCCCAGCAGAGATTTCTGGAGTTCCATCCATTTGCAGTTAGTTTGTGTATACAGGACTCTTTTGTGCACCATAGAAAGGAATAAGCTTCCCCGCTGATGAAAGAATAGTAGGGTTTAATACAAGTGGTTCTGCCCTTCCTGCCATTTATCTGATTTCTACTTCACTGTAGAGGATGTTTTTGTAGTAATCAGAGTAACCTGTAATTTTCATCAATGGCCCCTGGAATAAGGTGGTGGATGCAGAATAGCAAATAATGGACACTCTGCCTTTCAGTCTAACTCTAATTCACACAGCATTATTAGAGAGAAAAAGGAACAATCCCAAGGACAGATGTGTAGAAGAAAGCACAAGGCTCCAGGGGCAATCCCGAGGCCCTTCTCATTCCTGCCCGGCACTTAAAATCGTCAGTGAGGGTCAAAGGGGGGCTGCATCACTAGTGCAATGAGCACTATAGCACACTCTGCAATAGCAGAGCTGAAAAAGTCATGTTAAAATTCTGAAAAAAATCAGAATCCTAAATTTTTTCTGATTTTGAGCTTAAAACCTACAATTTTTTTGTGAAAACTCCCGAAATCTACTTTTTTTTTTACCTTTTTTAAACCCAGTGCAACTTCCAATTGTTTTTAATAAAGCCCAAAAGATTGTATTTTCCCAACTAGAAAAATGTGGAGCTTAATAAATAACCCCTTTAAATTGAGATGTTGGACAGATATACTTGGAGGCCTATTTATCAAAAGTCTCAATTTAGTGGTTTTCAGGGTATTTGAAACCATGACTAAACTCACTTTCTCAACAACAAATGTCATGAAATTTATGTAAAAATCCCAACTGAAAAAGCACAAATGAGAAAAAATGCTGAAAAGTCACCAAATGTCCAGTCCTTTGACTTGTCAAAAGCAGCTGAAAACCTCTAAAACTATGAATCAAACAAAGATCTTCCAGTATGTAATATCCACTTACCCTGGTGGTCTAGTGGTGCGGCGGGACGCCCGCCGTGCCGCTCCTCTCCTCTCCCTGTAAGTCTTCCCCCTAGTGCGCGCGCCGCGCGCCACGCGCCTTCCCGGTTTTTATAGGCGAAGGTGTGCTGGCGTCTTTACGTCAGCGCGCAATGGTGCCAAAGTTTAAATATTTAAAGGGGTATTTGGTAAAAACTCATTGCCCGTGATAGGTTTATTCCTGGTGCCTGTACTTGTGCTATTTAGCTTCTGTCTGCTCCTGATTCCTATGTTTGACCCTGCCTGGCCTTTTGATTATCTGTATCCCGACCCGAGCCTGTTGTTTGACTACTGATTCTGCCTAATCCTACCTGATTGATCACCCAGTTTGACCCATTGCCTGCCTGACGTCTCTTCGCTATCTGCCTGCCTCGACCCAGCCTGTTTGACCACGAACTTGCCTACTCCTATCTGTACCGTGACCATCGGCCTTAAAGACTTTATCTACAGTCGTGCCCCATTGCTAGCCAGAACTCCTGCTCTGCACCTCTCGTATAAGTCCAGGTGGCATCTGAGTAGCTGAGGGCTCCTCCCGAAGCCAAAGGCAGTCACACTACTGGTGAAGCACGAGCCGAGACCAGGGTGCTTGGCACTTGTTCTGGTATTGGGTGCCAACCGTGACACAGTAGTTAAAGGGACATCTGCCATTGAGCATTACATGTTTTCAACAGGTTTTCACTGGAGTATTTTGGTATATGGAGTTGTCGCAGTTTTGTCACATAAATCCAGAAAAAGCCTGCAGGGAGGCCGTAAGCAGTATATAGTCTCTAGTAGCAGAAATCATATTTATGTTTCAACAGTAAAAGCATATTTCGGTAATTTTTATACAAACTCATAACACTATGAAAATTTGTGAAAGTCAGGTGCTTAATCCTGACAGTGTTCTAATGGTGGACAAAAATTTTTTAATTTGTTTACAGTGGACACCTGATGATTATGTGATAAATCATTATGGTGATGTTCTTGCAAACATGTTATTCATCAGCCCTGGCACCTACATTTAAAACAGACGGCATGTTTCAGCCATGATAGCACAAGGAGCCTTCAAGATAAGTTATTATGTTATTTTGTATTTGGTTCATTTAGAAGCAACTATGGACAATTTTTACTTGTTCAGTTATAGGGGTGTAGTTTGTGTATTGAATACTGTATATGTTTAAAAAAATGTTGGGCTCCCCAGGCAAACCAAATGAATGTTCATGGACTACAGTGCCAATCCATGTAGATGCTTCAATTAAAATATCAAGAGATGGTTTTGTTGTTGACCAGATTTGCTAGTTATCTGTAATGTTTGTTTGCTGCAGGCTATAAATATAGTATATTCAGATAAGCATGCTTAAAGTATGACATTTTGAAGGTAGATCTTGTTTGTCAAAAAGACTCTTTTTTTGCTGCAGGGAGGCCTTCCAGCAAAGAGGTACAGTAAAAAAAATAAATCTATTATCTGGAATGCTGGGGTTTTCCAGATAACGGGTTTTTCCATAATTTATATCAACATACCTTGTCTGCTAAAAAATGTAAAAACTAAATTTGATTGTTTTGCTAACAATATGGATTGATACATTTAAACCTAAACCCCCCAAATAAAAAGCCCCTACCTACTAATCTAGATATTCCCCCTCCCTACTTCCTTCTGCATACCTCATTACCCCTGAAAGTGTCCCTAACATATTGGAACATGCACAGATGTAGAAGACTTCAGGTTCATAGGAACTGTGCATGCAGCAATAGTACTGGATATTGCCAAAGGGAAGGAAGAGGACCAAAGATCTGGAAGATAGCACCCATGAGCTCCACCATGCTTACTTTGCACTGATAGGTGAGCAATATGTTAGGGGCACTCAGGGGTGATGAAGTATGCAGGGAGAGGAGGAGGGGGGCTGTCTGTTAGAAGGTAGGGGATTTTCTTAATTGGGGGGTTTCATTCTCCTTTAAAGTAGTTATGTAACTAACATACAGTACATATACATAAGCAAACAAAAACATTTAGTAGGACTGACTATGGAAAGTGAAAGGCCTAAACAGCTGCAGGCGGCACAGAGCCGTATTGATTATTTGGAACAATCTATGGTGGAGCGGTCAATTGTGAGCCGACAAGAGGCAGTAATTTGTGATTTGGACAGCAAGCTGGCGTTCCAAAGAGCTCAGATTAAAAGGTGTGAGTTAAGTGGAATAATGCGCTTAACTATAAGAATGACACTTGTTGCAGACAGATCATAAAGTTAGTTGTTAAACAGACAACATAATTCAGTCAAGAAAACACATTTGGAAACATTTTAAAGGGACACTATTATGATATGTTACCATATTTTATAACCATATCATATAGTTACCAAAGTACATATACTGTATGATGATACTTTTTTAAAGAGGAATTATGAAAATTGTAAATAAGCTTCATCAATCTGAAACTTCTGTCAGAAACCTGTCTCTATTCATTCTCTCTTCGTACATTAGTCAGGAACCCGATTTTGATTGAAAGTAAGATCAAATATATTCATAGCAGATGAATTAATGCTAATGCAAATTACTGATTCCAGAAAAAAATCTCATAAAACAACTGACACAAATCCTGCATGTAGAGAAGCATGATTTCTGTGAGTTATTTTGAGAAAGTGATTTATAATAAATCTTCTAGGCAAGGAGAGCTCCCTCCAAAGGTTGTATTAGACTTAACTTTCAATCAAAATATGACTCTGACTCCAGCATAAGAGAGAATAAAGAGAGAATGAAGAGAGACAGATGCGGGGTGGAGAATAGTGAAGATTAACTTTTTTTTATGTTATAGAAGGTATTGGAAGGCATATCTTAGCCATATCAGTGTTATAGATGTTACCAAGGTGTTCGGTTTCTGTGAGATGTCCCTCACAGAATTAGAGTTTATCATTTGAGGCTACATTCACTGGTTGTTGCCTCACTGACATGACAGTTGTTAAAGTAGAGATGCTAAAAAAATGTCCTCAGAGTAGTTCTTATTTACTTGCAAAAGATTCAGTTTGAGAGTGCTTCTCACAACATCCAAGACAGTGAAAAGTTATAATGTGCTCTCTAAATGGAGCTAAGTGATTGATTCACAGAGTGGGAGCAGGAACAGTAATCTATAGAAGTGCTATTTTTCTGGTGCAATTTATAAATAAACCAATGGTCATTTACAATGCAGTGGGCAAAGCGCAAAAAAAAAAAAAAGCTGTAATTGGCACCTTTCTCCAGGCCTCTCTGTTCAGTGCAAAGACTTGCAGCTTTCCTCTTGGATAAAGTATTGCTTGTGTTAGGCAGCACTTTTTTCAAGTGGGTAAGACAGGGGGAGGCATGTTGGCAGCCCCATTGCACTACCTAGCACTCTTGCACTTGTGCCCTTTGGAATGAAAAATGGACGCCATTATTATAATCATTAGTGCAGGGCTCCAAATGTTTTAAGGTGCACATGGTATTACTTGCTCATCATGAATACCATGCATGTTAGGGGCAGTGCTGTACTTCAGTCCACAGCCGCCCGAGCCACTGGAAATATAGACACCCATAGTTCCCCTCAAATAAATTTATGGTAGCAGCAGTTTGTGTGACATCACTTGAGTGCACACCAATGACCAGGCAGCCCTTTCCCCCAGCTCCTCCTCCTGATTAAGACTCATGGTATGGCAGATTGGGGGAAGTTACATTTTTATACAGGTTTCCCACCATTTTCTGTCAGGATCAAATACTGT
This sequence comes from Xenopus borealis, assembly GCA_024363595.1. NCBI lineage: Eukaryota > Metazoa > Chordata > Amphibia > Anura > Pipidae > Xenopus > Xenopus borealis. The sequence continues at coordinate 132,211,685 of CM044432.1, forward strand.
GCATGGCAGAGCCAGATGCTTCTAGATAGGGGACAGTGGGTTAAAGGAGATGGTACATTGTGTACTTAAACATGGTAGTAGCAGAGTAGTGTCTCGTTTGGATTGCCCATCAATTACTATGTATAAACAATACTGGTACCTATTAGACTAGTAGCCAACACAACTTGTGTCAGACTTTATTTACTAGCATGATGGGGTTCAGCATCTCCCACTGTGTTATTTTAAAGATCACCATCACACCTTTTTCCATTGAAGGCCTTTGACATGTTGTGCCATGTTGCACTGCTTAAAGGGGTGGTTCACCTTCACGTTAACTTTTAATACATTGTAGAATGGCCATTTCTAAGAAACTTTTCAATTGGATTTTATTATTTATTTTTCTTAGTTATTTAATGATTTGCAATTTTCTTCTGTTTCTTTGCAGCTTTTAAATGGGGGTCACTGACACCATCTAAAAATAAATGTTCTGTAAGGCTACACATGTACAGTATTGTTATTGTTACTTTTTATTCCTCATCTTTCTATTCAGTCCCTCTCCTATTCATATTCCAGTCTCTTATTCAAATTAATGCAGGGTTGCTAGGGGCATTTGTACCCTAGAAACCAAATTGCTGACACTGCAAACTAGAGAGCTGCTGAATAAAAAGCTAAATAACTATAAAACCACAAAAAATAAAAAATGAAAATCAATTGCAAATTGTCTCAGAATATCACTCTCTACATTATACTAAAAGTTAACTCAAAGGTGAACAACCCCTTTAAGCTTTGTTGAAATGAAAATAAAATTTCCTCCATATATATAATGGAAGGGGTTGCTTGATGATTACTACTACTACAAATCACTATTATACATATATATTATATGGCCTTACTTGAACAGGTTTAAATTGAATTGTTTTCTTGAATGAAAAGAAAAGCTTGATTGACTTCCTTGGAATAAATTCCAAGAATATTCAAGAATGAATCTGTCTTTCAGAAATCCCACTCTCTCTCTCTCTAATGTTAATGTGAGTCAGACTTATAACTAATTACAACCTGGATGTCTCATCTGCAGCTGCACAAAGACATTTTCTCCTTCTAATCAGGCATCGAAAGTAAAGATCTGAGCACAGGCATGAGCACACAGGTCCTTGACAGGGTTAGTTAGAGAAAATAAATGATAAGTGGGGACAGACAGTACAACAGTAGGTTTTCAAAAGGAAAATAACAGGATATATGAATCCATTTCATTTAAAGGTGTTTTCTCACATATGTATTGCTGTTCTTATTGTAACTGATATTTTTAATTTGAATTATAAAACTTTTTGGTTGCCTGCTTCAAAATTATGTTAATACATATAAAACAGTGTTAGGAGGTAGAGCTTATGGCATGGTGAACATGCCTTCCCTTGAAAGGATCATTTTAAACACAGGACACATTATTTTGCATTTGTGATGACTCCTCACTTAAATGGTTACTATTATGAAGTTTAAATGGGTTTTTTAATTATTTGTTATAATAATTACCCTAAACATTATGGTGCAAATTCACTAAAGTGCGAAGTGTCTAACGCTAATTTGCCAGCGTGACGTCAATTTGCAACTTCGCCAATTCACTAACAGTGTCCCTGGCGAAAATTGGCTAGCGTAGTTACGTCCCTTTGTCAGTGCGCAACTTCGCCTGGCGTAAGGGTGCAAAGTTGCGCACCGACGAAGGGACGTAACTACACTAATTCACTAAGATGAACATTTTTGTGAACGTTTTATGAAATGCGCTTTGCCTGGCCAAGTAACAGTAGTGCAACTTCGCTACCATTTGCAGCCCTGAGCGCAAATTCACATCTTATTGAATTTGCATAGCGCTGGCGAAAATTCACCTGCCGAAGTGCTGGAAACGTCGCCAAAGCCAACGCTAGCACATTTTCTTGCTTTAGTGAAGGGTACAGAACAACAATGAACAAAATGCATTTGTGTGTGTCATTTGTGGCCTTGGCAGTCGCTTAACACCCCTTCATCTCAAGTACCAAACTTTGTGAATCTATTGGGCAAAGGCTTAGCTCAGTGAATAATGGGTAGTACCTTGTCATAATGATAGATAATTGCTTATGCATACACATAACTGCATGTTTAGAATTCAACACATATAAAAGGAAGCAAGGAGATTTCAATTATTAATTCAGTCTTCAAGGATGAAATATAAGGATGGGAAACATATCAACAGTTTAAAAGTGCAAAAACTTGTCAGGAGTTTAAAGATAAGTGACCTTTGGGATTTCATTCTAAGATAATGGATTGTCTCGAAAAGTGCTACTTTGGTAGAACCTATGTGACAACAGAAAATAGAGGGAGATGGGGAGGAACACAGCCAAGAAACACTTTCTGCTAGATGCTAAAAGTATTTGCAATCCTATTTCTACAATGTTATTAATAAAACATGAAGTATAGAGAACTGTAGGGTCAGAGATATTACACTTCTTACTGATACTTTGAAAGCAAAGATACATTCCAAAATCAAGACTGATGGATGATATGATCGTGAGAGACCTGATAAGGGGAGATAAAATTAATGTAGAATAAAGAAGTGGATTAGCAAGAAAATATATTTTACTGTTACAGAGAAAGATCTCTTACCTGAGCTTAAATGGTTTGAGAAATATATATTTCAATACAAAATCCTCAGCACAGCACTTCCTTGATTTTTAAACATTCCTGGCTGCTTCAGAAACCAAATTATATCCAGGGACTTTGTATGGAAGGAGCAGTGCTGTTTTTTTCTGCTGCAATAAATTGATTGAAAAAGCATTGTTCATAGGTGTCCTTCTTCCATACAAATTCATTTGAGAAAAATATATATCTAGATGTGTTCTATATAACTCAAACCCTGTGTTTTACACATATATGCAATATAGGAGCGAACATCCCCAGATTTTATGTTTTTCCACCATTCATTCAGGCAGATTTTTCCATTTTTTTCCCCAATTTACACCATTTGTGAAACCTAAAATCACTAAGATAGCTCAGTGAACATTTTGTTGTTAAAATATGTTACTTGTGTCTCTGTGATTGCAAACCTAAGCACCCAAAATCTAAATATGTGAATTCTTATTTAACAAAAATATTTCAAGAAAAGTTGGGGTGTGTAAAATGTAAATAAAATAGAACAGGATGATTTGAAAATCATGTAAAGCCTATATTTAATTGCAAATAGTACAGACAACAGATCTAATGTTGAAACAGAAAAGATGCCAGCAACATGTTTCAGAATAGTGGTGACAGGCCAAAAGAAGACTGGAATACAAAAATGACTGGAACCCAGAAAAACTGGAACTCTCAGAGGAAAAGATACAGAGGGATAAATCACTCTGTGAAACACTGTGTAGTAAAATATTGCATCAATATAAGAATGACCTTTCTCACTGCAAAATTGCTAGACAGTTTGGGATTTTATTATCTTCAGTACATAATATCATTAAATGATTCAGAGAATATGGAGAGTTCTCTGTACACAAGGGACCAGGCTGAAAGCCAATATTGCATGGATGTGATCCTTGGGCCTTTAGGCAACACTGCATTAAAAACAGACACAATTCAGTAATGGAAATCAATGCACGGGCTCAGGAGTGCAGGAGGGCTGAGTAGCAATCTTGAGCAGAAGGGCCAGGGATTTTTTGCACGAGTATGTGTGGAGTGTGAGTCTGGGGGGGCAGTAAATACTGTCCTACACCATTTTTTATGGTGACAACTCGAATTGAGGATAAAACCCTTGCAATCCGTGGGCTTACGGTACAAGCTAGTCACAAATTTGTTGTTATCTATTGATATTGTCAGATCCAGAAAATTTACACTCTGTGTACTGAATTCGTTAGTAAAATTTAAATTAAAATCATTTTGATTTATAGTAGTGAGAAACATTTTTAGTGACTGCTCTGGGCCTTTCCAGATAAAAAGGCAATCGTCTATGTAGCGTTTCCATGCTATTAGTCCATTATTTGGATTGAGTAAGGGATTGATATTGTATTTCTCCCAATATCCCATAAATCAGTTCGCATAACTGGGAGCGAATCTAGTTCCCATTGCTGTCCCCTTGATTTGTAGGAAATAATTCCCTTCAAACCAGAAATAATTCTTATCCAAAATAAAATTGATACCTTTAAGTAAAAATTCTTTCTGTTCTGTTTTGATAGTTAGATCATCATCTAAAAAATGACGTATTGCTTCTATTCCCTGATGGTGATCTATGACAGTATACAAGGAGGTCACATCGCACGTTCCTATAATATACCCATCTGAACATTGTGTGTTATTTATAAAATCGATTGTTTGTACGGTATCTTTGAGGTAGGAGGGTAGTTTAGTAACATACTTTTGTAGAAAAAAATCTATATATTCAGATAGATTAGATGTTAAAGATCCACATCCAGATATTATTGGACGGCCCGGTGGGTTGGTCTGATTTTTATGTATTTTTGGTAAGGTGTATATTACCGGAATTTTAGGATGAAGGACATTCAAGTAAGTAAATTCGTTCTTTGATAGGATTCCTGTTGTTCTGGCAGTTTTTAACATTTTGTTTAGATCCTGTTTATATTCAGTGGTGGGATTCTTCTTTAACTGCTTGTATGTGGTTGAATCAGATAATAAGGCGGGCACAGTATGGCACACATGGGGCATAGGACAGGCAGAGCATGTTCCACAGGCAAAGCAGTCGGCCGGCTGTCGATCAGACATTGATGTGGTCCTGTGATCCGACCACCCGTACCTCCTCCATTGTGATCCGATCATTGGGCCATAGGGACCATGATTGGATCAGCCTGATATCGCCCACCTCAAGGTGGGCAGATCGGGGAGAGATCTGCTCATTTTGTGACATTGCCAAACGAGCGGATCTCACCGTGTATGGCCACCTTAAGATGTGCTACAAATAGTAACACCATGCTGGTGCCTCATCGGCAGTTTCAGTCTAGGTCTCAGTATGAACAGTACAAAGCTTTAGGTGTATGAACAATAGAGGTGTTACAAGTGTGAACAATGTAGGGGATTACAGTCTGAATTTAGGGTTTAAACAATACAGGGACCAGTTCATCTCTGTAGTGATACCTTTTAAAGCTTATACATGGTAAGTACACATAGCAGGCATACTTTATGTGGGGGCCAAACAACAGGGCGCGGGGAACCAGTTGGACAGCCCTGCTGTAGATATTACCTTGTTTTGTGACTGTGGATACCATAAAAAGGGGTAGATAATATTTAGTTGGACCACTAAGTTAAAATCCTTTCTTACTGTCTTGCATATAAAAAGGCAGAAACTCAAGGGATGAAAATAGAATTTTGCCAGTTTATAGGTCCCTGGTAAGGCCTCACCTGGAGTATGCAGTGCAGTTTTGGGCTTTTGACCAATCCTTAAAGGAGAACAAAAGGCTAAATTAAGTAAGCTTTATCAGGTTTTTTAAATACACCAGTAAACCCTCAAATAATGCTAAATCCCCTGTCAAAAGAAACACAAAATGTATTTCCTTCTGTTGTTCACAAACTGGCTTCTGTATCAGACTTCCTGTTTTCAGCATAAACCTCCAGGGCAAGGGCTTCAGGATGCTTAGTTTGCTCCTTTCTCTCTCTCCCCCTCTCTCCTCCCCTCCCTGTTGTAATCTGAGCCCAGATCTATGAGTGAGCTGGAAGAGACTCAGGCAGGAAGTTATGTCATACCAAGCTAATATGGCAGCTGCTATCGTAAAGAAACAGAGAGAGTTTCTAGAGCTGTTTACTCGGGTATGGTAAAGCATTCTGCAGAATAAATATAGTGTTATAGCTTGCACTATTGTGGCTTCTTTATTGCCAGTAAACTGCTTTGGAAGCTTTCCTTCTCCTTCAAGAGGGATATAAATGAGTTGAAGAGATGTGCAACTAAACTGGTTAGAGGAATGAAAGATTTAAATTATGAGTGCTGTTTTCACTGAAAAAAAAGATGTTGAGAGCAGACATGATTACACTTTACAAGTATAATAGAGGACAATAATAGACAAATAGCAGGAGACCTTTTTACCCATAAAGAGGATCACCACACCAGAGAAGACGATCACCACACCAGAGGCCACACCTTCAGACTAAAAGTAAGAGATCTTTCATTTGAAGCAGCGAAGGTGGTTCTTCACAGTGTGGGCACTGAGGTTGTAGAATGCACTTCAGGATGTTGTAATGGCTGTTTCTGTTAATGCCTTAAAGAGGGGCTGGAATGATTTCTTTGACAAGCATAATATCCAAGGCTATTGTGATACCAAAATCTATAGTTAGTGTATGAGTATATTTAGTTTGTGTGAGTGTATGGAGAATGAGTGTGTATGTATGGATTCTGGGTTTGGAGGGTTTGCACTTGATAGACATTGGTCTTTTTTCAACCTGATCTAACTATATAACTATGTAAGTATCAGGCAATATAATCTGTACAGTTACACTGAATCCTTCTTTAGGCTGTTATTTTATGTAGGTTGTGATGTGCATACTGTATTATCTGACTGTATCTTCATATTTACACACTCAGGTATTGATTTTATGCTTGAAGGACAGCATGATAAAGATGGGTGAAGAATTGGATAAGGCTTCAGATTCTGAGGCTCGGTAAAAGGAGAATGCCAAATATTATCAGATCCGTATGGAGGAAATGAAAGTAGAGATGAACGAGTTAATACACAGAGAGAGATGGAAGCATGTCAACGAAGGGTTGAGCTGGTAAGAGCACTTAATTTACTTTATGTTTCTTCTACTTAAAGGGGTGGTTCACCTTCAAGTTAACTTTTAGTATATTGTAGAAGGGCCAAGTCTAAGAAACTTTTCAATTGGTCTTCATTATTTATTTTTCATAGTTTTTTAATGATTTGCAATTTTCTTCTGTTTCTTTGCAGCTTTCAAATGGGGGTCACTGACACCATCTAAAAACAAATGCTCTGTAAGGCTACAAATGTATTGTTATTGCTACTTTTTATTACTTATTCTATTCAGTCCATCGCCTATTCATATTCCAGTCTCTTATTCAAATCAATGCAGGGTTGCTACTGTAATTTGTACCCTAGAAACCAAATTGCTGACACTGAAAACTAGAGAGCTGCTGAATAAAAAGCTAAATAACCATAAAACCACAAAAAATTAAAAATGCAAACCAATTGCAAATTGTCTCTAAATGTCACTCTCTGCATTATACTAAAAGTTAACTCAATGGTGAACAACCCCTTTACTCTATTTCTGATATATTATGTACAAATTATCATAGTTCTACTTAAACTGCTGTTAAGGCTTAGAATTAGAGGGATGGTTAATACATAGAATAGGAAATACAATAAATATGTATTAATAAATAATAATTACACAATTATTATCTGGTCACAGAACTGTTGGACTTGGGTGAAGTCTTCAGCCATGTTGTGTGAGCACAGGACTATAATATATGCCCCCTAGTGAAATAAGAATTCTAGGAAACACACTTTGCAGATGTCTAGTAATGTGATGGAATGTTTGTAAACCAAATACTTGGTTTGTAGCATGGAGCCCACAAGATCAATTCAGAGAAAAAAGTAGTAGCACTGGAGTTATCTTTTAAAGTACGAGGGCAAAAAATAGTTCAATGTACTGATAGTAAAAGAGCATTCATTCTTCTGAAGTTAGCAGTTATTTGAGAGTCATACAGTTTGTGGTTACTTGTGTTCCCTGTAGACCCCAATGTAAATGCAAATTAAGTGTTTAAAGGGATTCTGTCATAGGAAAAATGTTTTTTTTTTCAAAACACATCAGTTAATAGTGCTGCTCCAGCAGAATTCTGCATTGAATTGAATTTGATTAATCTACAGTTTAGAAGGGCTCATTTTCAACCACACAAGCAAAGCGTTTAAATGTATGCAATATTGAGCTTACTTAAAGGGATCCTCTCATGGGAAAATTCACCAGTTAATAGTGCTGTTCCAGAAGAATTCGGCATTAAAATCCATTTCTCAAAAGAGCAAACAGATTTTTTTATTTCATTTTGAAATCTGACATGGGGCTAGACATATTGTAAATTTCCCAGCTGCCCCAAGTCATGTGACTTGTGCTCTGATAAAGCTCTTTACTGCTGTACTGCAAATTGGAGTGATATCACCCCCTCCCTTTTTCTGCCCAGCAGCCTAACAACAGAACAATGGGAAGGTAACACAAGATAACAGCTACCTGGTAGATATAAGAACGGCACTCAATAGTAAAAACCCATGTCCCACTGCGTACTATTCAGTTACATGAGAAGGAACAACAACAGCCTGCCAGAAAACAGTTCCCTCATAAAGTGCTGGCACAAGTCACATGACATGGGGCAGCTGGGAAATTGACAAAATGTCTAGCCCCATGTCAGATTTCAAAAATGAATATAAAAAAATCTGTTTGCTCTTTTCAGAAATGGATTTCAGTGTATAAGTCTACTGGAGCAGCACTATTAACACTAAAAACATGTTTTCCCATGACAGGATCCCTTTAGTAACCCAATCTGTTCAGTGGGTACATTAATAAATACCCCCTTGCTTTGCTGATTATTAAGGGTAAAATAAATGGAAGATATATTTTTCCCCCACAATGCAGGTGTCATTGGAGCCCCAAGTAGTCCTTGTGTTGCAGTGCTAGCGTCAATAACAGTGTTAATTTGAATCTGTTCCAGTTTTCGGCATGCAAGTGATGCCTTACCCTATTCTTTAGACACACATTTACTGCATCTATTAACACAGGGTGCTGTGGGAACCCTGAAGCTACTGGTCTGGAAGTGGTAGATCTAGGGTGACCCTGTATCAATAGGTGCAACAGAGAAAAAAACATGGTGAAAATAATTGAAATGATAATTGTTTTTTTAACTTGACTGCCTACCAAATGTATAGAATTGCAATATACCAAATGTATAGAATTGCAATATTATCAGCAATACATGTCAAATACTCCATCTGTCCCCGTTCATTGCTATTTGTATATACATAGATCTGATTTCTATACCATATGTAAGTGCCCGTCCGTGCCTAGATTTCTACAGCTGTTCACAGTATGTGCATGTGCATATTTATAAGTCAAAAGAAGAGCTTTTATGAACAGCACAGGGAGTGCTGCAATGCAAAGGAATAAAAATGTGTCCATTATTATAATGCGCCAAGGCACCCAGAGAGGTTGAACAATGAAAATGTCATTATGTAGCTGCACTACAAAGTCTATGACTGGCAACCTGTTGTTTGTGCAGACTTGCTAGGTCTTTGGTCTCTATGCGCAGAACCAAGACCGAGACTTGGTCTTCTGCCTTTGTCTTCACCAGGAAAAGAAAATTACAGTACTTGTAATATTTAGCAATTTTTACTATCTTAAATTATGCTTGTTGTCCCTTGTAGACATTTCAGCTTCAAAATTTACTGCCAGGAATAGCAATATCAAATATTCTTTACTGACATGCTTTGTATTTAAAAGCTGCCTCGGATATTCTGAGCAACTGGTAATTTGGGCCTGCTTTATGTTTTATCCTTTCCTTGTGTTAAAGGAAGGCAACCAATCTACTGGAGCCCTGGCCCTGAAGCATACAAACAAGTTATGTTTCACAGTCTACTGGCTTCTACTGCAGTTCTCTTTCTACAGCCTCTTGCTATAATCCAAAAATGTTCTTTGATCCCTTGAGCAATTAGATTGGCTGATTTCTCTTCTTCTTGCCTCTAAATGTAACTGAACTCATTATATGGCAGACATGCAGCACTTTTAATTTGGCTTAGGCAAAGCAATGCTGAATTACAAACTGCTCTTCAATGTTTTTTGGAGATTTGGCACATATGGAAACATTTAAAAAAATTGAGATTTCAAAGCAAAGCGAGTTCCTGAAAGATAGAGGTGTGTTTTTCTCCTACCAGATCACTCTGGTGTCAGTTGTGACATCATAAACTGTATATTTGTTATTGCTCATTTTTTGATCACAAAACCCTTCCATTACAGACTTGTTGTCTGAGTACACTGATGGCATGCCTTGCCAGTCAATACGTACAATCATAGGGAAACTATATAAACTATATCATCTCATGATACTCTTCTCAATGAGTGCAGCAAGAATGGCTGAGATGTGAAAGCAAGCCCGAATAGTGCTAGAGAGGAAAGGAAACTTAATACTGCATACATTATGCTGGGGACCTAGGCTTTTGCAGCTGAGTCTTTCTGTAATATGGGTCAT
>CM044432.1:132222540-132234647 GCA_024363595.1 Xenopus borealis
ACTTTTTTTCCGACGTTCGCGCCATCCCTACTCACAGAGACCATGTCCCATGCCCAGCCTCTAATGCAGATACTGTTGCCCCTTTGTGTCCTAAATTGTTTAGCCCCTTACAAACATTGAACACTGGTTCATTTCTTACCTAACTACCATTTCAGCTGAATTTTCTTACACAGTCAATCTGACTAGATGGAACATACAATTTGCACATATCTTCCATATTGTACATGTGTGACTGACCTAGATGTTATAAGTGCTAAACCTCACTCCTTAAAATGCAATTATTGGACTCCTCAACAACACTGGTGGATCAGTACGGCCATCCCTGTGTGGACAATCTCATATCATTTGGCCCATGTGTGTCTCCCCTTCTTTATGATAACTTACAGAAGCAAAGTTTTATCCAGGGCTTGTAACTCATAGCAGCCTATACAAGGCAGTACTGAAACTAGATACAACAAGCTTAAACATGCTCGTTAAGGCTGCTGTTGGTTTTTTATTAAATACTGCTTAAAGGAGAACCAACCCCTTATGCTTAAAATTCCCTACCCCCCTATCCTACATAGTGCCCCCCCTGCTCCCCCCCCCAGCCTAGGTGTAATCCCTGTCCCCAATCGCTTAGTTACCTCTCTTTGCCGATTCAGCGCAAAGGAGCTCACGGGCGCCATCTTCAGCTCTTCCGTAATCTTCGGGAAGAGAGCGGCATATTGGCACATGTGAAAATGATGGAATCTGCTGAAGCAATCAGGGGCAATTACCATAGACAAAGAATTTACTCAAAACACATTTTAGCATTAAGCGCATGTTGTGTGCAGTATCAAGAATGCAATAATGCTAATGATGGGCAGCATACATATATGATATACATTTACATGAGTTTGAGCAAATTATTAGCTGACAGCCTTACTTTAATTTTCACCTGCTTTATCATGTGCAGTAATTAATGCAACAGTAGATAAAGAACCTGCGATAATGATCTGTGTTCCAATGATAAATATTATACTAACATGGAAGCAGCATCCTTTGGTGGATTTACAGCCAAGAGCTACGTGCTCTGCAGTAAATCAATGGAGAATTCAAGAAAACTTCAAAAGGGCTAGAGATTTCTTGGCACAGAGAGGAAACACACAATACTACAGACAGAATGCTCCTAGCAACACAGATTGGTAGGGAGAAAAGTGGCAAGAATTGACAGTGTCTGACTGTACTGTAACTGAATATAACGGAGTTGAAACCAAAGACAATGGAGATTTATGGAATCAACACCTTTAAAGCAATTTAAAGGTTCTCTTTAATCTAGTTTGCAGTAGATACCAGCGTTAACGCTTTATGTTATATCTATAAATACTGTATGTTTAAATACGTTCAGCAAACACAAAGATTATGGAATGATACAGTTACTCTGGCAGACACTTGTTAGGAAGATGTTAAAGGGATACTGTCATGGGAAAAAAATATTTTTTTTTAAATGCACCAATCTGACATGGGGAGATCTTTCATAATAGAGATGCCGTTTTGGCACAGTAAGATTGTGCTGGGATTATATATATATATATATATATATATATATATATATATATATATATATATATATATATATATATAAAGCATATTCCAACGGCACTCACCATTCCTTAACAAGGCCGGGTGCTAACCATAGGTGTATGGCATATCCAGAGCGATGAAAGCACTCACAGCTCATATCATGGAGGTTACTTAAAAGGTAATTCTTTATTTTATGCTCGCATCAACGCGTTTCAACCCACAGGGGGTCGTCATCAGGATAGTGTTACAGAGTGACCACACACCTATATCCACCATTCAACCAATCACTATTCACCACCCAATTATTGTGTCTCTAGTATGTAATCATTAACCCCTTAGTGTTTCAACTTATTGTTTGTGCATATTGCCTTCAACAGTGACTGTTTATATTCAAGCACAGTGTTACACATATTCATATTAGTGTAATAAAATATGTTGATACAATGTTATAAAAACAACTAGATGTAACCCCAATACAATTCTAGTGTTACCATAAACTAAGTACCACAAGTGCTGTTATATGATTCAATATACATCAATATACATCAATAAATAATGTTATAAAAACAACTAGGTGTTGCCCCAATTAAATTCTAGTGTTACCACAGGGTAAATATCAAAAAGTGCTGTTGTGTGATTGGATATACATTAATATCAGAAAAATCCTAAAACCCATAAAAATACTGTTGTATATAACCATTGTGTATTTAAAAACAACATCAGTTGTCACTATCTTAATAGAAGCAGAAGGTTAAAAGAATTCTTTATATAAATATAATATGACTGTTGTAAGAAGAAAAAAACATTTTTATTTTTTATTTTTGTGATCATCTAAGGCTGCTTTATAATAAAATGGACTTCAAAAGGCTAGTAGGAGCTTTAGTGGAAAAAGAGTGTTTCTATAAAGTTTCTATTGTAAAACAACTGTTGTACAAAGATATTTCCATAAATGCATAGTTCATGGTATAAAATTTTTAAAGGCATTTTCCCTTTCACTTTCCTTGTATGACATTGCAAGGACCTCCTTTAGAAAGTACACCACACAGGATTTATCAGTCTAATTAAACCTGTCATATTCAAAATAGCATTATAAGTTAAACCAATTTGGATCCTTACCAGGATCTTGAGAAATCAATATACCTTAGCAAATAACAAAAAGGCTTTAAATAATCTAGGCCCCATTCAATTAATGCACATAGCTGCTTAAATGCACATGTTCCATTGATTGAGAGCCATACACAGTAAATAGCACATTAATCGAAAAGCTATATTTAATGAGATAAAATGCGTTCAGGTCTTGCAGGCATGTTTACCCATGGGCAAGTAACTGATGCAATTCTTTAATACTATTTCTTTTCTAAATGTAGATTTGGAGCATGTTATCCAGTAAATGCTTGGGACCTGGGGTTTTCTAGATAAGGGGATCTTTCTGTAATATGGATCACAGTACTTAAAGTTTTAGGTTTGTCTGCCTTCTGTATGGATTACTTATATCTTTAGTTGGGATCAAGTACAAGGTACTGTTTTATTACAGAGAAAAAGGAAATAATGCAAAATAAAATTTTGAATTAGCTCATAAAAAGTCTAAGTGAGACTTACTGTAATTCTGAGGTTTCTAGATAATGGCTTACTGGACAACTCATGCTGGAAAATAGAGGATATAACAGGTGTGTACATATTTAAATATATTTATATATTTTATATAGCCTCATTTTTACCTGGGTTTCATTTTTAGTTTATTTTAAGATAGATATATGATAAAGTTGTAAAGAATATTTCTTCTCTGTATATTTGCATGCATGTGAGTGGGAGTTGACATATTTCTTGAACTAAAGGAGGTAGTGCCATTTTTGCCATGACAGAAGGTGAGAACCTTGCCTCATAGGGAACTTTACCAGAAGCAGCAGTAAGAAAATATGATCAGTTATAAAATGGTCACTTATATTACTACCCCTACTAGCTTCTAGGGATGCACCAAATTAAACTGTTTTGCATTTTGCTGAATCCCCAAATACTGCTTAATGGATCCAACCGAATACTGGGTATGACAAATGTTTTTATTTATATCAGGTTCGGATCCAATTTGACTCTTGCATTTAAAACTTGTCAAAAAAGTCTTGGATTAGGCCAAATTCTGAAATCAAATCTGGGATTCCGGTTCACCTCTATAAGCTTGCTTCAACATACTGATGAGTGGTAACCTATGTCAAGCTGTTTCCTTGTTGTCTGCTATATTATAGACTGGCTCCATTGTTTGTCTGTAAAGCATCACTATAATATTCCAGAGCAAATTAGTTGGGTTGAAAAAAAGACCAAATCGTCAAGATTAACCCCTCCAAATGAATCCCAGCACACATAACTACACACACACACCCACTGAAACTATGGTTCGACCCATTCAATACCACGGGCAAATCTGCAGGCCAATAGAACATATAAGGTAAAATGGGCCATATACAGTATAAGACTACAAACAATTCCCAGAAAGGTACATGAAAGGTACATGAAGAGATCTGCAACTCTGTGCCAGCAGAAATGTTCCATCAAAATACTATCCTCAATCTACCATAATCACAGAATAACTTGTGTTAACAGCCCTCCAACTGTCCATACATGATGTTTAGATGATCTGGCAGTAAGGCAGAAATTAGCCACACTGCCCTTTCAAATATGGTTATGTATGGCCATCTTATGGCCTGGTTTTTCCAGACCTTAAAATATTCACTCATTCTTTTATTTAAGTTAAATCAAATATATGTTAAAAAACAAAACAGAATAAGATATCCATACTGTGACTAACCCTACTTATCTACTGATCTTTTATGAGTTATAGGGCTTATTTATGTCTGTATACTCAGTGGGCTTGCCCTTTTCCCCACAGTTAGTTGTGTCTAAAACTACTTTCATTAATAGTACTTCCAAAACGTCTGTATAATTGTCCTCACTGCTGTTCAATCCTTCCTGTGTTCTGGTCCAAATTTGGTGCTAATGTACTAATTGACACTGGTTGTTCCTGGTCAAGAGGTGGCAGTAGCTTCAGGGTTCCCCTATCATCCTGAGTTTATTGCCACAGCACTTTTATGCCTAAAGAATTGGGCACAGCCGTCACATGTACACTAAAAACAGGAAATTACACCAGGGAGACTTCAAAGATATTTGTCTCAATTGCAGCTTATTTGTACTGCAAATCACAGATCTGTGTCTACCTTAGTGAATCAGAAGTAATTGCAGTAGGCATTGTGCAGTTGCAAATGAGTTGCCCTGTTGCACCAAAAATGTCACTATAATTGTGATTGTGCTCAAAATTGCATTTAGCACACTACATTAAGTGGATGTGCTCTTATATTTTTTAAAAGGAATATGGCTTTGCGGATGAGCGTATTGGAGGGTTGGAAGCTTTGTTTGAGTTAGCCAGGCTATAGGGAGTAAGGGGTTAAAGTAGTGTTAGGAAAAGAGAAGGGAGGTCTTACCATCCAGGGAGAAAGAGCATTCAGTTTCAGGCAGCAGTGGAAGCAGCATCCCACCCTCCTGCCCTCGTTTACAGCGGACGTTTTGGATGTCTTTGGTTCAGATGGGAAGTGTGCTGCTTTGGCAGCAGAGCAGGCAAAGGAATGCTTGCCAGAGTGGGTGATTGGGGTGGTATACCCCTATCGGAAATTGTGCTAGTACCCATCCCGGAAGGGTCTCGGGTGATAAGGTTTGAGTGAGGCTATTTTACTCCTACTTGCTCATCCAGGTGCCGTAGCATTTGAATGGCCACAATCCTAACACTTGGTGCAATCAAACAGCTAGTCTAAATGGGCCAAAGTTAACAGAAAATGTACTGGTTCCCAGGGAACATAACACTACTTCTCAGAAAATGTTCTCCAGTAATGCAAGAATATTAAAAGTCCATAATTTATTCAAAGATTTATATTAAAAATATTCAGCATACTGACTCCATGGTGATCCACCTTATGAGTTTCGTACCCCCGGTAAGTACTCATAGGTGATTATATCAACTCATGGCAGTCACATATTTAAAAACCAACATAACCCCTCCAATTTTACTTTAAAACCAGAATCAGAACCAAATCAGAAAGGTTGGGCCATTCCTCTCAATTAAGTACACATCTTATTAGCATACATTTCAGTTGAATGGCTGGAGTGGTGGTGGCCTGTTAACTCGTAGAGCATTTTTAGGCAAGCATTAAAGATGAATGTTACATTTATGCTTTGTTAATATTGATGTTGTTAATAAAGCTGAATCCTTTAAACTCCTGGGTTTATAATAGTTATCAATCTTTCTAGTCTTTATAATAGTTATCATGACAAGGGGATTCCTCAGTTGACCCATTTCACCCATAGCCACCCCACTGAACCCATTGTAACATACCTTAATGAAATGTCACATTTTATCATATAAATATGACCTTGCCAGCCTCATCCCAAGGCAATATTCTAAAGCCAGGATTCCATAAGAGATCACTACTATGTTCTTGAGATCAGCACTGTGGAATTATACCCACCACTGAGTGTTAGGCTGCCTCTACATAGTTACATAGTTACATAGTTAAATTGGGTTGAAAAAAGACAAAGTCCATCAAGTTCAACCCCTCCAAATTAAAACCCAGCATACACACACGCTCCTCCACTCTTTCACACAAACCATATTTGCCCATAGCTATACTAACTGTAGAGTTTAGTATCAAAATAGCCTTTGATATTACAGTATGTCTGTCCAAAAAATAATCCAAGCCCCTTTTAAAAGCATTAACAGAATCAGCCATCACAACATCACCCAGCAGAGCATTCCACAACCTCACTGTCCTCACTGTGATGGACCAACTACGCTGCTTCAAATGAAAGTCCTTTAATTCTAGTCTGAAGGGGTGGCCTCTGGTGTGGTTATCCTCTTTATGGGTAAAAAGGTCCCCTGCTATTTGTCTATAATGTTCTCTAATGTATTTGTAAAGTGTAATCATGTCCCTTCCCAAACACCTTTTTTCCCAGAGAACCAGAGAATCTAACCAGTTTAGTTGCATGTCTCTGCACTCTCTCCAGCTCATTTATACCCCTCTTAAGGACTGGAGTCCAAAACTGTACTGCATATTTCAGAGGAGGTCTTACTAGGGATCTATAAAGAGGTATAATTATGTTTTCATCCCATGAGTTTATGCTCTTTTCTATGCAAGACAGAACTTTATTTGCTTTATTAGCTACAGAATGACACTGCCCTGAATTAGACAACTTGTTATCTATAAAAAACCCAAGATCCTTCTAATTTAAAGAAACTCCCAACACACTGCCATTTAGTGTATAACTTGCATTTATATTATGTTTGCCAAAGTGCATAACCTTGCATTTCTCAACATTTAACCTAATTTTCCAGTTTGCTGCCCAGTTTCCCAACTTAGACAAATCACTCTGCAGAGTGGCAGCATCCTGCATGGAACCTATAGTTCTGCACAATTTAGTATCATCTGCAAAAATCGAAACCATACTTGCAATGTCCACATCCAGGTCATTAATAAACAAGTTGAAAAGCAAGGGACTCAGTACATAGACCTGCGGTACACCACTAAAAACACTGGTCCAATTAGAAAATGCTCCATTTACCGCCACTCTTTGTAGTCTATCTTTTAGCCAGTTCTCTATCCAGGTACAAATACTATGTTACAGGCCAACATTCCTTAATTTAACCAGTAACCTTCTGTGTGGCACTGTATTGAATGCTTTAGCAAAGTCTAAGTAATTCACATCCACTGCCATCCCAGAATTGAGGTCCCTGCTTACCTTCTCATACAAAACTGATCTGATTCACTGATCTAATAGTACATATGTTGTGCCCTTCTAGCCATCATTTTTATTCTGCCTGACGAAGGGGCCTTGGTGCTCCGAAAGCTTTTTAGGGGCAAATTTACAAAATTCATGTGAAGAGATCGACGTTCGATCGAATTCGATCAAATTCGATCGAATACCGATCGTACAATTTTTTCGGAGGATCGAATATGCAAACTTGGCCACTTCGATCATCGAATACCGAAAATTCGAAAGATCGAATAGATCAAATGATCGGATATTCGATCATTCGACCATTCGAGGATCGAAGGACTTTAACTTTAAATTTATTCGAATGCCTACTTCGCCAGATTGAACCTACCAAATACCAATAGAAGCCTATGGGAATACCCCCATAGTCTTCTTTTACAAACACCTGCTTGAATACCATTCGTACGATTGAACGCCTTGATCGTTCGAATTTTTCGAGCGCTTGAAGGAAAAAGTACTACTAGAGAAATCTAATGTCAAGGAAAAAATTGCCTAAAACTATTCGAATTTCGAGGGGATTCGAGGGATTTTTGGGTGAATTTTAGTAAATTTGCCCCTTATTTTTAGCCAATATAGGCATCATTTCTACAATACTTTTTGTATTTGTTGTTTTTTATTTGTTATTATAGCTTCTCATACAAAGAAATTAAGTTAGTTTGGCAAGATCTATTAGGCATAAAACCATGCTGGCACAAACTCATAGTATTGTTATTTGCTATGAAGTCCATTATCCTATACTTTTTTAATCCTTTGAAAAGCTTTCCTACCACCAATGTCAGACTAACTGGCCTATAGTTTTGAGACTGAGAACGGGATCCCTTTTTGAATAGCGGCACCACATTAGCAATTCGCCAGTCTCTCGGCACCATGCCAGACCTCAATGAATCCTGAAAAAGGAAGTCGAGAGGTTTGGCAATCACAAATCTAAGCTCGCTAAGTACCTTTGGATGCATACCATCTGGCCCTGGACCTTTGTTTATCTTAACATGTTCTAGTCTCTTTTAAATTTCATCATGTGTGAGCTATGCATCATTAGATGTATTATTAGAATTGGTACTATAAATAAGGAAACCTTCATTAGCTGGTTCCACATTTGTGTAGACAGATGAAAAGTTCAGAATCTCAGCTTTTTGCTTTTTCTCATCAACCAGCTGACCCCCCTCTGATAATAAAGGTCCTACCCCATCCTGCTTAATTTTTTTTACTATTAACATATACTGTATAAAAAAAAAATTGGATTCTTTTTACTCCTTACTGCAATATCCTTTTCCATATCGATTAGCTTGCCAATGGAATCATACGATCCCAGGAGGCTGTCCTTATTTTTGTTCAGTGTTTAACCCTGTGAAAAGCATTTCCCACTTAATATGTTGCAGAGATGCCCTTATACTGTCAAAGTTTGAACGCCTGAAATTCAATGTTTTAGTGTCTCCCTTATAGAATTGCCTCTGCAACAGAATCTCAAAGTAGACCATGCTATGATCACTATGCTCACCCACACAAATGCTAGAGATGAGTTCAGTATTATTAATTATTCCAAGATCCAAAAGTGAGATATTCGTAGTAGGTTCTTGAACTAGCTGGGATAAAAAGTTGTCATTAAGCATATTTACAAATCTACTAGCTTTGTGTGTCTTGGCAGAAAGGATGTCCCAGAACTATGCTACCAGCAGAAGCTGCATCTCCCACCATGGGAGACGTTCAGCAGACCTGCTTGTGGTCCTGTATCTGGCCCTGTATCTGCAGTCTCTATTATAGGAAACCCAAGTAGGCTGACAACTAACACAAGCAGTAGTAGCATCTGTATCAATCAACCCACTGTGCGGTTACAAGAGAGAACCTCCTTTGTCCATCTTCTAAATTTAGCTGTGCAGTACTCTGACAAGGTCCTACCACTGCTGTGGTAAATACAACTTAAATTATCATATATCAACTGTTTTGATCCAGAGGAAGGCAACAACACAGCCTGAAGCCAGTGCCACTTATGCCTCAAGAAGGAAAGATTCCTTCCTGATCCCAGTGACGATTGGAAACATTCCCTGGATCAAGCATTTGACATTCATTCAACATGAATAATACCATGCAGACTTTCACGTTTATACTGTACAAAGGGTATAATAGGGTTGCCACCTTTTTTCTTTGGGGAAAACAGGCAGGGGGTGGCCAGGTGATATTGGGGGCAGGCTAGGTGATGTCGGGATGGGGCAGTGACACTGGGGTATGAGACTGATAATGTGACGATTAGAGATTGGCTGATCAACAGGTCATTCATTTCAATGTCCTGTGTGGATTTCCTAATTTGGAAATGCAGGCTTGTTTCACCGGGCAACCCTTCCAAAAATTGAGCTGTCTTGGTGAAATCTGGACAAGTGGCAACCCTAATAAAGGTAAACCACAATATAACAGTGCATTCAGTAAAACATCTACATTCAGTTATTAATAGAGAATATGCGAACATAAAGAAGAGAATCTCCTGACATTTATAAGGAAGTGAACTCCTCTTTTTCTCCACCACATACCAGATTTCCCCTGCCTTAACTCATTACTTCTCACACAATCACAGCTACATCTGATTCTGCCAATCTTTCAACATAAACCAGTGTAATTTGGCTGCTGGTCATTTGGATACCTTGTCATGCAGCCCTTGTTTTTATATCTCTGAGGCTTTCCTAGTTATGCATTGGGTCAGGTAAGGTGATTAGGACCAGGGGCCTTGACGCTGCTCAGGTCACATGTGATTCATCTTTGTAAAATAAGTTAACTGAAAAACATCACCTTTACTTAGCATCCCATCATACACTTTCATTTACATTTTGTTGCTCAGGTCTTCCTCTGTCTACTTTTCCTGTGGTTTCAGGTATCAAGACTCATATCTGGAATTTGTTTTGTTAAACAACATTTTATAAAGCCAGAAACCAGAAACGGGAGAGGATGACAGCAAAGTGTTAACATCTTTTTGACTGAGCAGTTGTTTGATCGCCTAAGACCCTTGAGTACTTAAGCACTTATCATTAGCCACAGGTACACAAACACAACATCAGTTGCTTTACAAGATGTCAACAAGTCATATTTTGTCAGTCTGAAAGACAGCATCCAATAAGCTCGAATGAATTTTATTATGAGATAAAATATTTGTTATTTTGTTGTCTCCAACCTCAGGGAGTTTTACAAGCGTCGAGTTCCAAAGCATGAAATATGAAAGTCAATTTGTTAATGCAAATATTTGTCAGCTGATTGTATATAAAAAAATAAAGTTCTAAAATATCTGTAACAAATATGACACATAAAAGTTGATAAAGCCTCATTTTTATTTTATAATGCCTTTCCAGTCCTATCTGTAATTATGTTTATAGCCCCTTGAGTGATTCCTGTTCATGCAGCACTCGGATAATCAGTAAGAAATAAAATCATCCGCTGCATTGTGATCTGTGATCATAATGGATTTGGCACTATCGCAAAAAAAAAGCCCAGACAACTTAGGGTCTGCTGTTACTCAAGCAGTGATTCTTTAGCCTTTAATGGCACAGTGTTTCACATAGCACATACATATTAGTTTGCAATGTGCATGCTGCAGGCAATATACTGCTTTTGGAAATAATGCTATCCTTCTAGTTGTATTTCCTTTAATGCCCTCTGCTGTAGTTAAATTAAGGCAATAATGCCTGGAGTCAGAGCTGTATTTATAAATAGCAATCCATGGGCCTGAGTCTGGTATTTCTTTTTTAAAAACTTCCCCAGCCACCTCCATAGCTTATCTGCACAAATCACCACCACACAATATCATAGCTTTCAGTTCAGTGGAGAAGGGGTGCAGTAATATTTTTTTAAATGGAATAGGATGTTGGGACATGGTGAACCATTATAATGAAATGTCTAGATACAGGTTGATTCATACATAAGTATTAAGTATTAGATTCTAATGGAACACAACAAGCCAGTAATGGTTTCTTTCACAACATGTTCAGCCCTTAATATACAGTAAGTCAAGTGCAAAAGTCACACAGAAAAATGGTAATCCGTGCTTAAAGTTTTAAATGAAAAACATTATATTTTCTTATGTTTTCGACTGTTTTCATTTCAACTTTCACATATTTCATCTTGATACAAGGTACTTGCCTAAATATCAATATGATGAACTAAACCATCAGTACCAATTGCAAGGTCCATCACGGCACCATCACTGGAATAAGCTATGGGACATGTTATGCAGAATGATCAGGACCAGGGCGTCCTCAGATAATGGATCTCTCCATAATTTGTATAGTCATTCCTTAAGTCGAAGTTCACCTCCCATTGACTCCATTTTAATCATTTTTCTAATTTTTTAAAATGATCCCCTTTTTTTCCTCTGTTATAATAAAACAGTACCCTCTATGCTATCACAGCTAAGATATAATGAATCCTTATATAAAACTTATTGAGTTTATTGAATGTTTAAATGATTAATTAAGGTAGGAAGATCCAAATTGCGGAAAGACCCCCATATCTGCAAAATCCCAATTCCCGATCATTCTGCATTACAGCTCCCATACATGTTTACTACTTATTCCAGTTATGGTGCCCTGAAGGGCCTTGCAATTTGTACTGATAGATTAGTTCATTGTATAGATATTTAGGCTAGTACCTTGTATCAAGATGAAATATGTATACCTCCCAACTGTCCCGTTTTTCGCAGGACAGTCCCGATTTTGAAAGCTCAGCCTGCAGTCTGAGTTTGTTACTGAAATGTCCCAACTTTCTTTTGATCTCCTGCT